>OY757940.1:53694512-53746821 GCA_963585895.1 Sepioteuthis lessoniana | reverse complement strand
TGAGTGTCCTGGCATGACAGATAAAGATCTGATGGTGAGGTTCCAGTGATCTCGGAGCTTTGGGGAATGCTGAACACTCCTTCATTATCATTACTCACAGGATCACTCTGGCCCGGAATGGTAACACCTGAGAGAATCTGCATTCTTATGATGAACTGAATTATTTGAAATAGAACTGTTTTGACATTTAACTGCGTGTGGGCAAAATCTATACTTATACTAAACTGAATTGTTTGAATTAGAATTGTTTGAATTAGAACTGTTTGACTAAAGATAGCTTGAAATATAAACGGTGTTAGACAATTAAACTGTGTATTCATGCTAAACTGAATGTTTGAAATAGAACTGTTTATTTGTATGAAAACTGGATTTGGTTTTAAATAACCTACAAAGGTTGATATATCATAAACCCAAGCAAACCAACCAACTAACTGTAATGTATATGCTGTATATACAAATAAGATACATAGACACACAAAGGGGAAAATGAGTAAACTGAAGATTGAGAAATAGGATGCAGGCAAAAATGTAGAAAATGATTATAACTCTATTAACCCAGAAAATAAATGCAAAACAAGAATTAATTGAGGTAAAAACGAAAAGTAATTCCCATCCTTTAGAGCTCGAAGTTTGTTAGGTAAATTAAACTTCAACACGTTTGAATATTCCGAAAAATGATTTTAGGAGATAAGTGCAGGTGTTAAACCCGAAAAGAAGTGGGTATGTTTTTATGTTTGAAAAAAAAAAAAAAAAAAAAAGACGAAGAATAACACAAAATAAGACATAACTCATTAAGCCCCCAAAAAGGTTAAAATGGTTTTTAAAAGATAACAAAAATCCCAGATTAGATCGTTATAAAGCTATCAAGAGTTGAGAAAATTTGAATATCATGCATGCGCGGAAATTATTTGGGCTGACAAATAATTCGGAAACGGTTATCTGTTAAACGTTGAAGTAAGGATTTGAATATCTCATCCCCTTCTCTACAGAGAGGGTGTGATAGATCAATTTTTCAGTTGAGCAGAGTTTTTCTTCTCATTGATTGGTTGCCGTACCATGGTTAAAGGGCTCAATCTGTCCTACTATTTACTCATTGCTCGAGATTTATGAGATAGATCTATGCCTTTCCTAAAGGTATTAGCGTGAAATAAAACAAAAAATGGCTTCATCCAGAGTTTGAACACAACTTCTCCGGTCAATCGCTCTGTCACCTGGGGGTGTAGAATAACGCAATGGGGCCATCCGTTGGCCGTTGTGCGGTGACCTGTAAGGAGTAAGGACGGAATCCTAGTGCTTGAGCTGTCATTGATCCGGTAACCGAGTGGTCAGGGACTTGCAACACACCACTTTGGCCCTTACTTAGTCTGACGGGCGGTCGGATAGGCCCGATCCGATCAGTCGGCTGGTCATATCAAGCCCTAGCACCTATATGTTTTATCTCGACTGTATTTTTAAATCTGCACTTACAGCAAGCTCCAAACCTTATCTTTTTGGTGTTAAAAGCAATGGCTGAGGGTTAGTTGCGTTGAAAGAATCGGAATTTGACCAGTGCTGAGAACCTGAAATTGGCAACGGCTCGAAAACCTACCCTCAACTCGCGTATACTGGTCGTGTATCCCCGCCTTAACCATGGTGAATGGGTTTCCCCCTTGGTTCATTCTAAACACAAGTTGGACTCAGTGGTAGGTGATGTAGCGCAGGGCCAGCGAAAAAATACAACATCTATGGTGTCTTCAAATAAAAAGAAATAAACGAACCTGTCAGAGAATCAGACTCGGAGAATGAAGCAGCATACTTTCCCAGATTCATTGTTATTGAATCTTCGGAGGAGGTCTGCCTAGCCAAATACTCGCCTTTCCTCATAGAGAAAGTTATTTCTATAAGTGCTACTCTGAAAACCGTTTAGAAAACCAGGAATGGCAACTTGCTTGTTGAGTTGGACACCCGGGGGCCGGCAGAAAGTATATTAAAAATGAAAACCTTTCATACGACGAGATGGAGATCCTACCCGCATGAGAAACTCAAAACTTTCAAAGAAGTTATCATGAGTAGGTAGTTTGCATTGGTTTGAGAAGAAGAGATAGCATCAGCCCTGGGAAAACAGGGAGTTACAAATATAAGAAGAATATTCATTAGAAAAGGCAAAGAACAAATCCGAACCAACATTTACATCCTGACATTTAATCAGCCCTATACTCCCACAGAGGGGAAGATCAGCTCTTATCTTGAGAGAGTCGAGCAGTGCGTACCAGTGCCCCTGAGGTGATTCAAATGTCAAAAATATGGACACCACAGGGAAGCCTATGGGCACTTATATTGATAGTACACAGATGATAATCTAGTCCCCTTCGAAGTAATCGCCTCCGTCTGCAATGCACTTGTTATACCGTTCCAACAACTTCTCGAAGGCCCCTTCGTCACAGCTTCTTTCATCTCCTTAATTGTCTCATAACGACAGCATCTGAGCTTAGGGAATAACCAAAAGTCACAGAGAGCAAGGTCTGGACTAGGGAGAGGCTCAGGAACTGTCTTGATGCCCATCTTGGTCAAATAATCTGTGACAAGGATGGAGTTGTGGACTAATGTATTGTCCTGGTGGAAATGCCACAGACCCGATTTGAAGAGTGCTGGCCTCCTCCAAAGGAATCTCTTCCTGAACTCCCTTAAAATCTCAACATAGTAACCCTAAACCTAACCCTATGGCCAATCAACTCTGGTGTTCTGACATCCTTACTCCTCCCAAACCTCTCATCATCCCTCACAGACTTCCTGTCTTCCTTCAATCTCTTATGACACTCAAAAACTGATGCTTGATTCATGCAAGATGCTCCAAAAGCAGTTTGAAGCATTCTATACGTTTCTGTGGCATTTTTCCAAGTTTAAAAGAGAATTTTATTGCATATCGTTCTTCTCAAGTGTCCTGATGTCCAGATTGCATTTTTGAAAGTCACCAGCTGTGATAATCAGGCTTTAGTTTGTTGTATTCCAATTGCTGCTGTAGCTGTTCATTTAAACCTGAAATCCTAAAAATTGGCCAGACATCTTACAAGATGTATAGCAATAACATACTGAATGTTCAAGAGTCTACAACAATTTTAAATGCCTGTACAAAAAAGTCTGGAAACTTATTGAATGCCCCACGTAGAACATTCGTGGAGAAATTGATCCAGGAGGAAACGAAAGATTGGCTAAAGTTTCAAGATCACCTGAAAAAACTACACACGGCCAAATTTTACCGAGCACTATTTCAGTAGCAAGTTGGAAATGAGGAGAGATCCAGTATTATAGTCCTAACAAAAACACTCGTAGGATCTCCCAATCCAACATGAACTTCTCCTAAAAGTGCAAAATCTCCAACAAAACAGCCGTTACATCAGTCACCAATCCGTCCACCAAAAAGCATTAAAGACAATGTAAAAAACTTGTCTCCCATAAAACCTGAATAATTTAAACAAAAATTACAAGCTCCAATTTGTCAAATTGGGAAAATACAGATAAACACCAAAGGGAACAAGGAAAGACCAGGAAGCACATTCAAAATCCCCTCAAGAACAAAGTAGCCAATATGAAACTGCTATTAAGCAAACTATTCGTTAATCAATTATATATATAATTTATAAACGAATACTTTGTAGGCAACTTGCCCAGTGCAATGCTGAAGGATCGACAAAACTCCAACAAATAACCTATAGTATTGAAAGTATGGATTGTGACACAGACCACATCGTTGCTAGCCTTAATCTTGAAGTATTAAATAACTACAATACTTAAAATCATTTAACTGTGGGCCAACTTTTAAGTTCATTCGTCTTTTTAAATGTTAATCTCTAACATATCATACATATCTATTAAAATGTGTTCAAACAAATGACTGATGTTAGATTATTACTGTTACATAGCAACTCTCATAATAATTTAACTGTGTGCAAAAAAATGAGGAAAAATAAATAGAATGATTCGCATTTGATCGAAATACTTGAAATCATTTAACTGTGAAGCAAAATGAGTTCGGGTTTGGTCAAAAATGTTATAAGAAAAATGTTCACACTCCATGTGTATTTAATATATAAGTCTAAACAGGATTTGGCATTGAACAATTTGCAATGTTTGATATGATAAAACTCAACCAACTTACGAAGAACTGTTTTTCCCATTTGAACTGTCTACTTATGTTAAACTGAATTGTTTGAAATAGAACTGTTTTTATATTTTTCTGAGTGTAAACATAAACCGTACTTAGGCTAAACTGTACGGTTTGAAATAGAACTGTTGATATGTATAAAATTGATTTGACATTAAATAACCTAAAATAGTTGATATGCCATAAAACCAAACCAAACAAAACCAATCCTCTTGTAAATTTCTTAAGACGATTACCGTTATCGCGCCCGCTTCCATGTCAGGGTATGGGTTCGGGTTAGAGTTAGGATGAGTAATGGATATTAAAGGAAGGTCTATTGTTTGCTTGGTTGTGTTTTATAGCATACCAACCCTTGCAGGTTATTTAAAGCCAAACCCTGTTTATACATATATATTAAGTATATGTTTTATTGGTTGGTTGTGATTTATATATTAACCTTTGCTGGTTATTTAATGCCAAATTCTGTTTATATATAAAAATAATGCTGCCTACAAATGATTGGTTGGTTGGTTGGGTTTTATGGCATATCAACCTTTGTATGTTATTTAATGCCATATCTATTTTATACAAATAATCAGTTCTATTTCAGACAACTCAGTTTAGCATGAGTACACGGTTCAATTGTCAAACACATTTCTATTTCAAGCTATTCAGTTTTGTCAAAGTTCTAATTCAAACGATTCAGTTTAGCATAAGTACAGCTTCAATGTTAAAAAAGGTTCCATTTTAAGCAATTCAGTTTTGCACAAGTACGCAATTTAGTTCTATTTAAGCTATAGATAGGACCCTATCAAGTGCTACCACTCCGGGTCAGTGTAGACCAGGTAGCGATGGCATTGACGGGGTACTCCACATTCCCCAAAACTGCAGTATTACTGGAACCTCTCCATCAGATTGTTTAGTGTCATTAAGAGGACACTCGTTGGGGGGTGGTTTTACCCCTCTGCAGGGAAGCAGTCGGTGTATTCTACAGCACACCCCGCCGATTGGGCAAGTTGCCTACAAAGTATTCGTTTTTAAATTATATATATGATTTATTAATGAATAGTTTGTTTGATGGCAGTTTCTGTTGATTTGGTTATCTTTGTTTGCCTCATGTATATAAATAGAATGTTAATGGTTTAAATTCATTTATGTAGACCTATACCTTTTTGAAATACTAGTATTATGTCTACTTCCACTTGTTCAAATAGTTCTTTCATATTGTTTACACTTTAGAAATATTGCTATTTGGTGTAAGGTCAATGCAATCTATCAATAAGTGTTTTACTGAATATGGAGCGTGACATCCCACACATCATAGTTGTTGTTCTTGTTTGAGTAAATATGAGTGGGTTATGTCTATGTGTCCAATACATAGATGAGATAGGATAATGTCTTCCCTGCGGGATTCTCTGTATCCTTCCTTCTATTCTCTTAGTTTGGCTTTTATAGACTGGAATTTGTTGTATGGACTGTTGTTCCATCTGAATTGCCATTTGTTTTGGGTAAAGTTTTTAATTTCTATTTTTAAATCAGTATATGGAATCTTGACGCTTTTGTCTCTGAGCATTTCCCAGAATGACTTGTTGCCCAGTCAGCTGGAGCGGTAACATACACCGACTGCTTCTCTGCTGAGGGGTAAGACCCACTCCCAACGAGTGTCCTGGATATGACACCAAACAATCTCATGGTGTGGTTCCAGTAATGTTGGAGCTTTGGAGAATGTAGAGTACCCCTTTATTACTATCGTTCCCCGGTCCCCTCTGACCCAGAGTGGTAGCACCTGATAAGAGTCCTGTCTATGAGTCAAATAGAACTAAACTGTGGTTGCTTGAGCTTACTGCTTTTAGCATTCAAACTGCGTATTATCACTAAACTGAATTGTTTAAAATAGAACTGTTTTGACATTGAAACTGCGTACTTATACTAAACTGAATTGCTCGAAATAGAACTGTTTTGACATCTAAACTGCGTACTTATGCTAAACTGAATTATCTGAAATAAAACTGTTTTACATTTAACATTTAACTGTGTATTTCCCTGTCGGCTAAGGCTGTAGAATTAATCGACTACATCTCTGCAGAAGGTTAAGGTCTCTCCCAAACGAGTGTCCTGGATATGACACTAAAAAATCTGATGGTGAGGTTCAAGTGATGCCGGAGATTTGAGGAATGTGGAGCATCTCTTCACTGCTATAGCTCGCAGGTCCACTCTGGCTCGGGGTGGTAGCATCTGATTGGACCCTATCTACGGGTTAAATAGAACTAAACTGCGTACTTATGCTAAACTGAATGGTTTGAATTAGAACGGTTTGAATAAACAGAATAGCTTGAAATAGACACGATTAAACTGTGTACTCATGCTAAACTGAACTGTTTGAAATGGAACTGTTTTGGCATCGAAACTGTGTACTTATGCTGAGATTAATTGTTTGAAATAGAACTGTTTCCAGCACCGCGAGTGTATTTATGCTAAACTGAATTGTTTGAAGTTGAACTGTTTTGACATTTAACAGTGTGTAAACAAAATCTATACTTATACTAAACTGAACTGTTTTAATTAAAATTGTTTGACTAAACTGAATAGCTTGAAATAGAAATGCTTTGAGGATTAAGCTGTGTACTTATGCTCAACTGAATTGTTTGAAATTGAACTGACTATTTGTATAAAAATGGATTCGGCGTTAAATAACCTACAAAGGTTGATATGCCATAAAACCCAACCAACCAAACAACCTACCAGGCTGTCTTGGCTGCTGAGAAAGTTTTGTTGTTCTCTTTGATTTCAATGTGGCTTGAGATCCAGCATAGCTCTCTCTTTGGTTTTGTCAGTCTTAACATTTCTAAAAAAAAAAAAAAAACTTAGATAATTCCCTAACCACGCAAATACTGAATCCCAATCAAAAACTAAAAATACAGAATAGTTTGTAAACAACATTATTTTTAATGAATAAGAGCTCATTTGTTTGTTCATAGTTAAAGGGTTTCAAGCATGGCAAATTTCGTTTTGTTGGTAACATTTTTAAAGTAGGTAACATTTAATAATTTGTTGGTAACATTTTTAAGTGCTTTCAAGTATTACTATCTAACACTAATAATACTATTTACACATAATTAAATGATTCAAGCATTACTATCTAATGTTATAATTCAATTTAATAATGAATATTTGCTTGCACACAGTTAAACGGTTTCGAGTATAGTAAATGATTAAACAACTCTTTTAGACAATGAAAACAACCAACCAATCTATGAGTCAATCAACCATTGTAGGTTATTTAATGCCAAATATTGCTTGGCATTAAAATAAAATATAAAAATTATATATACATATCATCATCTTGTCGTGCCACAAGCACGGATATCCTTGTCCCTCTCGTGCCACTCCTCCCTATCGTTCATCGCTTCTAGCAGGTCCTCGGGGCTACATCCCGTATCCTCACATAGCTGTTGTATGTAGGTTCGAGCTGGTCGTCCTGCTTTTGCTCGGCCATGTAAGAGGCTCCATAGGAGTACATCACCTATGAGCTCGTCCCTGCTTCCCCAGCAGTGTCCTGCATGTATGGTTCGTCTAACTTTGATAGTTTTCGTGATAGGTGATAGGTGGCCGTATAGCTGCTGCTTTGTGGGGTGTTGCCTCCAGGACTTGTTCAATATTGCTCGTAGCATTCTTGTGTAGTTGCCGTCAAGCTTTTTCTCCATCCGTTTAGTTAAAGTCCATGTAATGCATCCGTATAGCAGTATCGACACGACCGCTGCTTGGAATAAACTGCGCTTCATTTTATCGGTCGGTTCTGACTTCCATATGACCGATAGGCTATTGATAGCTGTCCATGCCTTTGTTAGTCACGTGTCGATGTCAGTCCCGGTTGATGAGACACTGATTCCGAGGTAGGTCAACTTGTCTACTAGTTTTAGAAAGCTTCCGTCTAATGAGGAAATGCTTGTTTAATTAAATCACATGTATTTCGTTTTGTGTGCATTGACATGGAGGTTAATGCCTGCAGCATATATATATATATATATATATATATATATATATATATATATATATATGTGTGTGTGTGTGTGTGTGTGTGTGTGTGTGTGTGATTTGTGAAAGAATAGTTTGTTAGTAACATTTTTAAACGGGACAGAACTCGTTTGTTTGCATACGGTTAAATACTTTCAATCATTGCCATTTAACAATACTTTGTTGTTTTGGTGTGGTGGCATTGGGAACTTTAGGCTTTTTAGTTTTTCTTCTAAACTACTGTTTGGGAGGGGGCTTTAAGAATTTTAAACATTTAGAAAAGATTCAAAACTTTTTTGCCGTGTTCGCAGACAATTTGTCATATATTCAATTTGGGTAAGGGTGTCCTTACATTTAAAACACAGAGTTTAAGCAATATTTTACAAAGAATAAACAGCATACAATTTTGTAAAATTTTCAGCATTTTAAATTAGTAGGACTTAAAGACATACTAACCAATATTGAAGCTATTTTCTGCTGGCATAAGCGAGTTTTTCATCCTTTCTGTTCTGCTTTAACACTAATAAAACTCAGTAATATGACTCATTTTTTTGCAGATAGTCAAATCATTTCAAGTATAGTGTGGCACATTTGCCGTGATCCTTGACTATTTTCATACCTGGTTTGGTTAGGCCACGGGCTTTTCAGTTAGCTCTGAAGTTAGCTAAAATCTTTTAGTGGAGATGTAAATCAAATTGAAAAGTTTAAGCGAGTACATAACGTTCAACACAGGAAGGTAAAAATGTATACAAAATTGATTCCTATCTAGTCAGTGACAATTTTGATTGGAAAAGTAAAAACAGTAATTTTGGACACATGAGAGATAACGCAATAATTTTGCAAGATGACACCACCTCCACCGATATCCCGAATTTAGATATATAAAACTTAGCAAATTTTGAAAAAGTAGTCAGTTAGCCAGTTGGTCAGTTGTGAGCTAGAAGTTTTCATTCAGAGAGTTCTGTCGGGCTGGGGGTGTCTCTTTGTGTCCGTTCAAAGACCCTTACAGATTCTCTCTCTCTCTCTCTCTCTCTCTCTCTCTCTCTCTCTCTCTTGTGCTACTGTATGTAGTCTGAACATCGAACAATAAATGATTGTTAATTGTTGACGGAGAGTTCTTCTTGTTTTTGAGTTGCCAGGAAACTTTGTTCCAAAGGATCACCCTTCAGAATATGTTCCAGATGGATTGTGCCATTTTTTCTTTGTGGATCTTTTAAACACAGCGAGGGCACTGACGGGATTGATACACGAACAATCTGAAGATGTGATACTATAGGATCACAAAAGAAAATGATTGAATATTTCGATTTGATCCACAAATGGGACGCTGAAAGGTAATAATATTCCTGCTCTGAGTGGACCTGAGAGTAATGGTACTAAAGGGGTACTTCACATCCCAGAAAATACTCGACTGGAGTTTCATAATCAGATGAAGTTTAATTGCATGCGCAGGAGAATAAGTGGTTTTAAGTATTCCTATTCAAAAATATCAATTCATTTGCACACTGCTAAATGGTTTGAAGTATTGCTATGTAATATTAATAATTCAATTTAAGATCAGTCATTTGTTTGCACACAGTTAAATTGTTCTATGTATAGAAAATGATTAAATATTTCAATTTGGCCTATATAAGATTCCGATAGGTACCAACATTCCAATCAGATTTGACTTGTGTGTACAAGCAATAAAGGGGTACTCAACCATCCCCAAAGCTCCAAGAATGGATCCTCAGCATCTGATTGTTTAGTGTCACATCCAAGACACTAGCCAATGTCTTAATTTGGCGGAGTAAGGTCTTTAATGAGACGGCTATTTTTTTAAGTTGGCTTATCTTAGGGGCTAGTCGGGGAAAGTCTTGCATAAAATTAGTGTTTTACATGGATTTAAAATATGGTTTAAAGCTAAGCTTAACTGTCTAGGATGCTCTCACATACAGACATACCAAGTCCTCTTTGACTAGGGGGTTGTAGTACCTGTTAAGACCCCATCTATAGGTCAAATAGATCTTTAAATTTTTTTCGATAGAAATAAATAAGCAAAGTTAGCGACCGTAGTCGAGGGTGACCAGAAGGCTCCCTTTTCAATAGCTATTACACATAGGTGAAGGGGAGGACGCTACTCCTTTCCCTGGATTGCTCTGCTACCCTTGATACGTACCTTATATTTCTTAGCGTCAAGCAAGAAGGTATCAAGTACCATTTTTAATGTCTTTGGTATGACTCGACCTGGGATTGAACCCAGGTCTCCCGGACCATTGGAGAACACTCTACGCACGATATAGCAATAGATGCCATAAAACTGTAAATTATTTGTATTAAGATTAGTTACTTCGAGCCACAACCCCACTGATCAAAGCATATACTAAATAAAGTCATGGGAAGAAAAAACACCCCAAGATCAAAACTAAAACCCAAGAAGAACGACTTCAGGGGTGTAAATAACATTCCAAGAATTTGTTGGGGAAACTCTCTTGAAATCACAGAAGAAACTATTGAAGAAAACAATTATTAGTTGCCAACTAGACATCAAACTTGGATATTTTATGGAGGATAAACTTGAGGCAATTATTCAAACAATTGAAAGTAGAAAGGCTTCAGGCGTTGATGAAATACCTTTAGTAGTACGAAAGACGAGGAAATTTGATGACTTACTTCTTCGATTTGACAATCTTTCCGAAGAAGGCGAACTCCGAATCTTTAAGAAGCACGGTAGGATAACTCTTATTGCTATAGTTGCCGAAGTTTCTTTTTAATCGTATTCGACCTGAAGTTGAGAAAATTGAGAGAAAAAATCAGCAAAGTTAATTCGTCTGGCTCCCAAACACTGGTACTCCAGTATTAGCCGACAAGCAGAGATTTACATTCATTAGCTTTGAGCAGACACTGAACGCCTCTCTAGAAGAACTACCGAGAGCGATGACTGATAGGGATGGATGGCGAAGGATAATCAAGGGAACCTGTGCACTCAGCATGGTTTGATGATGATAATGAAAAGTCTTTACGAAAGATTATTAGTTACTTGCAACCATAAAACTGTGCGCAAATAATTACTTGAAACGATATAATTTTTGTATTCGAACGGGTCATTTAATATTATAAATTTATGGAAAAAATAAAATTAAGTAATTTTAACCAATTACTTTTTTTCTTGAATGGTTACAATGAGCAAACATTCTATAAAAGCCAAAGCAGCCGCGAATGAAATTAACAAAAACCGAGAAAAGAAAAAAGAAAATGTTGTTGATGACTCGATTTGATATGGACTGGTGTAGAAAATTGCCTTTTTCATGTTACCAACTGCATGAAACATAGAATTCACCAAATTTATTTTCGTGTATTTTGTCTTCAAATTCAAAAGCAAGATTTTCAAATTCTTACAGAGAAAAAAAATAAGTCTAATAGGAGTGAATGAGTAAAACGAGGAAAAATTGAATTGAAAGACACTAGATACCATCTAGAGGACCTGCTAAGAGCAGTAACCGATTGGAACGGATGGAGATCGATTGATAGATGGATATATATATATATATATATATAGAGAGAGAGAGAGAGAGAGGGTTAAAGATTATTATTAGTTTCTTGCAACCATTTAACTGTATGCAAATACATGATTAATACTAAATAGAAATAATTACTTAAAACCATTTAATTTTTATATTAGATATTCTCACATGATATCATGTTACCTCGTGCAAAAAAACTGAATGCTACAAGAGAACAGGTGACATATCATATCCTTTCAGTAAATAAAAATTGTTTTGTTATACAAGAGTCTTCAACTGACTGTTTTAGAATCTTTGCTATTATATGCACCTGCCAGTGAGCACTCCACTTGGTAAACAAAGGCAGGTTGTGTTTCAAAATAATCTTTACTGTTTGGGTCAGATATCTAACTTGGAATTTTTTATGTGGTACTGTCGAAAGGGATTTTCGTCCGATTGGTCTGCCAAAAGAAACGCCAGACCAAAGGTCTCGTAGCGCAATCATCGGGGAGGGGTAGAAAAGTACCCACTACGTCTGCATTTGATTGAACGGTCAATCAAAACTATGGCTCTGCGTTGCATATCTCGGGGGCGGGGCAAAAGCTCTAACCCACCTTTTCCCGATTGGTGAACCACTCAATAATATTATTTTAATGGCCTTGTGCCAGATTTTTAGCCGTAATTATCCGTAAATTCGTACCCAGCTGACATTAGAATTTGAGATGGATTTTTGTTTTTCTATTTCATCAATCAAAATTTAGAACGACCGTTGACTGTCACTTTCTGATTTGACACTTAAAGTGACTGAATCTAGTGCAGCTGGGGTTGTCAGGTGCGAATCGTGCATTATTATTATTATTCTATTTTTTCTACACTTCGTTACCAAATAATTATAACAACCCTTTAATAAATTATCCCAATTAATCTTAAGTATTTAATTTAACATCTCCAGTCAACTTGTCACACTATGATATTGTTACAATGTGGAGTACCCTTTCATTGCCACCGCTACCAGGTCCAGTCTAGCCTGAAGTGTTATCTCTTTACATTTGCTGAACTGGTCCTATCTACGTGTCAAATAAAACTAAACTTTGTACTTATACTAAACTGAATTATTTGAAATAGAACTTTTTTTTACATTGAATCTGTGTACTTATGCTAAACCGAACTGTTTTAAATAGAACTAAACTCTGTACTTATACTAAACTGAATTGTTTTGAATAGAACTGTTTTGACATTTAACTGTTTGAAACAAACTACACTTAGACTAAACTAAATTGTTTGAAATTTACTTCGGCGTTAAATCACCCGAAAAGGGTTGATACGTCGTAAAACCAACCAACCAACTAACCAACCAAGTATCCAGGGTATAAGACTAAAATATCTGATGGTGAGGATCCATTCCTGGTGCTGAGTGCTCGAGATGGAGAGACCATAACACTTTATATATATAAATATATATAAACTTCCTTCTTTATTTACACGAAAGACTTGAGATGGCTGTGTTTGTGTGTGTGTGTGTGTGTGTGTGTGTGTGAGAGAGAGAGAGAGAGAGAGAGAGAAAGAGAGAGAGAGAGAGAGAGAGAGGACCACTATGATTGGCACCACGTGGGACACATATTCATTGACTTACTTTTTGTTTCCTTGACTGGAGGTTTGATACAAAACTTATTCACCACCAGGGTGGGGGGAGGACCATGCTCCCACTTCGGCTGACCAGTCCATTTACTGATTGCTGTCTGAATGACTTACCACCAGACTCCATTGTCATTAGATATTTTTCTCAACGTCCACACATTTTTCCTTCTGGTTCTTAATTCACGTGATTTCTTTTATTTGAGAATTAATTTTAAGTTTACTTGGTCAAAAAACGTGGTGCGATAGACAACAACCATGGAAGGCAGTAATCACTGGGGATACGGTTACAAGACTCAGCATTCCTATCCGAGGTTGCGGTAAATCACCTGAAGAAGGCCAGAGGTGAAATTTGGCCGAAACGTAGTGAAAGAAGAAACAACACAAAAAAACTACCAAGATGAGGACAAAAAGTCCGCAATAAATAAATATCAATTCTCAGATTAAGAAGCCTCATCTCAAAATGATTCCAATTAAAGACAAGTACAAAATAATTCGGTACGGACCGACTCTGGAAGACCAGATAAGGATTTATAAGACCAAAAAATCCATCCGTGGCGCAGCGGATAGAGGCGTTGAGTCTCTACGGTTCCAGGCATTGTCAGAAGATAGCGGTTTCAAATCCTACCCAAGCCGGCTAGAGGTTTACTTGGTCAAAAAACGTGGTGCGATAGACAACAACTATGGAAGGCAGTAATTACTGGGGATACGGTTACAAGACTCAGCATTCCTATCCGAGGTTGCGGTAAATCACCTGAAGAAGGCCAGAGGAGAAATTTGGCCGAAACGTAGTGAAAGAAGAAACAACACACAAAAAAAATACCAAGATGAGGGGGAAAAGTCTGTAATAAATAAAAATTAATACTCAGATTAACAAGCCTCATCTCAAAATGATTCCAATTAAAGACAAGTACTTTTATTTTATTGTTTACACAGGTGAAATATCCTGTTTTAAAATCCCTAACGAATAGTTCTGTCAAGGATCAATATGTTACACTTGGGCTATGGGGACTATGGAGTACACCTTCATTGCTATTACCCCCAGGTCCACTCTGACCTGGAGTGTTATTGCCTGTTAGGGTCCCATGTCTGGGTAAAATAGAACTATTTAATCATTTACTATACTTGATAGCTTTTAACTGTCCGCAAACAAATAATACAAATACTAAACTAAACTCAATTTTGTAAAAGGAAAGAAACTATTTTTTCTTTTTGTTTTGACGACAGACTATTGGCGTTGCTTCTCTTATTCATTTCTACTAAGGTTCGATGACGTAATGTACCCTTTCAAACATCTCAGTCAATATACAGCTACACTAGTTAACCCAGTTGATAATTGATAACGCACATACATATATATATATATATATATATATATATATATATATATATACCGGATTGTGTGTGAGGGTGAAACAAAAAGACTTTTAGATAGTTACCTTAAACCTTGTCATCACTTGATCTATGGTGTTACTCGCTTTAAGATAAGCAAAGCGAGAATGAATAATCATAATGAGAAGATATAATGCAGTTTTTTCCTCCTGAAATTTCGTGTGTTTTTACATTTCCCAAATAAATTCATGGAAAATCAACTAGTCTTCCTGTTCTGGAAGAAATTTCGGTGATTCTTGCTTATTTGAACTGAATACTTTTCAGTTATTGTTACAATTCTGAGCGCCCGGTCAGCTGGGTCTGTAGAATACGCCTCTTCAAAGGGTTAAGATCCACCTGTTGACCGTGGGTGGCAACCCGTAAGGCGCTAGGACGGGATCCTGGTGGTTGAGCAGTCATTAAGCCGGTGAGAGATTGGTCAATTTGATCAGTACTGTGAACCTGAAAATGGCAACCCCTCGGAAACCTACCCTCAAATCGAGTATACTGGTCGTGTATCCATGTCTCAAGGCGAATTGGTTTCCCCCATGATTCATTCCCAATACAAGTTGGACTCTTTGAAGGGTGGTAGAGCGCAAAGCATATATATATATATATATATATAGCATATATGGCGTCTGCAAGCAAAAAAAAAAAAACAAACAAAAAAAAAAAAACAACAAAACCTGTCAGAATCAGACTCGGAGAATGAGAGAGCAGACTCCCCCAGATTCATTGTTGTTGAATCTTCTGAGGAGGTCTGCCTAGCCAAATACTCGCCTTTCCTCATAGAAAAAGTTATTTCTACAAGAGCTACTCCAAAAACTGTTAAGAAAACCAGAAATGGCAACTTGCTTGTTGACGTGGATAGCTGGAGGCAGACAGAAAGCATATTAAAAATGAAAACCTTTCATACGACATGCAGAGCCTACCCGAATGAGAATTTCAACAGGGGTAGGCAGTTGGCATTGGCTACAGAAGATCTTTTTATTGAAATGATTGGACAAGGCGCGAGTCCATAGAACATGTGATTTTTTAAAACTCTCCACTGATATGAATTGAAACCGGTTAATCGTGTCCAAACAAAGGAAAACCTTCTCATCCAAATATTTTATCAAAGTATTCGTTTAGAAATTTTGAATTGAACATTTAAGCATATAAACATAATTTGGCGATAAATAACCTACAAAGGTTGATATGCCATAAAAACCAACCAACCACGTAGAATCTACGTGACAAATTTAACTATTGTCTGACGTAAGTTCTTTTTTCGTGTAAATTTCCTCCTATTCTCGTAAATTTGTCGTTTCAGAATGCCCCACAAGTTTTCGATTTTGTTTATGTCTGGAGAATTTTTCAGCTAGATCGAGGTTCATGGAAACCTTATTAATGCAGGCATTCTCTTGCATAATGGGCTATATGCTAGGGAGTATTATCGTGCGTAAATATGGGGGTTCTTCTGAGGATGAACTTTTGTATTTTCAACTAAGGTTCAAAGTGCTTTCTCTGGAGGGTTACATAAGCATCTGCAGTCATTTTTATACCATTAAGGCCTTTCCAAGAACCAACCATGATACTTCCTTGCCCAGTCAGCAGGGGCTGTAGAATATACCGACTGCCTCTCCGCATAGGGTAAGACTCCACAGTGAGTGTCCTGGCATGACAGATAAAGATCTGATGGTGAGGTTCCAGTGATCTCGGAGCTTTGGGGAATGCTGAACACTCCTTCATTATCATTACTCACAGGATCACTCTGGCCCGGAATGGTAACACCTGAGAGAATCTGCATTCTTATGATGAACTGAATTATTTGAAATAGAACTGTTTTGACATTTAACTGCGTGTGGGCAAAATCTATACTTATACTAAACTGAATTGTTTGAATTAGAATTGTTTGAATTAGAACTGTTTGACTAAACTGAATAGCTTGAAATATAAACGGTGTTGACAATTAAACTGTGTACTCATGTTAAACTGAATCGTTTTAAATAGAACTGACTATTTGTATGAAAATGGATTTAACTTTAAATAACCTACAAAGGTTGATATGCTATAAAAATCCAACCAACCAACCAACCAACCAGAAGTGGTCAAGCCACATTTGCTACCCATAATTCTACGATAAAGGAAGTCACTCATCAATGATTTGGAAAACTGAAGTATAGTGTTATTAAAGGAAATGATTACAGTTGATTTACACTTGTGCAGAACATAGCACTTTTTATTTTTGCCATCATTCGGTGAAAACTACGTTAGATGCAAACTGGTAGTTTTTGGACGAAGAATGAATGAATAACAGAAAGATGGTGATGAGGGATGCGCTGAGCTTAAGAAAGACTAAATTATAAAGAAAGAAAGAAAGAAAGAATGAATGAATGAATGACAAAATGAAAAATTGTAATTTCGTAAATAATTATTTACGCAGAGTATGTCTCTTTTTTCTTTCTTTATATAGGTGTATTTGTGAAAAGAAAAGTATCTATATTCGTTTTAATTAAGTTTCTGCGAATTAATATACAAATCGAAAGCCAGAAATTCTAAGCAACTACTTTCTCTCTTAAACGGCTCATTTGTTTAATGAGTAGAGTGTTCGCCAATGGCCCGGAAGACAGTGGTTCAATCCCTTGTCGAGTCATGCCAAAGCATCAAAAATGGTACATGATACCTCCTTGCTTAACACTCTGCATTAAAAGGTATGCATCAAGGGTAAAGTGGAGCAATTCAGGAAAGGAGTTGCGCCTTCCTTTACGCGTCAGTGTAGTAGCGATTGAAAAGAGAGCCTCGGGTCACTCTCGACTACGGTTGCCAACTTTACTGTTTTACTTTCTCTCTTGTATGGTTAACATTGGCAAACATTTTATAAAAGCCGCAGCGGGTCGTGAATGAATTCAACAAGAACCATGTAGAAAAAAGAAAATATTGTTGATAACTCGATTCAATATTCACTGGTGTAGAAAATAGCCTACTTCAAATTATCAGCTGAATGAGTCACAATGAAATTCACACAATTTATTTTGGCGCAATTTGTCTTGAGATTCTAAATTAAAATTTTAAAATTCTTACCTTTAAAAAGAAAATAAAAAGTTCAAGAGCCGTAAATAACAAGACTACGTTCAAACTGAAAGAAAAATTTCTTTTAAGTTAAATTAAAATAGTGGGAAAAGAAGGGATTTATTATGAGAGAGTTGAATGTAAAAAAGAAAGAAAGAAAACAAGGAAGGAGGATGATGATAATGAGGATGGTGAATTTAAGAAAGGCCAAATTAGAAAGAAAGAAAGAATTAATGAAAGAAATATGGTGATTATGGGGGTGGTGAGATTAAGAAAGACTAAAATAGAATGAATGAATGAATGAATAAATGAAAGATGGTGATGGCAAGGGTGGTGTGATTAAGAAGGAAAAATGTTAAAAAAAGAAAGAAAGAATGAATGAATGAATGAAAGAATGAAAGAAAGATGGTGATGATGGGGGAAGTGGGATTAAGAAAGACTAAATTAAAACAGGAAAAAAAGATAGAATGAAAGAATGAAAGAAAGATGGTGATGATGGGGGTGGTGAGATTAAGAAAAACTAAATTAAACAGAAAGAAAGAAAGAATGAATGAATGAATGAAATATGGTGATGATGGAGTTAGTGGGATTAAGAAAGACTAAACTAAAAAAAAAAAGAATGAATGAATGAATGAAAGAAAAATAGTGATGATAGGGGTGGTGTGCCTAAGAAAGATTAAATTAGAAAGAAAGAAAGAAAGAAAGAATGAATGAAAGAAATGTAGTGATGAAGGGGGTGGTGAGATTAAGAAAGACTAAATCAAAAAGAAAGAAAGAATGGATGAATGAAAGAAATATGGTGATGATGGGGGTGGTCAGATTAAGAAAGACTAAATTAGAAAGAAAGAAAGAAAGAATGAATAACAGAAAGATCCTATTTACCCAACCCCTCCGCTCGGGCAGGATATGACACAAGGTCAATTTTTTAAGCGGTGTTTAACAGGTTTGAAGTCAGAGTTTTCCTTCTCCTAGACTAGTTGCCTCACCAAGGCTGAAGAACCTAGTCTGCCCTACTATTTATCCATAGCTAGAGGGAGAATAATTGGATTCATACCTTTCCCAAGGGTATTAGTGCTATGTGAAATGCAATCAGTCTTGTCCAGGAATTGAACTCGTATCGCTGTGTCCATATCCTGTGACGATAACCATTACACCACGGTCACCTCCTGAATAACAGAAAGATTGTGATGAGGGTGGTGCTGATCTTAAGAAAGACCAAATTAGAAAGAAAGAAAGAAAGAAAGAAAGAAAGAATGAATTAAATAAGGTGAGGATGGGGGTGGTGAGATTAAGAAAGACTAAATTAGAAAGAAAGAAAGAAAGAAAGAAAGAATGAATGAATGAAAGAAAGATAGTGATGATGGTTTGGTTTGGTTTGGTTTTATGGCATATCAACCTTTGTAGGTTATTTAACGCCAAATCCATTTTTATGTAAATAATCAGTTCTATTTAAAACAATTCGGTTTAGCACGAGTATACAGTATAATTGTCAAAACATTTCTATTTCAAACTCTTCAGTTATATATAACAATTCAGTTTATGTGTTAGTACAGTTTCGGTGTCAAAAATAGTTCAATTTAAAACAATTCAGTTTAGCAAAAGCACGCAGTTTTAAATGTAAGTACAGTTTCATTGTAAAAAACACATTTTTATTTCGAGCAATCCAGTTTAGTCAACAATTCTACTTCAGCTAATTCAGTTTTGTAAAAGTACAGATTTTGTTTACACACAGTTATATGTCAGAACGGTTCTATGTTAAACAATTTAATTTTGTGTAAATAAAGTTTCAATGTCAAAAAACAGTTGCAGTTATATGTAACAATTCAGTGAAGTGTAAATTAAGTTTTAATGTCGAAAAGAAAGTTCTGTTTCAAACAACTCAGTTAAGCACAAGAACGCAGTTTAAATGTAAATATAATTTAATTGTCAAAAACATTTCTATTTCAAGCTATTCAGTTTACTCAAACAATTCAGTTTAGCATAAGTATGCCATTAGTTCTATTTAACCCATAGATTGGGCCCTATCAGGTGCTACCTCTCCGGGCCAGAGTGGACCTGGGAGCAATAGCAATGAAGGGGTACTCCGCATTCCCCAAAGCTCCAGCATTGCTGGAACCGCACCAGATTGTTTAGTGTAATATGCAGGACACTCGTTGGGGGGGTCTTACCCCTTTGCAGAGAAGCAGTCGGTATATTCTACACCCCCAGCCGACCGGGCAAAGTGATGATGGGGGTGGTGAAATTAAGAAAGACTAAATTAGAAAGAAAGAAAGAATGAATGAAGGAAAGAAAGATGGTGATAATGGGGGTGGTGACGACCAAATTAGAAAGAAAAAATAAATAAAAAATAAATGATGATTATAATGGAGTTGAGTTTTTGGGAAAATCTTGGAAAGTCCTAATTGAAATAAATAATGATAAAAATGATAAAGATGAAGATGTTGAGTTTGGGAAATGAAGGATTAGAAAGAAAAAAGACACAAAAGATGCATGAAAAAAGTAGAAAAAAATCAAATCATGTAAAAAATCGAGAGGAATAAAAAAAAAGGGAAAAAGTAACTGTTAAAGAAAATACAACGAAGAAAGAATGGATTAAAACAGGACAGGAGATAAAATACAACAAAGAAAGAATGGATTACAACAGGAGAGGAGACAAAATACAACAAAGAAAGAATGGATTAAAACTGGAGAGGAGACAAAATACAACAAAGAAAGAATGGATTAAAACAGGAGAAGAGACAAAATACAACAATGAAAAAATGGATTAAAACTGGAGAGGAGACAAAATACAATAAAGAAAGAATGGATTAAAACAGGAGAAGAGAAAAATACAACAATGAAAGAATGGATTAAAACTGGAGAGGAGACAAAATACAATAAAGAAAGAATGGATTAAAAAAGGAGAGGAGACAAAATACAACAATGAAAGAATGGATTAAAACTGGAGAGGAGACAAAATACAACAAAGAAAGAATGGATTAAAACAGGAGAGCAGACAAAATACAACAATGAAAGAATGGATTAAAACAGGAGAGGAGACAAAATACAACAAAGAACGAATGGATTAAAACAGGAGAGGAGACAAAATACAACAATGAAAGAATGGATTAAAACAGGAGAAGAGACAAAATACAACAAAAAAAGTATGGATTAAAACAGGAGAAGAGACAAAATACAACAAAGAAAGAATGGATTAAAACAGGAGAGGAGACAAAATACAATAAAGAAAGAATGGATTAAAACAGGAGAAGAGACAAAATACAACAATGAAAGAATGGATTAAAACAGGAGAACAGACAAAACACAACAATGAAAGAATGGATTAAAACAGGAAAGGAGACAAAATACAATAAAGAAAGAATGGATTAAAAATGGAGAGAAGACAAAATACAACAAAGGGAGAATGGATTAAAACAGGAAAGGAGACAAAATACAACAAAGAAAGAATGGATTAAAACTGGGGAGGAGACAAAATACAACAAAGGAAGAATGGATTAAAACAGGAGAAGAGACAAAATACAACAATGAAAAGATGGATTAAAACTGGAGAGGAGACAAAATCCAACAAAGGAAGAATGGATTAAAACAGGAAAAGAGACAAAATAAAACAAAGAAAGAATGGATTAAAACAGGAGAGGAGAAAAAATACAATAAAGAAAGAATGGATTAAAACAGGAGAAGAGACAAAATACAACAATGAAAGTTGGATTAAAACAGGAGACCAGACAAAATACAACACTGAAAGAATGGATCAAAACAGGAGAGGAAACAAAATACAATAAAGAAAGAATGGATTAAAACAGGAGAGGAGACAAAATACAACAAAGGGAGAATGGATTAAAACAGGAGAGGAGACAAAATACAACAAAGAAAGAATGGATTAAAACAGGAGAGGAGACAAAATACAATAAAGAAAGAATGGATTAAAACAGGAGAAGAGACAAAATACAACAATGAAAGAATGGATTAAAACAGGAGAACAGACAAAATTCAACAATGAAAGAATGGATTAAAACAGGAGAGGAGACAAAATACAACAAAGAAAGAATGGATTAAAACAGGAGAGGAGACAAAATACAACAATGAAAGAATGGATCAAAACAGTAGAGGAGACAAAATACAATAAAGAAAGAATGGATTAAAACAGGAGAGGAGACAAAATACAACAAAGGGAGAATGGATTAAAACAGGAGAGGAGACAAAATACAACAAATAAAGAATGGATTAAAATTGGAGAGGAGACAAAATACAACAAAGAAAGAATGGATTAAAAAAGGAGAGGAGACAAAATACAACAAAGAAAGAATGGATTAAAACAGGAGAGGAGACAAAATACAACAATGAAAGAATGGATCAAAACAGGAGAGAAGACAAAATACAATAAAGAAAGAATGGATTAAAACAGGAGAGTAGACAAAATACAACAAAGGGAGAATGGATTAAAACAGGAGAGGAGACAAAATACAACAAATAAAGAATGGATAAAAACTGGAGAGGAGAAAAAATACAACAAAGAAAGAATGGATTAAAACAGGAGAGGAGACAAAATACAACAAAGGGAGAATGGATTAAAACAGGAGAGGAGACAAAATACAACAAAGAAAGAATGGATTAAAACAGGAGAAGAGACAAAATACAACAATGAAAGAATGGATTAAAATAGGAGAACAGACAAAATACAACAATGAAAGAGTGGATTAAAACAGGAGAAGAGACAAAATACAACAAAGAAAGTATGGATTAAAACAGGAGAGGAGACAAAATACAATAAAGAAAGAATGGATTAAAACAGGAGAAGAGACAAAATACAACAATGAAAGAATGGATTAAAACAGGAGAACAGACAAAATACAACAATGAAAGAATGGATTAAAACAGGAGAGCAGACAAAATACAACAAAGAAAGAATGGATTAAAACAGGAGAGGAGACAAAATACAACAATGAAAGAATGGATCAAAACAGGAGAGGAGACAAAATACAATAAAGAAAGAATGGATTAAAACAGGAGAGGAGACAAAATACAACAAAGGGAAAATGGATTAAAACAGGAGAGGAGACAAAATACAACAAATAAAGAATGGATTAAAACTGGAGAGGAGAAAAAATACAACAAAGAAAGAATGGATTAAAAGAGGAGAACAGACAAAATACAACAATGAAAGAATGGATTAAAACAGGAGAAGGGACAAAATACAACAAAGAAAGAATGGATTAAAACAGGAGAGGACACAAAATACAACAAAGGGAGAATGGATTAAAAAGGAGAGGAGACAAAATACAACAATGAAAGAATGGATTAAAACAGGAGAAGAGACAAAATACAACAATGAAAGAATGGATCAAAACAGGAGACGAGACAAAATACAATAAAGAAAGAATGGATTAAAAGAGGAGAGGAGACAAAATACAACAAAGGGAGAATGGATTAAAACAGGAGAGGAGAGAAAATACAACAAATAAAGAATGGATAAAAACTGGAGAGGAGAAAAAATACAACAAAGAAAGAATGGATTAAAACAGGAGAGGAGACAAAATACAACAAAGGGAGAATGGATTAAAACAAGAGAGGAGACAAAATACAACAAATAAAGAATGGATTAAAATCGGAGAGGGGACAAAATACAACAAAGAAAGAATGGATTAAAACAGGAGAGGAGACAAAATACAACAAAGGGAGAATGGATTAAAACAAGAGAGGAGACAAAATACAACAAATAAAGAATGGATTAAAATTGGAGAGGAGACAAAATACAACAAAGAAAGAATGGATTAAAACATGAGAGGACACAAAATACAACAATGAAAGAATGGATCAAAACAGGAGAGGAGACAAAATACAATAAAGAAAGAATGGATTAAAACAGGAGAGTAGATAAAATACAACAAAGGGAGAATGGATTAAAACAGGAGAGGAGACAAAATACAACAAGTAATGAATGGATAAAAACTGGAGAGGAGAAAAAATACAACAAAGAAAGAATGGATTAAAACAGGAGAGGAGACAAAATACGACAAAGGGAGAATGGATTAAAACAGGAGAGGAGACAAAATACAACAAAGAAAGAATGGATTAAAACAGGAGAAGAGACAAAATTCAACAATGAAAGAATGGATTAAAACAGGAGAACAGACAAAATACAACAATGAAAGAATGGATTAAAACAGGAGAAGAGACAAAACACAACAAAGAAAGAATGGATTAAAACAGGAGAGGAGACAAAATACAATAAAGAAAGAATGGATTAAAACGGGAGAAGAGACAAAATACAACAAAGAAAGAATGGATTAAAACAGGAGAGGAGACAAAATACAATAAAGAAAGAATGGATTAAAACAGGAGAAGAGACAAAATACAACAATGAAAGAATGGATTAAAACAGGAGAACAGACAAAATACAACAATGAAAGAATGGATTAAAACAGGAAAGGAGACAAAATACAATGAAGAAAGAATGGATTAAAACAGGAGAGAAGACAAAATACAACAAAGGGAGAATGGATTAAAACAGGAGAGGAGACAAAATACAACAAAGAAAGAATGGATTAAAACTGGAGAGGAGACAAAATACAACAAAGGAAGAATGGATTAAAACAGGAGAAGAGACAAAATACAACAATGAAAAGATGGATTAAAACTGGAGAGGAGACAAAATACAACAAAGGAAGAATGGATTAAAACAGGAAAAGAGACAAAATAAAACAAAGAAAGAATGGATTAAAACAGGAGAGGAGAAAAAATACAATAAAGAAAGAATGGATTAAAACAGGAGAAGAGACAAAATACAACAATGAAAGTATGGATTAAAACAGGAGACCAGACAAAATACAACACTGAAAGAATGGATCAAAACAGGAGAGGAAACAAAATACAATAAAGAAAGAATGGATTAAAACAGGAGAGGAGACAAAATACAACAAAGGGAGAATGGATTAAAACAGGAGAGGAGACAAAATACAACAAAAAAAAGTATGGATTAAAACAGGAGAAGAGACAAAATACAACAAAGAAAGAATGGATTAAAACAGGAGAGGAGACAAAATACAATAAAGAAAGAATGGATTAAAACAGGAGAAGAGACAAAATACAACAATGAAAGAATGGATTAAAACAGGAGAACAGACAAAATACAACAATGAAAGAATGGATTAAAACAGGAAAGGAGACAAAATACAATAAAGAAAGAATGGATTAAAACAGGAGAGAAGACAAAATACAACAAAGGGAGAATGGAATAAAACAGGAGAGGACACAAAATACAACAAAGAAAGAATGGATTAAAACTGGAGAGGAGACAAAATACAACAAAGGAAGAATGGATTAAAACAGGAGAAGAGACAAAATACAACAAAGAAAGAATGGATTAAAACAGGAGAGGAGAAAAAATACAATAAAGAAAGAATGGATTAAAACAGGAGAAGAGACAAAATACAACAATGAAAGTATGGATTAAAACAGGAGACCAGACAAAATACAACACTGAAAGAATGGATCAAAACAGGAGAGGAAACAAAATACAATAAAGAAAGAATGGATTAAAACAGGGGAGGAGACAAAATACAACAAAGGGAGAATGGATTACAACAGGAGAGGAGACAAAATACAACAACGAAAGAATGGATTAAAACAGGAGAGGAGACAAAATACAATAAAGAAAGAATGGATTAAAACAGGAGAAGAGACAAAATACAACAATGAAAGAATGGATTAAAACAGGAGAAGAGACAAAATACAACAATGAAAGAATGGATTAAAACAGGAGAACAGACAAAATACAACAATGAAAGAATGGATTAAAACAGGAGAGCAGACAAAATACAACAAAGAAAGAATGGATTAAAACAGGAGAGGAGACAAAATACAACAATGAAAGAATGGATCAAAACAGGAGAGGAGACAAAATACAATAAAGAAAGAATGGATTAAAACAGGAGAGGAGACAAAATACAACAAAGGGAAAATGGATTAAAACAGGAGAGGAGACAAAATACAACAAATAAAGAATGGATTAAAACTGGAGAGGAGAAAAAATACAACAAAGAAAGAATGGATTAAAAGAGGAGAACAGACAAAATACAACAATGAAAGAATGGATTAAAACAGGAGAAGGGACAAAATACAACAAAGAAAGAATGGATTAAAACAGGAGAGGACACAAAATACAACAAAGGGAGAATGGATTAAAAAGGAGAGGAGACAAAATACAACAATGAAAGAATGGATTAAAACAGGAGAAAAGACAAAATACAACAATGAAAGAATGGATCAAAACAGGAGACGAGACAAAATACAATAAAGAAAGAATGGATAAAAAGAGGAGAGGAGACAAAATACAACAAAGGGAGAATGGATTAAAACAGGAGAGGAGAGAAAATACAACAAATAAAGAATGGATAAAAACTGGAGAGGAGAAAAAATACAACAAAGAAAGAATGGATTAAAACAGGAGAGGAGACAAAATACAACAAAGGGAGAATGGATTAAAACAAGAGAGGAGACAAAATACAACAAATAAAGAATGGATTAAAATCGGAGAGGGGACAAAATACAACAAAGAAAGAATGGATTAAAACAGGAGAGGAGACAAAATACAACAAAGGGAGAATGGATTAAAACAAGAGAGGAGACAAAATACAACAAATAAAGAATGGATTAAAATTGGAGAGGAGACAAAATACAACAAAGAAAGAATGGATTAAAACAGGAGAGGACACAAAATACAACAATGAAAGAATGGATCAAAACAGGAGAGGAGACAAAATACAATAAAGAAAGAATGGATTAAAACAGGAGAGTAGACAAAATACAACAAAGGGAGAATGGATTAAAACAGGAGAGGAGACAAAATACAACAAGTAATGAATGGATAAAAACTGGAGAGGAGAAAAAATACAACAAAGAAAGAATGGATTAAAACAGGAGAGGAGACAAAATACGACAAAGGGAGAATGGATTAAAACAGGAGAGGAGACAAAATACAACAAAGAAAGAATGGATTAAAACAGGAGAAGAGACAAAATACAACAATGAAAGAATGGATTAAAACAGGAGAACAGACAAAATACAACAATGAAAGAATGGATTAAAACAGGAGAAGAGACAAAATACAACAAAGAAAGAATGGATTAAAACAGGAGAGGAGACAAAATACAATAAAGAAAGAATGGATTAAAACAGGAGAAGAGACAAAATACAACAATGAAAGAATGGATTAAAACAGGAGAACAGACAAAATACAACAATGAAAGAATGGATTAAAACAGGAAAGGAGACAAAATACAATGAAGAAAGAATGGATTAAAACAGGAGAGAAGACAAAATACAACAAAGGGAGAATGGATTAAAACAGGAGAGGAGACAAAATACAACAAAGAAAGAATGGATTAAAACTGGAGAGGAGACAAAATACAACAAAGGAAGAATGGATTAAAACAGGAGAAGAGACAAAATACAACAATGAAAAGATGGATTAAAACTGGAGAGGAGACAAAATACAACAAAGGAAGAATGGATTAAAACAGGAAAAGAGACAAAATAAAACAAAGAAAGAATGGATTAAAACAGGAGAGGAGAAAAAATACAATAAAGAAAGAATGGATTAAAACAGGAGAAGAGACAAAATACAACAATGAAAGTATGGATTAAAACAGGAGACCAGACAAAATACAACACTGAAAGAATGGATCAAAACAGGAGAGGAAACAAAATACAATAAAGAAAGAATGGATTAAAACAGGAGAGGAGACAAAATACAACAAAGGGAGAATGGATTAAAACAGGAGAGGAGACAAAATACAACAAAAAAAAGTATGGATTAAAACAGGAGAAGAGACAAAATACAACAAAGAAAGAATGGATTAAAACAGGAGAGGAGACAAAATACAATAAAGAAAGAATGGATTAAAACAGGAGAAGAGACAAAATACAACAATGAAAGAATGGATTAAAACAGGAGAACAGACAAAATACAACAATGAAAGAATGGATTAAAACAGGAAAGGAGACAAAATACAATAAAGAAAGAATGGATTAAAACAGGAGAGAAGACAAAATACAACAAAGGGAGAATGGAATAAACAGGAGAGGAGACAAAATACAACAAAGAAAGAATGGATTAAAACTGGAGAGGAGACAAAATACAACAAAGGAAGAATGGATTAAAACAGGAAAAGAGACAAAATACAACAAAGAAAGAATGGATTAAAACAGGAGAGGAGAAAAAATACAATAAAGAAAGAATGGATTAAAACAGGAGAAGAGACAAAATACAACAATGAAAGTATGGATTAAAACAGGAGACCAGACAAAATACAATACTGAAAGAATGGATCAAAACAGGAGAGGAAACAAAATACAATAAAGAAAGAATGGATTAAAACAGGGGAGGAGACAAAATACAACAAAGGGAGAATGGATTACAACAGGAGAGGAGACAAAATACAACAACGAAAGAATGGATTAAAACAGGAGAGGAGACAAAATACAATAAAGAAAGAATGGATTAAAACAGGAGAAGAGACAAAATACAACAATGAAAGAATGGATTAAAACAGGAGAACAGACAAAATACAACAATGAAAGAATGGATTAAAACAGGAGAGGAGACAAAATACAACAAAGAAAGAATCGATTAAAACAGGAGAGGAGACAAAATACAACAATGAAAGAATGGATCAAAACAGGAGAGGAGACAAAATACAATAAAGAAAGAATGGATTAAAACAGGAGAGTAGACAAAATACAACAAAGGGAGAATGGATTAAAACAGGAGAGGAGACAAAATACAACAAATAAGAATGGATAAAAACTGGAGAGGAGAAAAAATACAACAAAGAAAGAATGGATTAAAACAGGAGAGGAGACAAAATACAACAAAGGGAAAATGGATTAAAACAGGAGAGGAGACAAAATACAACAAAGAAAGAATGGATTAAAACAGGAGAAGAGACAAAATACAACAATGAAAGAATGGATTAAAACAGGAGAACAGACAAAATACAACAATGAAAGAATGGATTAAAACAGGAGAAGAGACAAAATACAACAAAGAAAGAATGGATTAAAACAGGAGAGGAGACAAAATACAATAAAGAAAGAATGGATTAAAACAGGAGAAGAGACAAAATAAAACAATGAAAGAATGGATTAAAACAGGAGAACAGACAAAATACAACAATGAAAGAATGGATTAAAACAGGAGAGCAGACAAAATACAACAAAGAAAGAATGGATTAAAACAGGAGAGGAGACAAAATACAAAAATGAAAGAATGGATCAAAACAGGAGAGGAGACAAAATACAATAAAGAAAGAATGGATTAAAACAGGAGAGGAGACAAAACACAACAATGGGAAAATGGATTAAAACAGGAGAGTAGACAAAATACAACAAATAAAGAATGGATTAAAACTGGAGAGGAGAAAAAATACAACAAAGAAAGAATGGATTAAAAGAGGAGAACAGACAAAATACAACAATGAAAGAATGGATTAAAACAGGAGAAGAGACAAAATACAACAAAGAAAGAATGGATTAAAACAGGAGAGGACACAAAATACAACAAAGGGAGAATGGATTAAAACAGGAGAGGAGACAAAATACAACAATGAAAGAATGGATTAAAACAGGAGAACAGACAAAATACAACAATGAAAGAATGGATCAAAACAGGAGAGGAGACAAAATACAATAAAGAAAGAATGGATTAAAACAGGAGAGGAGACAAAATACAACAAAGGGAGAATGGATTAAAACAGGAGAGGAGAGAAAATACAACAAATAAAGAATGGATAAAAACTGGAGAGGAGAAAAAATACAACAAAGAAAGAATGGATTAAAACAGGACAGGAGACAAAATACAACAAAGGGAGAATGGATTAAAACAGGAGAGGAGACAAAATACAACAAATAAAGAATGGATTAAAATTTGAGAGGAGACAAAATACAACAAAGAAAGAATGGATTAAAACAGGAGAGGAGACAAAATACAACAAAGAAAGAATGGATTAAAACAGGAGAGGAGACAAAATACAACAATGAAAGAATGGATCAAAACAGGAGAGGAGACAAAATACAATAAAGAAAGAATGGATTAAAACAGGAGAGTAGACAAAATACAACAAAGGGAGAATGGATTAAAACAGGAGAGGAGAAAAAATACAACAAATAAAGAATGGATAAAAACTGGAGAGGAGAAAAAATACAACAAAGAAAGAATGGATTAAAACAGGAGAGGAGACAAAATACAAAAATGAAAGAATGGATCAAAACAGGAGAGGAGACAAAATACAATAAAGAAAGAATGGATTAAAACAGGAGAGGAGACAAAATACAACAATGGGAAAATGGATTAAAACAGGAGAGTAGACAAAATACAACAAATAAAGAATGGATTAAAACTGGAGAGGAGAAAAAATACAACAAAGAAAGAATGGATTAAAAGAGGAGAACAGACAAAATACAACAATGAAAGAATGGATTAAAACAGGAGAAGAGACAAAATACAACAAAGAAAGAATGGATTAAAACAGGAGAGGACACAAAATACAACAAAGGGAGAATGGATTAAAACAGGAGAGGAGACAAAATACAACAATGAAAGAATGGATTAAAACAGGAGAACAGACAAAATACAACAATGAAAGAATGGATCAAAACAGGAGAGGAGACAAAATACAATAAAGAAAGAATGGATTAAAACAGGAGAGGAGACAAAATACAACAAAGGGAGAATGGATTAAAACAGGAGAGGAGAGAAAATACAACAAATAAAGAATGGATAAAAACTGGAGAGGAGAAAAAATACAACAAAGAAAGAATGGATTAAAACAGGACAGGAGACAAAATACAACAAAGGGAGAATGGATTAAAACAGGAGAGGAGACAAAATACAACAAATAAAGAATGGATTAAAATTTGAGAGGAGACAAAATACAACAAAGAAAGAATGGATTAAAACAGGAGAGGAGACAAAATACAACAAAGAAAGAATGGATTAAAACAGGAGAGGAGACAAAATACAACAATGAAAGAATGGATCAAAACAGGAGAGGAGACAAAATACAATAAAGAAAGAATGGATTAAAACAGGAGAGTAGACAAAATACAACAATGAAAGAATGGATTAAAACAGGAGAGGAGAAAAAATACAACAAATAATGAATGGATAAAAACTGGAGAGGAGAAAAAATACAACAAAGAAAGAATGGATTAAAACAGGAGAGGAGACAAAATACAAGAAAGGGAGAATGGATTAAAACAAGAGAGGAGACAAAATACAACAAAGAAAGAATGGATTAAAACAGGAGAAGAGACAAAATACAACAATGAAAGAATGGATTAAAACAGGAGAACAGACAAAATACAACAATGAAAGAATGGATTAAAAAAGGAGAAGAGACAAAATACAACAAAGAAAGAATGGATTAAAACAGGAGAGGAGACAAAATACAATAAAGAAAGAATGGATTAAAACAGGAGAAGAGACAAAATACAACAATGAAAGAATGGATAAAAACAGGAGAACAGACAAAATACAACAATGAAAGAATGGATTAAAACAGGAGAGCAGACAAAATACAACAAAGAAAGTATGGATTAAAACAGGAGAGGAGACAAAATACAACAATGAAAGAATGGATCAAAACAGGAGAGGAGACAAAATACAATAAAGAAAGAATGGATTAAAACAGGAGAGGAGACAAATTACAACAAAGGGAAAATGGATTAAAACAGGAGAGGAGACAAAATACAACAAATAAAGAATGGATTAAAACTGGAGAGGAGAAAAAATACAACAAAGAAAGAATGGATTAAAAGAGGAGAACAGACAAAATACAACAATGAAAGAATGGATTAAAACAGGAGAAGAGACAAAATACAACAAAGAAAGAATGGATTAAAACAGGAGAGGACACAAAATACAACAAAGGGAAAATGGATTAAAACAGGAGAGGAGACAAAATACAACAATGAAAGAATGGATTAAAACAGGAGAACAGACAAAATACAACAATGAAAGAATGGATTAAAGCAGGAGAAGAGACAAAATACAACAATGAAAGAATGGATTAAAACAGGAGAACAGACAAAATACAACAATAAAAGAATGGATTAAAACAGGAGAACAGACAAAATACAACAATGAAAGAATGGATTAAAACAGGAGAAGAGACAAAATACAACAAAGAAAGAATGGATTAAAACAGGAGAGGAGACAAAATACAATAAAGAAAGAATGGATTAAAACAGGAGAAGAGACAAAATACAACAATGAAAGAATGGATAAAAACAGGAGAACAGACAAAATACAACAATGAAAGAATGGATTAAAACAGGAGAGCAGACAAAATACAACAAAGAAAGTATGGATTAAAACAGGAGAGGAGACAAAATACAACAATGAAAGAATGGATCAAAACAGGAGAGGAGACAAAATACAATAAAGAAAGAATGGATTAAAACAGGAGAGGAGACAAATTACAACAAAGGGAAAATGGATTAAAACAGGAGAGGAGACAAAATACAACAAATAAAGAATGGATTAAAACTGGAGAGGAGAAAAAATACAACAAAGAAAGAATGGATTAAAAGAGGAGAACAGACAAAATACAACAATGAAAGAATGGATTAAAACAGGAGAAGAGACAAAATACAACAAAGAAAGAATGGATTAAAACAGGAGAGGACACAAAATACAACAAAGGGAAAATGGATTAAAACAGGAGAGGAGACAAAATACAACAATGAAAGAATGGATTAAAACAGGAGAACAGACAAAATACAACAATGAAAGAATGGATTAAAGCAGGAGAAGAGACAAAATACAACAATGAAAGAATGGATTAAAACAGGAGAACAGACAAAATACAACAATGAAAGAATGGATTAAAACAGGAGAGGAGACAAAATACAACAAATAAAGAATGGATTAAAACAGGAGTGGAGACAAAATACAATAAAGAAAGAATGGATTAAAACAGGAGAGGAGAGAAAATACAACAAAGAAAGAATGGATTAAAACAGGAGTGGAGACAAAATACAATAAAGAAAGAATGGATTAAAACAGGAGAGGAGACAAAATACAACAAAGAAAGAATGGATTAAAACAGGAGAGGAGACAAAATACAATAAAGAAAGAATGGATTAAAACAGGAGAAGAGACAAAATACAACAATGAAAGAATGGATTAAAACAGGAGAACAGACAAAATACAACAATGAAAGAATGGATTAAAACAGGAGAGGAGACAAAATACAACAAAGAAGAATGGATTAAAACAGGAGAGGAGACAAAATACAACAATGAAAGAATGGATCAAAACAGGAGAGGAGACAAAATACAAAAAAGAAAGAATGGATTAAAACAGGAGAGGAGACAAAATACAACAAAGAAAGAATGGATTAAAACAGGAGAAGAGACAAAATACAACAATGAAAGAATGGATTAAAACAGGAGAACAGATAAAATACAACAATGAAAGAATGGATTAAAACAGGAGAAGAGACAAAATACAACAAAGAAAGAATGGATTAAAACAGGAGAGTCGACAAAATACAATAAAGAAAGAATGGATTAAAACAGGAGAAGAGACAAAATACAACAAAGGGAGAATGGATTAAAACAGAAGAGGAGAAAAATACAATAAAGAAAGAATGGATTAAAACAGGAGAGGAGACAAAATACAATAAAGAAAGAATGGATTAAAACAGGAGAAGAGAAAAAATACAACAATGAAAGAATGAATTAAAACAGGAGAACAGACAAAATACAACAATGAAAGAATGGATTAAAACAGGAGAGCACACAAAATACAACAAAGAAAGAATGGATTAAAACAGGAGGGGAGACAAAGTACAACAATGAAAGAATGGATCAAAACAGGAGAGGAGATAAAATACAATAAAGAAAGAATGGATTAAAACAGGAGAGGACACAAAATACAACAAAGGAAGAATGGATTAAAACTGGAGAGGAGACAAAATACAACAAAGAAAGAATGGATTAAAACAGGAGAGGAGACAAAATACAACAAAGAAAGAATGGATTAAAACTGGAGAGGAGACAAAATACAACAAAGAAAGAATGGATTAAAACAGGAGAAGAGACAAAATACAACAATGAAAGAATGGATTAAAACAGGAGAGGAGACAAAATACAATAAAGAAAGAATGGATTAAAACAGGAGAGGACACAAAATACAACAAAGGGAGAATGGATTAAAACTGGAGAGGAGACAAAATACAACAAAGAAAGAATGGATTAAAACAAGAGAGGACACAAAATACAACAAAGAAAGAATGGATTAAAACAGGAGAGGACCTATATACAACAAAGAAAGAATGGATTAAAACTGGAGAGGAGACAAAATACAACAAAGAAAGAATGGATTAAAACAGTAGAGGAGACAAAATACAACAAAGAATGAATGGATTTAAACTGGAGAGGTGACAAAATACAATAAAGAAAGAATGGATTAAAACAGGAGAGGACACAAAATAAAACAAAGAAAGAATGGATTAAAACAGGAGAGGACACAAAATACAACAAAGGAAGAATGGATTAAATCTGGAGAGGAGACAAAATACAACAAAGAAAGAATGGATTAAAACAGGAGAGGAGAAAAAATACAACAAAGAAAGAATGGATTAAAACTGGAGAGGAGACAAAATACAACAAAGAAAGAATGGATTAAAACAGGAGAAGAGACAAAATACAACATAAAGAATGGCTTAAAACAGGAGAACAGACAAAATACAACAATGAAAGAATGGATTAAAACAGGAGAAGAGACAAAATACAACAAAGAAAGAATGGATTAAAACAGGAGAGGAGACAAAATACAATAAAGAAAGAATGGATTAAAACAGGAGAAGAGACAAAATACAACAAAGGGAGAATGGATTAAAACAGAAGAGGAGACAAAATACAACAAAGAAAGAATGGATTAAAACTGGAGAGGAGACAAAATACAACAAAGAAAGTATGGATTAAAACAGGAGAGGAGACAAAATACAACAAAGAAAGTATGGATTAAAACAGGAGAGGAGACAAAATACAACAAAGAAAGTATGGATTAAAAATGGAGAAGATACAAAATAAAACTATGAAAGTATGAATTAAAACAGGAGTGGACACAAAATACAACAAAGAAAGAATGGATTAAAACAGGAGAAGAGACAAAATACAACAATGAAAGAATGGATTAAAACTGGAGAGGAGACAAAATACAATAAAGAAAGAATGGATTAAAACAGGAGAAGAGAAAAATACAACAATGAAAGAATGGATTAAAACTGGAGAGGAGACAAAATACAATAAAGAAAGAATGGATTAAAACAGGAGAAGAGACAAAATGCAACTATGAAAGAATGGATTAAAACTGGAGAGGAGACAAAATACAACAAAGAAAGAATGGAATAAAACAGGAGAGGAGAAAAAATACAACAATGAAAGAATGGATTAAAACAGGAGAGGAGACAAAATACATCAAAGAACGAATGGATTAAAACAGGAGAGGAGACAAAATACAACAATGAAAGAATGGATTAAAACAGGAGAGGAGACAAAATACAACAAAGAACGAATGGATTAAAACAGGAGAGGAGACAAAATACAACAAAGAAAGAATGGATTGAAACAGGAGAGGAGACAAAATACAACAAAAAGAGTATGGATTAAAACAGGAGAAGAGACAAAATACAACAATGAAAGAATGGATTAAAACAGGAGAGGAGACAAAATACAATAAAGAAAGAATGGATTAAAACAGGAGAAGAGACAAGATACAACAATGAAAGAATGGATTAAAACAGAAGAACAGACAAAATACAACAATGAAAGAATGGATTAAAACAGGAAAGGAGACAAAATACAATAAAGAAAGAATGGATTAAAACAGAAGAGGAGACAAAATACAACAAAGGGAGAATGGATTAAAACAGGAGAGGAGACAAAATACAACAAAGAAAGAATGGATTAAAACTGGAGAGGAGACAAAATACAACAAAGGAAGAATGGATTAAAACAGGAGAAGAGACAAAATACAACAATGAAAAGATGGATTAAAACTGGAGAGGAGACAAAATACAACAAAGAAGAATGGATTAAAACAGGAGAAGAGACAAAATAAAACAAAGAAAGAATGGATTAAAACAGGAGAGGAGAAAATATACAATAAAGAAAGAATGGATTATAACAGGAGAAGAGACAAAATACAACAATGAAAGTATGGATTAAAACAGGAGACCAGACAAAATACAAGAATGAAAGAATGGATCAAAACGGGAGAGCAAACAAAATACAATAAAGAAAGAATGGATTAAAACAGGAGAAGAGACAAAATACAACAATGAAAGAATGGATTAAAACAGGAGAGGAGACAAAATACAACAAAGAAAGAATGGATTAAAACAGGAGAGGAGACAAAATACAACAATGAAAGAATGGATCAAAAGAGGAGAGGAGACAAAATACACTAAAGAAAGAATGGACTAAAACAGGAGAGGACACAAAATACAACAAAGAAAGTATGGATTAAAACAGGAGAAGAGACAAAATCAACAAATAAAGAATGGATTAAAACTGGAGAGGAGACAAAATACAACAAAGAAAGAATGGATTAAAACAGGAGAGGAGACAAAATACAACAAAGAAAGAATGGATTAAAACAGGAGAAGAGACAAAATACAACATAAAGAATGGCTTAAAACAGGAGAACAGACAAAATACAACAATGAAAGAATGGATTAAAACAGGAGAAGAGACAAAATACAACAAAGAAAGAATGGATTAAAACAGGAGAGGAGACAAAATACAATAAAGAAAGAATGGATTAAAACAGGAGAAGAGACAAAATACAACAAAGGGAGAATGGATTAAAACAGAAGAGGAGACAAAATACAACAAAGAAAGAATGGATTAAAACTGGAGAGGAGACAAAATACAACAAAGAAAGTATGGATTAAAACAGGAGAGGAGACAAAATACAACAAAGAAAGTATGGATTAAAAATGGAGAAGATACAAAATAAAACTATGAAAGTATGAATTAAAACAGGAGTGGACACAAAATACAACAAAGAAAGAATGGATTAAAACAGGAGAAGAGACAAAATACAACAATGAAAGAATGGATTAAAACTGGAGAGGAGACAAAATACAATAAAGAAAGAATGGATTAAAACAGGAGAAGAGAAAAATACAACAATGAAAGAATGGATTAAAACTGGAGAGGAGACAAAATACAATAAAGAAAGAATGGATTAAAACAGGAGAAGAGACAAAATGCAACAATGAAAGAATGGATTAAAACTGGAGAGGAGACAAAATACAACAAAGAAAGAATGGAATAAAACAGGAGAGGAGAAAAAATACAACAATGAAAGAATGGATTAAAACAGGAGAGGAGACAAAATACATCAAAGAACGAATGGATTAAAACAGGAGAGGAGACAAAATACAACAATGAAAGAATGGATTAAAACAGGAGAGGAGACAAAATACAACAAAGAACGAATGGATTAAAACAGGAGAGGAGACAAAATACAACAAAGAAAGAATGGATTGAAACAGGAGAGGAGACAAAATACAACAAAAAGAGTATGGATTAAAACAGGAGAAGAGACAAAATACAACAAAGAAAGAATGGATTAAAACAGGAGAGGAGACAAAATACAATAAAGAAAGAATGGATTAAAACAGGAGAAGAGACAAAATACAACAATGAAAGAATGGATTAAAACAGAAGAACAGACAAAATACAACAATGAAAGAATGGATTAAAACAGGAAAGGAGACAAAATACAATAAAGAAAGAATGGATTAAAACAGAAGAGGAGACAAAATACAACAAAGGGAGAATGGATTAAAACAGGAGAGAAGACAAAATACAACAAAGAAAGAATGGATTAAAACTGGAGAGGAGACAAAATACAACAAAGGAAGAATGGATTAAAACAGGAGAAGAGACAAAATACAACAATGAAAAGATGGATTAAAACTGGAGAGGAGACAAAATACAACAAAGGAAGAATGGATTAAAACAGGAGATGAGACAAAATAAAACAAAGAAAGAATGGATTAAAACAGGAGAGGAGAAAAAATACAATAAAGAAAGAATGGATTATAACAGGAGAAGACTCAAAATACAACAATGAAAGTATGGATTAAAACAGGAGACCAGACAAAATACAAGAATGAAAGAATGGATCAAAACGGGAGAGCAAACAAAATACAATAAAGAAAGAATGGATTAAAACAGGAGAAGAGACAAAATACAACAATGAAAGAATGGATTAAAACAGGAGAGGAGACAAAATACAACAAAGAAAGAATGGATTAAAACAGGAGAGGAGACAAAATACAACAATGAAAGAATGGATCAAAAGAGGAGAGGACACAAAATACACTAAAGAAAGAATGGACTAAAACAGGAGAGGACACAAAATACAACAAAGAAAGTATGGATTAAAACAGGAGAAGAGACAAAATCAACAAATAAAGAATGGATTAAAACTGGAGAGGAGACAAAATACAACAAAGAAAGAATGGATTAAAACAGGAGAGGAGACAAAATACAACAAAGAAATAATGGATTAAAGCAGGAGAGGAGACAAAATACAACAAAGGAAGAATGGATTAAAACTTAAGAGGAGACAAAATACAACAAAAAAAGTATGGATTAAAACAGGTGTGGACACAAAATACAACAAAGAAAGAAAGGATTAAAACTGGAGAAGAGACAAAATACAACAAAGAAAGAATAGATTAAAACAGGAGAGGAGACAAAATACAACAAAGAATGAATGGATTAAAACTGGAGAGGTGACAAAATACAATAAAGAAAGAATGGATTAAAACAGGAGAGGACACAAAATACAACAAAGAAAGAATGGATTAAAACAGGAGAGGACACAAAATACAACAAAGGAAGAATGGATTAAAACTGGAGAGGAGACAAAATACAACAAAGAAAGAATGGATTAAAACAGGAGAGGAGACAAAATACAACAAAGAAAGAATGGATTAAAACTGGAGAGGAGACAAAATACAACAAAGAAAGAATGGATTAAAACAGGAGAAGAGACAAAATACAACAATGAAAGAATGGATTAAAACAGGAGAGGAGACAAAATACAATAAAGAAAGAATGGATTAAAACAGGAGAGGACACAAAATACAACAAAGGGAGAATGGATTAAAACTGGAGAGGAGACAAAATACAACAAAGAAAGAATGGATTAAAACAAGAGAGGACACAAAATACAACAAAGAAAGAATGGATTAAAACAGGAGAGGACCTATATACAACAAAGAAAGAATGGATTAAAACTGGAGAGGAGACAAAATACAACAAAGAAAGAATGGATTAAAACAGTAGAGGAGACAAAATACAAAAAAGAATGAATGGATTTAAACTGGAGAGGTGACAAAATACAATAAAGAAAGAATGGATTAAAACAGGAGAGGACACAAAATAAAACAAAGAAAGAATGGATTAAAACAGGAGAGGACACAAAATACAACAAAGGAAGAATGGATTAAATCTGGAGAGGAGACAAAATACAACAAAGAAAGAATGGATTAAAACAGGAGAGGAGAAAAAATACAACAAAGAAAGAATGGATTAAAACTGGAGAGGAGACAAAATACAACAAAGAAAGAATGGATTAAAACAGGAGAAGAGACAAAATACAACATAAAGAATGGCTTAAAACAGGAGAACAGACAAAATACAACAATGAAAGAATGGATTAAAACAGGAGAAGAGACAAAATACAACAAAGAAAGAATGGATTAAAACAGGAGAGGAGACAAAATACAATAAAGAAAGAATGGATTAAAACAGGAGAAGAGACAAAATACAACAAAGGGAGAATGGATTAAAACAGAAGAGGAGACAAAATACAACAAAGAAAGAATGGATTAAAACTGGAGAGGAGACAAAATACAACAAAGAAAGTATGGATTAAAACAGGAGAGGAGACAAAATACAACAAAGAAAGTATGGATTAAAACAGGAGAGGAGACAAAATACAACAAAGAAAGTATGGATTAAAAATGGAGAAGATACAAAATAAAACTATGAAAGTATGAATTAAAACAGGAGTGGACACAAAATACAACAAAGAAAGAATGGATTAAAACAGGAGAAGAGACAAAATACAACAATGAAAGAATGGATTAAAACTGGAGAGGAGACAAAATACAATAAAGAAAGAATGGATTAAAACAGGAGAAGAGAAAAATACAACAATGAAAGAATGGATTAAAACTGGAGAGGAGACAAAATACAATAAAGAAAGAATGGATTAAAACAGGAGAAGAGACAAAATGCAACAATGAAAGAATGGATTAAAACTGGAGAGGAGACAAAATACAACAAAGAAAGAATGGAATAAAACAGGAGAGGAGAAAAAATACAACAATGAAAGAATGGATTAAAACAGGAGAGGAGACAAAATACATCAAAGAACGAATGGATTAAAACAGGAGAGGAGACAAAATACAACAATGAAAGAATGGATTAAAACAGGAGAGGAGACAAAATACAACAAAGAACGAATGGATTAAAACAGGAGAGGAGACAAAATACAACAAAGAAAGAATGGATTGAAACAGGAGAGGAGACAAAATACAACAAAAAGAGTATGGATTAAAACAGGAGAAGAGACAAAATACAACAATGAAAGAATGGATTAAAACAGGAGAGGAGACAAAATACAACAAAGAAAGAATGGATTAAAACAAGAGAGGACACAAAATACAACAAAGAAAGAATGGATTAAAACAGGAGAGGACCTATATACAACAAAGAAAGAATGGATTAAAACTGGAGAGGAGACAAAATACAACAAAGAAAGAATGGATTAAAACAGTAGAGGAGACAAAATACAACAAAGAATGAATGGATTTAAACTGGAGAGGTGACAAAATACAATAAAGAAAGAATGGATTAAAACAGGAGAGGACACAAAATAAAACAAAGAAAGAATGGATTAAAACAGGAGAGGACACAAAATACAACAAAGGAAGAATGGATTAAATCTGGAGAGGAGACAAAATACAACAAAGAAAGAATGGATTAAAACAGGAGAGGAGAAAAAATACAACAAAGAAAGAATGGATTAAAACTGGAGAGGAGACAAAATACAACAAAGAAAGAATGGATTAAAACAGGAGAAGAGACAAAATACAACATAAAGAATGGCTTAAAACAGGAGAACAGACAAAATACAACAATGAAAGAATGGATTAAAACAGGAGAAGAGACAAAATACAACAAAGAAAGAATGGATTAAAACAGGAGAGGAGACAAAATACAATAAAGAAAGAATGGATTAAAACAGGAGAAGAGACAAAATACAACAAAGGGAGAATGGATTAAAACAGAAGAGGAGACAAAATACAACAAAGAAAGAATGGATTAAAACTGGAGAGGAGACAAAATACAACAAAGAAAGTATGGATTAAAACAGGAGAGGAGACAAAATACAACAAAGAAAGTATGGATTAAAACAGGAGAGGAGACAAAATACAACAAAGAAAGTATGGATTAAAAATGGAGAAGATACAAAATAAAACTATGAAAGTATGAATTAAAACAGGAGTGGACACAAAATACAACAAAGAAAGAATGGATTAAAACAGGAGAAGAGACAAAATACAACAATGAAAGAATGGATTAAAACTGGAGAGGAGACAAAATACAATAAAGAAAGAATGGATTAAAACAGGAGAAGAGACAAAATGCAACAATGAAAGAATGGATTAAAACTGGAGAGGAGACAAAATACAACAAAGAAAGAATGGAATAAAACAGGAGAGGAGAAAAAATACAACAATGAAAGAATGGATTAAAACAGGAGAGGAGACAAAATACATCAAAGAACGAATGGATTAAAACAGGAGAGGAGACAAAATACAACAATGAAAGAATGGATTAAAACAGGAGAGGAGACAAAATACAACAAAGAACGAATGGATTAAAACAGGAGAGGAGACAAAATACAACAAAGAAAGAATGGATTGAAACAGGAGAGGAGACAAAATACAACAAAAAGAGTATGGATTAAAACAGGAGAAGAGACAAAATACAACAATGAAAGAATGGATTAAAACAGGAGAGGAGACAAAATACAATAAAGAAAGAATGGATTAAAACAGGAGAAGAGACAAGATACAACAATGAAAGAATGGATTAAAACAGAAGAACAGACAAAATACAACAATGAAAGAATGGATTAAAACAGGAAAGGAGACAAAATACAATAAAGAAAGAATGGATTAAAACAGAAGAGGAGACAAAATACAACAAAGGGAGAATGGATTAAAACAGGAGAGGAGACAAAATACAACAAAGAAAGAATGGATTAAAACTGGAGAGGAGACAAAATACAACAAAGGAAGAATGGATTAAAACAGGAGAAGAGACAAAATACAACAATGAAAAGATGGATTAAAACTGGAGAGGAGACAAAATACAACAAAGAAGAATGGATTAAAACAGGAGAAGAGACAAAATAAAACAAAGAAAGAATGGATTAAAACAGGAGAGGAGAAAATATACAATAAAGAAAGAATGGATTATAACAGGAGAAGAGACAAAATACAACAATGAAAGTATGGATTAAAACAGGAGACCAGACAAAATACAAGAATGAAAGAATGGATCAAAACGGGAGAGCAAACAAAATACAATAAAGAAAGAATGGATTAAAACAGGAGAAGAGACAAAATACAACAATGAAAGAATGGATTAAAACAGGAGAGGAGACAAAATACAACAAAGAAAGAATGGATTAAAACAGGAGAGGAGACAAAATACAACAATGAAAGAATGGATCAAAAGAGGAGAGGAGACAAAATACACTAAAGAAAGAATGGACTAAAACAGGAGAGGACACAAAATACAACAAAGAAAGTATGGATTAAAACAGGAGAAGAGACAAAATCAACAAATAAAGAATGGATTAAAACTGGAGAGGAGACAAAATACAACAAAGAAAGAATGGATTAAAACAGGAGAGGAGACAAAATACAACAAAGAAATAATGGATTAAAACAGGAGAGGAGACAAAATACAACAAAGGAAGAATGGATTAAAACTTGAGAGGAGACAAAATACAACAAAAAAAGTATGGATTAAAACAGGTGTGGACACAAAATACAACAAAGAAAGAAAGGATTAAAACTGGAGAAGAGACAAAATACAACAAAGAAAGAATGGATTAAAACAGGAGAGGAGACAAAATACAACAAAGAATGAATGGATTAAAACTGGAGAGGTGACAAAATACAATAAAGAAAGAATGGATTAAAACAGGAGAGGACACAAAATACAACAAAGAAAGAATGGATTAAAACAGGAGAGGACACAAAATACAACAAAGGAAGAATGGATTAAAACTGGAGAGGAGACAAAATACAACAAAGAAAGAATGGATTAAAACAGGAGAGGAGACAAAATACAACAAAGAAAGAATGGATTAAAACTGGAGAGGAGCCAAAATACAACAAAGAAAGAATGGATTAAAACAGGAGAGGAGACAAAATACAACAAAGAATGAATGGATTTAAACTGGAGAGGTGACAAAATACAATAAAGAAAGAATGGATTAAAACAGGAGAGGACACAAAATAAAACAAAGAAAGAATGGATTAAAACAGGAGAGGACACAAAATACAACAAAGGAAGAATGGATTAAATCTGGAGAGGAGACAAAATACAACAAAGAAAGAATGGATTAAAACAGGAGAGGAGAAAAAATACAACAAAGAAAGAATGGATTAAAACTGGAGAGGAGACAAAATACAACAAAGAAAGAATGGATTAAAACAGGAGAAGAGACAAAATACCACAAAGGAAGAATGGATTAAAACAGGAGAGGACACAAAATACAACAAAGGGCGAATGGATTAAAACAGGAGAAGAGACAAAATACAACAAAGGAAGAATGGATTAAAACAGGAGAGGAGACAAAATACAATAAAGAAAGAATGGATTAAAACAGGAGAAGAGACAAAATACAACTATGAAAGAATGGATTAAAAAAGGAGAAGAGACAAAATACAACGAAGAAAGAATGGATTATAACATGAGTGGACACAAAATACAACAAAGAAAGAATGGATTAAAACAGGAGAGGAGACAAAATACAACAAAGGAAGAATGGATTAAAACTGGAGAGGACACAAAATACAACAAAGAAAGTATGGATTAAAACAGGAGTGGAGACAAAATACAACAAAGAAAAAATGGATTAAAACAGGAGAGGAGACAAAATACAACAAAGAAAGAATGGATTAAAACAGGAGAGGAGACAAAATACAACAAAGAAAGAATGGATTAAAACAGGAGAAGAGTCAAAATACAACAATGAAAGAATGGATTAAAACAGGAGATGAGACAAAATACAATAAAGAAAGAATGGATTAAAACAGGAGAAGAGACAAAATACAATGAAGAAAGAATGGATTAAAACTGGAGAGGAGACAAAATACAATAAAGAAGGAATGGATTAAAACAGGAGAAGAAATAAAATACAATAAAGAAAAAATGGATTAAAATAGGAGAAGAGACAAAATAGAACGAAGAAAGAATGGATTAAAACAGGAGAGGAGACAAAATACAATAAAGAAAGAATGGATTAAAACAGGAGAGGAGACAAAATACAACAAAGAAAGAATGGATTAAAAGAGGAGAGGAGACAAAATACAACAAAGAAAGAATGGATTAAAACAGGAAAGGAGACAAAATACAATAAAGAAAGAATGGATTAAAACAGGAGAGGACACAAAAAACAACAAAGGGAGAATGGATTAAAACTGGAGAGGAGATAAAATACAACAAAGGAAGAATGGATTAAAACAGGAGAAGAGACAAAATACAACAATGATAGAATGGATTAAAAGAGGAGAAGAGACAAAATATAACAAAGAAAGAATGGATTAAAATTAGGAGAGGAGAAAAAATACAATAAAGAAAGAATGGATTAAAACAGGAGAGGAGACAAAATAAAATAAAGAAAGAATGGATTAAAACAGGAGAGGAGACAAAATACGATAAAGAAAGAATGGATTAAAACAGGAGAGGAGACAAAATACAACAAAGGAAGAATGGATTAAAACTGGAGAGTAGACAAAATACAATAAAGAAAGAATGGATTAAAACAGGAGAAGAGACAAAATACAACAATGAAAGAATGGATTAAAACAGGAGAAGAGACATAATACAACAAAGAAAGAATGGATTAAAACAGGAGTGGACACAAAATACAATAAAGAAAGAATGGATTAAAAAAGGAGAGGAGACAAAGTACAACAAAGGAAGAATGGATTAAAACTTGAGAGGAGACAAAATAGAACAAAAAAAGTATGGATTAAAACAGGAGTGGACACAAAATACAACAAAGAAAGAATGGATTAAAACAGGAGAGGAGACAAAATACAACAAAGGAAGAATGGATTAAAACTGGAGAGGAGACAAAATTCAACAAAAAAAGTATGGATTAAAACAGGAGAGGAGACAAACTACAACAAAGAAAGAATGGATTAAAACGGGAGAAGAGAAAAATACAACAATGAAAGAATGGATTAAACCTGGAGAGGAGACAAAATACAACAAAGAAAGAATGGATTAAAACAGGAGAGGAGACAAAATACAACAAAGAAAGAATGGATTAAAACAGGAGAAGAGACAAAATACAATAAAGAAAGAATGGATTAAAAGGGGAGAAGAGAATAAATACAATAAAGAAAGAATGGATTAAAACTGAAGAGGAGACAAAATACAACAAAGAAAGAATGGATTAAAACAGGAGAAGAGAAAAATCCAATAAAGAAAGAATGGATTAAAACAGGAGAGGAGACAAAATATAATAAAGAAAGAATGGATTAAAACAGGAGAAGAGACAAAATGCTACAATGAAAGAATGGATTAAAACAGGAGAAGAGACAAAATACAATAAAGAAAGTATGGATTAAAAGAGGAGAGGAGATAAAATACAACAAAGAAAGAATGGATTATAACAGGAGTGGACACAAAATACAACAAAGGGAGAATGGATTAAAACAGGAGAGGAGATAAAATACAACAAAGGAAGAATGGATTAAAAGAGGAGAGGAGACAAAATACAATAAAGAAAGAATGGATTAAAACAGGAGTGGACACAAAATACAATAAAGAAAGAATGGATTAAAACAGGAGTGGACACAAAATACAACAACAAAAGAATGGATTAAAACAGGAGAGGAGACAAAATACAAGAAAGGAAGAATGGATTAAAACAGGAGAAGAGACAAAGTACAACAATGAAAGAATGGATTAAAACAGGAGAGGACACAAAATACAACAAAGAAAGTATGGATTAAAAGAGGAGAGGAGATAAAATACAACAAGGAAAGAATGGATTAAAATAGGAGAGGAGACAAAATACAACAAAGAAAGTATGGATTAAAACTGGAGAGGACACAAAATACAACAAAGAAAGAATGGATTAAAACAGGAGAGGAGACAAAATACAATAAAGAAAGAATGGATTAAAACAGGAGAAGAGACAAAATACAACAATGAAAGAATGGATTAAAACAGGAGAAGAGACAAAATACAACAAAGAAAGAATGGTTTAAAACAGGAGAGGACACAAAATACAACAAAGAAAGAATGGATTAAAATAGGAGAGGACACAAAATACAACAAAGAAAGAATGGATTAAAACAGGAGAGGAGACAAAATACAACAAAGAAAGAATGGATTAAAACAGGAGTGGAGACAAAATACAACAAAGAAAGAATGGATAAAAATTAGGAGAGGAGAAAAATACAATAAAGAAAGAATGGATTAAAACAGGAGAGGAGACAAAATAAAATAAAGAAAGAATGGATTAAAACAGGAGAGGAGACAAAATACAACAAAGAAAGAATGGATTAAAACAGGAGAGGAGACAAAATACAACAAAGGAAGAATGGATTAAAACTGGAGAGTAGACAAAATACAATAAAGAAAGAATGGATTAAAACAGGAGAAGAGACAAAATACAACAATGAAAGAATGGATTAAAACAGGAGAAGAGACATAATACAACAAAGAAAGAATGGATTAAAACAGGAGTGGACACAAAATACAACAAAGAAAGAATGGATTAAAACAGGAGAGGAGACAAAGTTCAACAAAGGAAGAATGGATTAAAACTTGAGAGGAGACAAAATAGAACAAAAAAAGTATGGATTAAAACAGGAGTGGACACAAAATACAACAAAGAAAGAATGGATTAAAAAAGGAGAGGAGACAAAATACAACAAAGGAAGAATGGATTAAAACTGGAGAGGAGACAAAATTCAACAAAAAAAGTATGGATTAAAACAGGAGAGGAGACAAACTACAACAAAGAAAGAATGGATTAAAACAGGAGAAGAGAAAAATACAACAATGAAAGAATGGATTAAAACTGGAGAGGAGACAAAATACAACAAAGAAAGAATGGATTAAAACAGGAGAGGAGACAAAATACAACAAAGAAAGAATGGATTAAAACAGGAGAAGAGACAAAATACAATAAAGAAAGAATGGATTAAAAGGGGAGAAGAGAATAAATACAATAAAGAAAGAATGGATTAAAACTGAAGAGGAGACAAAATACAACGAAGAAAGAATGGATTAAAACAGGAGAAGAGACAAAATTCAATAAAGAAAGAATGGATTAAAACAGGAGTGGAGACAAAATATAATAAAGAAAGAATGGATTAAAACAGGAGAAGAGACAAAATACTACAATGAAAGAATGGATTAAAACAGGAGAAGAGACAAAATACAATAAAGAAAGTATGGATTAAAAGAGGAGAGGAGATAAAATACAACAAAGAAAGAATGGATTAAAACAGGAGAGGACGCAAAATACAACAAAGGGAGAATGGATTAAAACTGGAGAGGAGATAAAATACAACAAAGGAAGAATGGATTAAAAGAGGAGAGGAGACAAAATACAATAAAGAAAGAATGGATTAAACCAGGAGTGGACACAAAATACAATAAAGAAAGAATGGATTAAAACAGGAATGGACACAAAATACAACAAAGAAAGAATGGATTAAAACAGAAGAAGAGACAAAATACAAGAAAGGAAGAATGGATTAAAACAGGAGAAGAGACAAAGTACAACAATTAAAGAATGGATTAAAACAGGAGAGGACACAAAATACAACAAAGAAAGTATGGATTAAAAGAGGAGAGGAGATAAAATACAACAAGGAAAGAATGGATTAAAATAGGAGAGGAGACAAAATACAACAAAGAAAGTATGGATTAAAACTGGAGAGGACACAAAATACAACAAAGAAAGAATGGATTAAAACAGGAGAGGAGACAAAATACAATAAAGAAAGAATGGATTAAAACAGGAGAAGAGACAAAATACAACAATGAAAGAATGGATTAAAACAGGAGAAGAGACAAAATACAACAAAGAAAGAATGGATTAAAACTGGAGAGGATCAAAATACAACAAAGATAGGTTGGATTAAAAGAGGAGAGGAGATAAAATACAACAAAGAGAGAATGGATTAAAACAGGAGAAGAGACAAAATACAACAAAGATAGTATGGATTAAAAGAGGAGAGGAGATAAAATACAACGAAGAAAGAATGGATTAAAACAGGAGAGGACACAAAATACAACGAAGTAAGTATGGATTAAAACAGGAGAGGAGACAAAATACAACAAAGATAGTATGGATTAAAACAGGAGAGGAGACAAAATACAACAAAGATAGTGTGGATTAAAAGAGGAGAGGAGATAAAATACAACAAAGAAAGAATGGATTAAAACAGGGGAGGACACAAAATACAACAAAGAATGTATGGATTAAAACAGGAGAGGAGACAAAATACAACAAAGGTAGTATGGATTAAAAGAGGAGAGGAGATAAAATACAACAAAGAATGAATGGATTAAAACTGGAGAGGGGACAAAATACAACAAAGGAAGAATGGATTAAAACAGGAGAGGAGACAAAATACAACAAAGGGAGAATGGATTAAAACAGGAGAGGAGACAAAATACAACAAAGAAAGAATGGATTAAAACAGGAGAGGAGACAAAATACAACAAAGAAAGAATGGATTAAAACAGGAGAGGAGACAAAATACAACAATGAAAGAATTGATTAAAACAGGAGAAGAGACAAAATACAACAATGAAAGAATGGATTACAACAGGAGAGGAGACAAAATACAACAAAGAAAGTATGGATTAAAACAGGAGAGGAGACAAAATACAACAAAGAAAGAATGGATTAAAACAGGAGAGGAGACAAAATACAACAAAGAAAGAATGGATTAAAACAGGAGAGGAGACAAAATACAACAAAGGAAGAATGGATTAAAACTGGAGAGTAGACAAAATACAATAAAGAAAGAATGGATTAAAACAGGAGAAGAGACAAAATACAACAATGAAAGAATGGATTAAAACAGGAGAAGAGACATAATACAACAAAGAAAGAATGGATTAAAACAGGAGTGGACACAAAATACAACAAAGAAAGAATGGATTAAAACAGGAGAGGAGACAAAGTTCAACAAAGGAAGAATGGATTAAAACTTGAGAGGAGACAAAATAGAACAAAAAAAGTATGGATTAAAACAGGAGTGGACACAAAATACAACAAAGAAAGAATGGATTAAAACAGGAGAGGAGACAAAATACAACAAAGGAAGAATGGATTAAAACTGGAGAGGAGACAAAATTCAACGAAAAAAGTATGGATTAAAACAGGAGAGGAGACAAACTACAACAAAGAAAGAATGGATTAAAACAGGAGAAGAGAAAAATACAACAATGAAAGAATGGATTAAAACTGGAGAGGAGACAAAATACAACAAAGAAAGAATGGATTAAAACAGGAGAGGAGACAAAATACAACAAAGAAAGAATGGATTAAAACAGGAGAAGAGACAAAATACAATAAAGAAAGAATGGATTAAAAGGGGAGAAGAGAATAAATACAATAAAGAAAGAATGGATTAAAACTGAAGAGGAGACAAAATACAACGAAGAAAGAATGGATTAAAACAGGAGAAGAGACAAAATTCAATAAAGAAAGAATGGATTAAAACAGGAGAGGAGACAAAATATAATAAAGAAAGAATGGATTAAAACAGGAGAAGAGACAAAATACTACAATGAAAGAATGGATTAAAACAGGAGAAGAGACAAAATACAATAAAGAAAGTATGGATTAAAAGAGGAGAGGAGATAAAATACAACAAAGAAAGAATGGATTAAAACAGGAGAGGACGCAAAATACAACAAAGGGAGAATGGATTAAAACTGGAGAGGAGATAAAATACAACAAAGGAAGAATGGATTAAAAGAGGAGAGGAGACAAAATACAATAAAGAAAGAATGGATTAAACCAGGAGTGGACACAAAATACAATAAAGAAAGAATGGATTAAAACAGGAATGGACACAAAATACAACAAAGAAAGAATGGATTAAAACAGGAGAAGAGACAAAATACAAGAAAGGAAGAATGGATTAAAACAGGAGAAGAGACAAAGTACAACAATTAAAGAATGGATTAAAACAGGAGAGGACACAAAATACAACAAAGAAAGTATGGATTAAAAGAGGAGAGGAGATAAAATACAACAAGGAAAGAATGGATTAAAATAGGAGAGGAGACAAAATACAACAAAGAAAGTATGGATTAAAACTGGAGAGGACACAAAACACAACAAAGAAAGAATGGATTAAAACAGGAGAGGAGACAAAATACAATAAAGAAAGAATGGATTAAAACAGGAGAAGAGACAAAATACAACAATGAAAGAATGGATTAAAACAGGAGAAGAGACAAAATACAACAAAGAAAGAATGGATTAAAACTGGAGAGGATCAAAATACAACAAAGATAGGTTGGATTAAAAGAGGAGAGGAGATAAAATACAACAAAGAGAGAATGGATTAAAAGAGGAGAGGAGATAAAATACAACGAAGAAAGAATGGATTAAAACAGGAGAGGACACAAAATACAACGAAGTAAGTATGGATTAAAACAGGAGAGGAGACAAAATACAACAAAGATAGTATGGATTAAAACAGGAGAGGAGACAAAATACAACAAAGATAGTGTGGATTAAAAGAGGAGAGGAGATAAAATACAACAAAGAAAGAATGGATTAAAACAGGGGAGGACACAAAATACAACAAAGAATGTATGGATTAAAACAGGAGAGGAGACAAAATACAACAAAGGTAGTATGGATTAAAAGAGGAGAGGAGATAAAATACAACAAAGAATGAATGGATTAAAACTGGAGAGGGGACAAAATACAACAAAGGAAGAATGGATTAAAACAGGAGAGGAGACAAAATACAACAAAGGGAGAATGGATTAAAACAGGAGAGGAGACAAAATACAACAAAGAAAGAATGGATTAAAACAGGAGAGGAGACAAAATACAACAAAGAAAGAATGGATTAAAACAGGAGAGGAGACAAAATACAACAATGAAAGAATTGATTAAAACAGGAGAAGAGACAAAATACAACAATGAAAGAATGGATTAAAACAGGAGAGGAGACAAAATACAACAAAGAAAGTATGGATTAAAACAGGAGAAGAGACAAAATACAACGAAGAAAGAATGGATTAAAACAGGAGAGGAGACAAAATACAACAAAGAAAGAATGGATTAAAACTGGAGTGGAAACAAAATACAACAAAGAAAGAATGGATTAAAACTGGAGAGGAGACAAAATACAACAAAGAAAGAATGGATTAAAACAGGAGAGGAGACAAAATACAACAAAGAAAGAATGGATTAAAACAGGAGAGGAGACAAAATACAACAAAGGAAGAATGGATTAAAACAGGAGAGGAGACAAAATACAACAAAGAAAGAATGGATTAAAACAGGAGAGGAGACATAATACAACAAAAAAAGTATGGATTAAAACAGGAGTGGACACAAAATACAACAAAGAAAGAATGGATTAAAACTGGAGAAGAGACAAAATACAACAAAGAAAGAATGGATTAAAACAGGAGAAGAGACAAAATACAACAAAGAAAGAATGGATTAAAACAGGAGAGGAGACAAAATACAACAAAGAAAGAATGGATTAAAACAGGAGAAGAGAAAAAATACAACAAAGAAAGAATGGATTAAAACAGGAGAGGAGACAAAATACAACAAAGAAAGAATGGATTAAAACAGGAGAAGAGACAAAATACAACAAAGAAAGAATGGATTAAAATAGCAGAGGAGACAAAATACAACGAAGAAAGAATGGATTAAAACAGGAGAGGAGACAAAATACAACAAAGAAAGAATGGATTAAAACGGGAGAGGAGACAAAATACAACAAAGAAAGAATGGATTAAAACGGGAGAAGAGACAAAATACAACAAAGAAAGAATGGATTATAACAGGAGAGGAGATAAAATACAACAAAGAAAGAATGGATTAAAACAGGAGAGGAGACAAAATACAGCAAAGAATGAATGGATTAAAACAGGAGATGGGACAAAATACAACAAAGAAAGAATGGATTAAAACAGGAGAGGAGACAAAATACAACAAAGAAAGAATGGTTTAAAACAGGAGAGGAGACAAAATACAACAAAGAAAGAA
>OY757940.1:53559512-53689512 GCA_963585895.1 Sepioteuthis lessoniana | reverse complement strand
CCATTAAACAAAGAGACCTAAACCAATCATTGCTCTTTATTTTTACTTCTTTTCATCCCATAAGGCAATTAGATCAAAAGGTATATCGGGGTGTCCTCGTGGTGTAATGGTTAAAGCGATGGACTGCGGAATCTTAGTACGCGAGTTCGTACTCCAGTCGCACTTTTACATTCACTTTTGGGCAATACCCCTTATCCTCCCAGCTATGGGTTAAATAGTAGCACTACTATTCTTCTAAGAGAATGGCTTTGGCATTAAATAACCTACAGAGGTTGATTTGCCATTAAATAAAGAAACCAAACCAAACAAACAGATATGTGTGTATGTGCCGCGACCGGCCGACAAACCCTTGCCGCGACCTGCCGATAAACCTAAAACATATCAAATTACACGCCCGAGTTAGGACGATTATATCCGAGTACGACCGGAACTGACTAAGCCCTTTTTTCTTGCTAACGACCTTGACATCTAGTTATAGCTAAAAGAAAAGGGAGAATTAAAATTAATAACATTCACAAAACACTTCGGCCAAAAATTACCTGATAAGACTTGAACTAATAGTCGTCACCAGCCTATAGCAGGTTAGGAAAATACTTTACGGCTACACTCATTTTTTATCAAAGAATTTTATATCCACGCGGCTGAGCTGTGTGTCACAGCACTTCCGTGATATCAACAGGCCCTTTTCAACCCTCGTTGTCACGCTCCTAGCGAAGCTCATTAAGGAGGAATCCTGCATTCTGTGCGGTCGCATTCACCTTAACTTCCGACGTTGATCCCACTTCTCGTGGTAGATCCCCTTTTTTTTTCCACCTACTTAGGTATGCACAAAGGTCCTTTTTAGGACCACAAGAGGTCTCTGTCTGCGGGTCAGAGCATCTCTGACTGGTCAGTAATGATCAGTCGAAGTAGACGGCCAGGCGGCAAACACGAAGACGGATTCTAAGACCAACCGGTCTTAACCTCGGTTCCGATTGTCCGATAAGCTGCACAGCGCTAATGGCACGGTCCAGCCTTTAGCTACGGCTTCACTATCTGCGCAGCGCTAAGATAACGCCCATCTTAGCCTCGGCCTCATGGCCCGTTCGCTCGTCAGCTCGGCTTTGACCCGACAAAGCCTTCGCTGCTGTCCGCTCGTCCGCACGGCTTTGACCCGACAAAGCCTTCGTTCTCGTCCGCTCGTTCGCACGGCTTTGGACCCGACAAAGCCTTCGCACTAGTCTGCTCGTCCGCACGGCTTTGACCCGACAAAGCCTTCGCTCTCGTCAGCTCGCCCGCACGGCTTTGGACTCGACAAAGCCTTCGCTCTCATCCGCCCGTCAGCACGGCTTTGATCCGACAAAGCCTTCGTTCCCGTCAGCTCGTCCGCACGGCTTTGGCGCGAACCTAGCCATAGCCATTGTCCGCACGGCTTTGACACGGCAAAGCTTTCGTTCCCGTCCGATACGTCCGCACGGCTAGGGGGCCCAGCAAGGCCCTAGCCTTTCCTCGAACTCGACGCTCTTGCACGGTACAACGCAGTCCACGTAACGACTCGCTGTTACGGACTGTTCTACCACTGCAACAACTGACTCACGTACGACCCGCTGTACGAGCCAGAAACCCGATCTACACACCCCCGGTTAACCCAACATACCGTCATAACCGGGGATGTCGATCTACCGACATCGACGCTCCTGCAAGGTACTACGCAGTCCACGTAACGACTCGCTGTTACAGACTGTTCTACCACTGCAACACCTGACTCACGTACGACCCGCTGTACGAGCCAGAGACCAGATCAACACACCCCCGGTTAACCCAACGTACCGTCATAACCGGGGATACCGATCTACCAACCTCAACCGACCTCAGATGTCCGCGACGACTGCTTAGCTGAACTCAACGACTCGACCGACCTCAGCTTACCAGCATCCCACGTCTAGCTGTACTCAACGACCAGCACCGACCACAACGTCTAGCTGAACTCAACGACTCGACCGACCTCAGCTTACCAGCATCCAACGACTAGCTGTACTCAACGACCAGCACCGACCACAACGCCTAGCTGAACTCAACGACTCGACCGACCTCAGCTTACCAGCATCCAACATCTAGCTGTACTCAACGACTCGACCTACGCCAGCGACCCTCGTCGAACGCCCAACCTAGCTGAAGACTACATACAACCATCACGGACATTTACATTCACGCTTGTAAATACGATGAAATAAATTGTCATTTGTAATTATCATTATCTCACCTTTGTTCCTTCATATTGCTTTGGCTGTTCCCATTCACATAAATTCATTTGCGGGGTCGACATACTTATAGGCCCCGCGACAGTATGTATAAAAGTTTTGATTTCGGTTTCGTTGTTTAACGGCATATCAACCCTCGAGAATAATGTAATGCTATGCTTTTAGAAGGTCAGTCCTACTAATATTTAATCAATAGGTGGAGGGGGGATCATTGGCTTCACCCTTTTCTAAGAGTATTAGTCCGAAAGTGAATGTAACTGGGCTTGGAACTCTCCTGCTCGATGTCACAGTCAAGCATGTTATGTCAAAACATTATGTTTGTGTATGAAGTAATCAAATGGATGTCCGTATATTTATTTGGATTAGTGGGTTTTTGTTAACTAGTTCACAGATCCCCCCCATATATATATATATATATATATATATATATATATAAGTGTGTGTTGACAACTATATATGTATAATATCGTGCGCAAAAATTTCTCAGGGAATTAATAGGATTTAAAGTGTGTGACAATATGCTTATACCCATGTATTAATATGTTTTTAAACAAGTTGATGTGTTTATTTCTTCCTCGGTGTGTGTGTTTGTTTTTGTCTTCCAGTGAAATTAGGATTTGCTTAGTTTTTGCTTAGTGGTTTAAATCTTGTGTTATTTAATGTCAAATCTATCCTTCTAGAAGAACAGTAACCCATAGCTGGGAGGATTAGGAGGGTCATACCTTTTCCTAATGTATTTGTCCGAAAGTGAACGTAACAGCTCTATTGGAGTTCGAACACGTCCACTACGATTTCGTAGTACAGCAATTTAACCATTACGCCACGAGGAAATACCCTCACCGTTTTGTTTAGTGGTGGTTTAAATATTAAATAGATGCGAGGAGAATCTCCATACGCAAAGAAACAAAATACATTGACACAAACTCCTACATACTAACATTTAATAAACGCACAACTCCAACCAGTATTAGAATAGGTTACATAAATACAAAAATAGAAACTTACATACCAAACCCTCTAAGATGCCAAAAATACCCAAAATATGGAAATCCTAATGATAAATGCACAATACGTGCAGAATGTGGAAATTCAAATCACTCAGAATTAGAATACAAAAATCACTTTAAGTGCATCAACTTCACAGGAGAACACCTTGCGTATTCACGGGAATGTGAAATATGGAAAAAAGAATTACAGAAATAAAATACACAAGAAACATCTCATTCCCTGAGGCCAGAAAAATAGTAGAACAAGCACAAGAGCAACCGAGTTATGCATATGTAACTAAAAAAGGAAATGGGGAAAAGGAAGATACAAAACCAAAACAAGAACTGAACAAACTGATTAATGAATAAAAAAATCTGATAGAAATACTAAAAATGATCGCAAAAGAGAGAATCAAGAAACACATTTCAACAGTTACAGACGAATATGTGACACACAACCAAAATCAGGAAAAAAACCCTAAGCAAAGAAAAGGAAAAATCCGAACTAAACAAAAAACCCTAACAAATGAACCAATTCCATTATCTAACAGATTCAGTCCATTGGACATAGATCCTGTTGAAACAACTACAGAAGATTCTGATGAAACAATCACGCACATCAAAACAGACAGCGTAAATCTCTAAAATAGACTTCATAAAAAAATAAATATCAAAGACAAACCGACAGAAAATGAAACACAAGCTACAAAAAGTAGACTTCAAGATAAAAGGAAAAAGAAAAAAAAATCAAAAACCAACTTCAAATCCCCTTATAGAAACTAAAAACAAACTTAAAATTGAAATGGACTCAACGCACACTTTCAAAAAGCCAGGGGAACTTAAACAAAAAGCACAGTCCCCTATTAGCCAGGCTGGAAGAGTAAATACAAACACAGAAGTCATCAGTGAAAGACCAGGAGGCACATTTAAACTGTCCCCAGCCAAATTTGATGCAGTTCCTTCATCATCAAGAGCCAAGTCACCGATGGGAATAGATAAACAGTCCAATGCTCAGGGAACATCGAAATCCCTACAAAGATCATATAGTATAGAAAACATGGACAGCGACACAGACCACATAGTTGCCAGCCTCGATCTGGAAGGTAATACAAATAACTATAAGACATGAAACCATTTTACTGTGTGAAAACAGATGAACTCAATCCTTTTTAAATGTCACTTACAAACCATCCACTTTAAAAGTAATAATGAAATTACTGACAACCTAATCTCTCACATCCTCTATATTTATTAGAATCTGTGCAAACAAGTGACTGATGTTGAATTGCTGCTGGTGCATAGCAGTATTCAAGACTGTTTGACTATGTGCAAACAGATCAGGTGAATAGAATGATTTGTATAGAACGAGATACCCGAAATCATTTGGCTGTGAAGAAAAGTAAGCTTGAGCTTGTTGAAAATATTATTCGCAGAATGTTTACAAATCATGTATTCGCTTACAAGTCATGCGTATAACTATTTAACTATATTCAGGTGGATCATTGATGTTGGGTTGAACTGTTGATGTTGTATAGTAGCAGTACTTGGAGCCATTAGTTTTGTGTCCAGGCAGGTAGGCTCTGTCTCATTTGGAATATTATCTATTAAGTATTCGTTTGTAAATCTTTGGATTAATATGTGTATGAACGAAGTTTTGCATTGTGTGGTCTGCAGGGGTTTTTATGCCATAAAATCAACCAAACAAAACAAAATCAAACTAAACTTGAGAACATTTTGAGTCTTTCAAAAACCTCACCCTTTCACTGAAATCTGACCAGATCAACCTTTTCACCAATATCTGGCCAAATGGAATCAAGAAATACCGAAGTTAAAAAACCCATGCCCTAAAACCTACATAGAAGACAAAACCAACCAAACCTTTTTTGGCATTAAAAGACCCGCAGATGTTGATATGCCATTAAACAAAACTCAAAATTAGATATTTCTATGAAGTTTTGTTCCATTGATTTGTTGTAATGACATTAGTTTGGTAGATTGGCATTATTTCAAAGTGTCCGTTACTACATTTATTAAGGACTTTTGATACATCAAAAAGGCAAGCAAATATATGATAGTACCACGACGATTCTTCTACAGTCGACCTGGGCCGCAGAATATACCGACTTTATCTCTGCAGTGTCTGCACATAGTTTTTGAACAAAAGTCTTTGATGGACAGTCACCACTAGCATTTTCATATGTAGGAACCCATTTGCATATGTAAAGTTTGGCTTGGGCTCTGTAGCTTATTTTTCGAACACTAAAACACTAGAACTCTAGTTTTAGCAGAACGTGCCACTTGATTAGCTGTATGAAGGATGAAGCAGTTTTGACATTTCGTTTAAATTAGAGTCATAGCAATATTTCGATGGTTATTTGTTTATTACTTTATTTACTTTTACAAAGTAATAAATCCCGTCCTTTTTTAGAAGTAGCTGTCATTTCCGGACTGAACACAGAAATAAATAAACAAACGAACACAGAAATAAATAAACAAACACACCAACTAGCTTAAAAAAACATATTAATGTATGAGTATAAACATATTGTCACACACTTTAAATCCAATTAATACCCTCAGATATTTGTCCACTTATGCACACACACACACACACACACACACACACACATATATATATATATATATATATATATATACGCTCCCCCATGGGGGTTGAGCATTCTGGTGAAGGAATTTTCGGTTGCCGCTTGCATAATGCAAAGTCTTCGAAAGAATTGAGCACTCTGGTAGCCGATAGGGCATAAAAATGTAAACAAACGGCTGCTGCTATTACTACATAATACCTTAAAAATTCCCTTAGCCAGATGTGGTACGCTTGTTCGCCGAGCAAACTGAGACTTAGTCAAACGTAAAGTTGGATGGGTTTCGATCCCGGCTTCAAGCGTCCTACGTGTCTAGCCACACGATAGAACGAAATAGTCTGTCTGTGGATGACAATATATATATATATATAGTCATACACAGACAGATCTGTTTCGTTCTATCAGAACTCATCAGTGTGGCTAGACAGTATCTTCCTGTAGCTGGGATCGAAACCCGGTTGATTCAAACGCCAAACCAAAGCTTCTAACCATTCAGCCACGAGGTGATATTAGGTGCGAAGTAAATTTTAAATGGTTATGAATCACAATTACTATTGTTTACATACATCCGTTCAACGGTTGCCGAGACCTCAATACATCTACAAAGAGGCTTGCAATAGACGCTAATGGCAACACGATTACTTCTTCGCCATAGAACTCAACCCCACGTGGGTAGGGGAGTATACATATCTCTATAGTTATCTATCTATCTATCTATCTATCTATCTATCTATCTATATATATATGTGTGTGTGTGTGTGTGTGTGTGTGTGTACTAGTTAATAAAAAACGCACTAATCTGAATAAATATAGACGTATCATTGAATTACTATACACACAAACATTGCGTTTTGGCTAACATACTGGACCTTGACATCGAGTAGGAGAGTTCCAAGCCCAGTCATGCTATTACGTTCCCTTTCGGACTAATACCCTTTGAAAATGTATGAACTGAAACCACAACCTTAATATACACACACATATATGTGTGTGTGTGTGTGCGTTCACACACTAGTTAATAAAACACGAACCACTACATAGTAGTGTAATGGATAAATCACTGGACAGTGAAATCGTAGTTAGCGAGTCCGACTCCAGTCAGGCTATTATGTTCACTTTCAGACAAATATCATTAGTAAATATCATCATCATCATGTCGTGCCACTAGCACGGATATCCCGGACCCTCTCTCGCCATTTTTCCCTATCGTTCATCGCCTCAGGCAGGTCTTCTGGACAACATCCTGTATCCTCACATGGTTGCTGAATGTATGTTCGTGCTGGTCGTCCTGCTTTTGCATGGCCATGTGTGGGGGTCCATAAGAGTACATCCCTTATGAGCTCGTCCCTGCTTCTCCAGCAGTGTCCTGCATGACTGGTTCGTCTAAGACGAAGTTGGTAAATATATTAACCCCCTTATCCTCCCAGCTATGGGTTAAATAGTACTACTACTGTCCTTCTAGAAGGATGGAATTGGCAGTAGATAACCCAAGAAAGTTGATATGTCATTAAACAACAAAACTGAAACCAAAACCTTAATATACACACACATATATGTGTGTGTGTGTGTGTGCATACACACACCAGTTAATAAAACACGAACCACTATATAGTAGTGTAATCGATAAATCACTGGACAGTAGAATCGTAGTAAGCGAGTTCGAACTCCAGGCACGCTATTATGTTCATTTTTAGACAAATACCACTGGGAAAGGTATGAACTAGCTTATTCTCCCAGCTATGGGTTAAATAGTACCACTACTGTCCTTCTAGAAGGATGGAATTGGCAGTAGATAACCCAAGAAAGTTGATATGACATTAAACAACTAACAAACAAGCAAACAAATGCACCAATACAAATAAATGTACACACACCCATTGGATTACTTTACACACAAACATGCATATATCAACATGCATATATAAACATGCATATATAAACATGCATATAAACACAGGAGTAACAAAAAATGTGCACATACATATACTAGATATAAGAAAAGGGGAAAAAGGAAAAGGAAAGGAAAGAACAGAGCTGATAATTAATAAGATAGCCAAAATTTATCAGGGAGAGTGAACTCCAACGGGACAGACATAGACATTTGACCTGGAATTAAATAGAAGCAACCATACCGATTTATGGACCTCCACCCCTCAATTACAAAAATATTCAACACAACTATCAATTCAATCGCGTAAAGTGAACTGAAATGTCCGAAAAAAGTGTCACACAAATATATACGTAAACAGAATAACTATATATATATATATATATATATATATATATATATATATATATATATATATGTACAAACCAGAAATATATATATATATATATATATATATATATATATATATATATATGTATATGCAGAAAAAAATATAAGCTGAATATATATATATATATATATATATATATATATATATATATATATATATATATATATATATATAAATAATAGCTATATTTTCTTCTTGATAAATGAATAAATAGACTGATTTTTTTAAAAAGTAAAATAAGTTAATTTTAACACGATTTTAGTTGGTAAATATTTTGTGAATCGTTTTGAAATTTCTTAGATAGGTAAGGAAACATGACTTCAAAAAATTGCATTACATTTACTTTTAACATCCACTTCTTACCCATAGTTTTGGTCCCCCTCTCTTTATTTACTTATTTACTTATTTTTTAAATGTGCAAGATTCCGTTGAAAGAACATTTTACAATTCAAAGAATTCTCTCCAACTTCTTCAGAATGCCATATCCAGATGGCTAACTGAAAAAGTTGGATTCTCTTGTGGAGTAGCTAGCTGGAATAAATTCCTAATAGCTAAATGACTGTTGAGTTCTTTTCCAATGAAAATTTGCTATGTTTAAGATTTATGTATTAATTATCATTCCCAATGCATTTTCTTTTGATACATATATATATATATATATATATATATATATATACTGGAATTTCTTGCGGACTATTTATTTTTAAATACTTAGTTTTCTCTTTATGGATCGACACAAATCTATTTCCATATTGTTGAATATGAGAATTCGTTATATCTGTATGTAAAAAATGGAATCTTCTTAAAAGGCATATATGCGTTGCTTCTCTGTCAAACGAGAACCAAAGGAGGAGTCCCCTTGCCGTAATGGCTTCAGTGCTGGACTGTGAGCTCTAAGAAAACGAGTTCGAGCTTTAGTCACGGTATTATGCTTAACTTTAGACCAAAACTCTTTGGAAAGATGTGAACCCCCTTATTCCCTCAGCTATAGACTAAACAGTATCACTGTTGCGTTTCAAGGATCGTTTTGGCGTTAAATAACCCGCGTAGGTTGATATGCCATTTAACAAAATAACTAAATCAAACAGAGGAATAAATTCAACATATAAGAAATACGACCCATAAGCTACGCTTGCCAAGTCAGCTGGGGCTGTAGAATACACTGACTGCGTTTCTGCAAAGGTTTAAGACTCCCTTAAGTAAAGTAAAGTAGGCGACCATAGTCGAGGGTGACCCGAAGGCTCCCTTTTCGATAGCTTACTACACCAAGGTGTAGGGGAGGGCGCAACTCCTTTCCCTGTATTGCTCCACTTTACCCTTGATCCGTACCTTATAATGCTGAGTGTTAAGCAAGGAGGCATCAAGTACCATTTTTTGAGTCTTTGGTATGACTCGACCTGGGATTGAACCCAGGTCTCCCGGGCCATTGGCGAACACTCTAACCGCTGGGCCAATGTCCATATATGACATTAAACCATCTTATGGTAAGGATCCAGGACACTCGTAAGGGGAATCTTACACCTCTGCAGAGATGCAGTCAGTGTATTGTATAGCCCCAGTTGACTTGACAAGCGTTGGTGTATTCTGCAGTCTCAAGTGATTGGGCCATGCTCTGTTGTTAATCCAAAAGATAGATCTTTCTCTCAAACAGTTCAAGTAGCATTTGTATTTGAGGACTGTTGTAAATGATCTTAAATGCTTCCAATCCTCGTCTCTCAATGGCCAAATTTTACCGGAAGTGCCTGCTGTTTTCGGGAAAACTAATAACCTAACCCTGACGATTTCTCGAGGATTAAAGAGGCCAGTCTGCCCTACTATTAATCCATAGCTAAAGAGGAAAAAGCTGGATGGATATCTTTCTAAAGATTATTTGCCCTATGTGAAATGCAAGCAGCCTAATCACCGTGTCTGCTCCTGACCACAATAAAAATCACACCACGAATGCCTACTTGATATGTATGATATCAAGTCGTTCAAAGAAATAAATGGAACATTGAAATTATAAATAGGATAACAGATATTTAGAAATGGGTTACATTTCTGTATTACATAACCTATAAAGAGTTGATATGTAATCAGAAAAATAAAGCAAACCAACTTTGACAATCTTTCTTATTTCAAACCCTGAAGATGTATTTACGCTACTCCTTGGCAATACCTATAATGTGACACATGGTCAATTTTAAACAGAGTAAAGCTGATTTTGATATTTTTCTTCCTCTTAGACAGGTTATCTTGCTAGGGCTAAAGAATCCAGTCTGTCCTACAATTTACGCTTAGCTGATTGAAGAACTGATCGATTCATGCATCTCCCAAGTGAAACGTCGAGTGAAACGTAATGAGTCCAATCCAGGATTTGAACTTAGATTCTATTTCTTACGACAATAACCATTACGCTCCATGCGCAGTATTGCAGATTTGTCGAAGAAAGCGGATACGAAGAGATAATGTCTAGGTAAAGAGAAGATGATGTGTTAATATTTGGAAAAGAAAAATCAGATACGTAGTCATAGAAAAATTCCATTCCTTTTATTGCCAACGATAAAACCTCCCTCCAGGCTCTCAAACGCAGGAAGACGTGAAGTGATATTTTCAAGTGGATCAATAGAAATACCTATTCAATGAAAAATCTTAACTTACATCAAATGAGGGACGGTTTCACTAGCCCTGAATTTTTGATTGTTACTTGTTACTCATCCGGTAACCAACTACTTTATCGTTTTCAGAAATCCCTAATTCTGGTGTTTGACCGTCTCTTGCATTTACACCGGGAGTTCTCGTGATTGATATTTTGTCGTCAGTTACAGCCGGGCACAAGTCACTGATAGCAGGAAGCAACCATTACATTACACAAGATTTAGAGGCGCACTTAGATTATTAGATTTAGAGGCGCACTTAGTTATTGTCGTAGGAAATAGAAACAGGAAAGATAAGAATCCATCTGTTTTCTTACCATTTTTGGGTAAATAGCAAGGTTGATTAGTTTTCTTAGATTACATAAGGCAACCAATCAAGGTGAAGGAAAATTCTGAATTCAAACCAACTTTACCAAGTTTACTTAGTTTTAAAATAAACCTTTTGTTACATTCTGCTCTCCATGGACGGGTTGGGTAAATAGATTGATGACAAACATTCTGGAAAAAAATGGTGTATTGAAAAGAATCCTAAGTTGATTTAATAAAATGAATACTGAACAGAAAATTACTTTTTTTCACTCTTCATTCATTAAGAAACTCTATGTAGAATATCTTTTTAGCTTAATCATGAGTGCAATTATGAACGAATATTGTTAAATATATAAGAAAACATGGCTTAAACCATTTGTCCTTGCTTAAATCTTACAAATAACCAACAAACAGAACGCACTGATACCTTAGACAATTCAGATTACGTTTCGGGCAAATTTTCAACAGATTAAGGAAAGTAAGTTTATTTTTTAGAAATGTAGGAAACTTTATCTTTCTGGCAACTGAATGATGAAAATTGGTTTAAAAATTGAATTTTTCATTTGCTGTTGATTTAATCAAGTATTTGAATGAAATTACCGTAAAGCAAAAGGAAATTACACATGCTGTGTTTATCGGCATGAAGTCATTTATGAACCATTTAATATCGTTTTCCTGTAAAATGAAAACGAGGCAACTTGTGCATTCTAAAGTTGTAGTTGGTGACAAGAAGCTACACAATGGCCGTTCCTAGCAAAAATATTTTCATGTTGAAATATCATGATTTCCGAATGATTGTCTTAGCTTTGTTCGCATTTTGAGCTCATTGATCTTCAAAGCTGCTTTTCGATCATTTTAAGCCAGTTTCGACCTTGAAATTTCATTCTTCGCACAGAGGTGAAGAAAAATAGCTCAAGTTTCAAAATTGAGCATTTGTCGGTTGTGCCAATAGCAGTTACCTTTAATCTTTGTATTTTCTTGATCTTGTAAGCTTGCAAAAACAGAATTTCCTCTCATTTGATATCCAAATAACAATCCTCTGGTGTCAGTGCAAGTACTACCACTGGCAAAAATGATAGATCTATCCCACATAGATAATGTTCATATAGTTTTTAAAAAAAAATATTTAACAGTATATGAACTAGTAATACATTTCCACACTAGAGGGAACCTCTCTGAAACTGGTAAACAAATTCACCTACCTAGGAAGCAGCGTCTTATCAACCGAAAAAGACATCGACACACGGCTAACGAAGGCATGGACAGCTATCGATAGGCTTTCGATTATATGGAAATCAGACCTGACCGATAAAATGAAACGCAGTTTCTTCAAGGCAGCGGTCGTATCGATACTGCTATATAGATGCACTACTTGGACGCCAACTAAACGACTGGAGAAGAAGCTAGACGGTAATTGCTCAAGAATGCTGCGAGCAATATTGGCAGCAACACCCAACAAGGCACCAACTATACGGTCACCTGCCTCCCATCCCGAAAACTATCCAAGTTAGACGAACCAGACATGCAGGACACTGCTGGAGAAGCAAGGACGAGCTCCTATGGACCCCCGCATATGGCCAAGCAAAGGCAGGACGACTAGCTCGAACATACATACAGCAGTTATGTAAGGATACGGGATGTAGCCCTGAAGACCTGCCGGAGACGATGAATGATAGGGAGAAATGGCGAGAGAGGATCAGGGATATCCGTGCTAGCGGCAAGATGATGAGGATGATGATGAATACATAAGATGCAGAACATTTTTCTTTAATTATTGAAAAGTTTGTTTCATAAGATATCCTTTAAACAGACAAAATTATCTAAATTAATGGCTTAACATTTACTAAGTCTATTTGAAATTCATTTCTATCTTTTTGCGTGTTAATGCTGATTTTGGTTTGGTTTTTCTGAATGCAAATTTTATATAATCCATTCGATTTCTTACTGTTTTCTCACAAGCTTTGACTCCTGTTTCGAACCCTATGCTTTTCATTTGTTTTTGTTGCACATGCTGACAAAAGAAAGACACGAGGAACACAGAAAAGGTAGACAGAAAAAGAAATATATTCAAATAACAGAAATAAGATACAAGTGAACCTGGTTAGACAGTAGTTAGTTAATAGGAAGCTGAGAGTCCAGTGGGATACCGACTAACCGTCCATTGCGCAAATAGTTTCACACGTGATTGTGTCACGTGTGTCTGGTTAACTGTATTCATCATTCTTCCCACCTACCGGAGGAATACGGGCAGGACCTTTTTAAGGTCGGTCCAGGTGCAGGGTCACAGCCCACACGCGCCCGGTATTTTCTAAAAATACCTCGGGTCCAATCGACATTTCCCTTAAAAGGGTCACCAGGCAATAAACCTCCCCCACGAAGCGGGTAAAAGCCTGGGGGAGAGCCCCCTAAGGCCAGAGGGATCTCCAGTGATGAGGCACACCTGACCGAGCAGCGCAGTTGACAACACCCGCCGGCTGAAGTGCGACCCAACAACTGGAGAGGTGCACCAAACACGGGGGTTTGGCCAACTACGTGGGTCTGGTTAACTCTCTCTGACACTCCGTTGATGTGTATTTATGAAGGAGGTGAGTCAATTATGTAGGGAGTACAACAATTTTCTAGGCAGATTTCTTTGAGTTTTCTATCCTGTCGTTGGTTGGTTTTCCTTTTTTAAACACTTACTTTTTTCATATTTCTATTAAATTTTAGACACATCTGTCTGGTAAAAACCAACGTATTTCACCACTCTTCATTCACTCTTGCCTTCTCATTTTGCGTTCTTTTCCATTGTTCCAGTTGACAGTTCTTTTGTTTGAGACTCGTTCCCGTTCAATTAGATCTGCTCAATTGTTTTTTGAGGCCTGTAGCCACAGTTTTCCAACTGCTGAATTATTTGCATACACCAGCCTCTGTTATAAAGAATTACAAGATCATGCCATAATATTTACTTCAATATTGTGTCATTTCATTATGTGTTTCTTTTGCATACATGGGGAAAAATTAGATAATTGATTTAAAGAATTTAATCTAACTCGTTGAAGGAATATTTAATGAAGACTGAAGGTTTAGCAATCAAATAAAAGGTGTTTTGTGTCTTATCTGTTAAGATTATTTTCTAATGCTCAGGTGTGAATTAAAAGACAAAATAATTGACAGCCTACTCAACAAAAGCACGCGTATTTCATTCAACCGAAACGAAAGATAGTTACTATTGTTGCATAGCCGTAATACATATACAACTATACACATATACATGCAGAAACATAAACAACAATATTTACGAACGAAAAAACTTCTTTAGAAAAACATACCTCTCACACTTTATTCGAAATGGTTGCGAAACGGTTGCGAAAGGGTTATGTGTGAGAGGTGAGTTAGAGACTGAACAGACTGCAACATATTGACCCCAAGTTCCTCTGACTGTTCCTTTTTTCTTACTTCTTTTCTTCCAGCATGTTGCAGTTTTTCCTTTTTTCTTTTTTTTTTTCTTTTTTCTTCTAGATTTTTCTTCTCGTGTCCCGCTTGCCTTCGAAGTGCTGTATTCTGTTTCCGATTCTCTCTCCGGCCGTTTCTTCGATCGTCTATTCAGGTTATTCATATACATGCATGTGGCATGAACTAGCCTCAGGCACCAAATCGTATTATGTTGTATAGCCAAATAATACATATACATGCAGAAACAAAATCAACAATAATGACGAACGAACACACTTCTTTAGAAAAATATACCTCTTACACTTTATTCAAAAGGGTTGCGAAAAGGTTGCGAAAGGGTTATGCGTGAGAGGTGAGTTGCAATATATTGACCCCAGTTCCTCTGTCTTTAGCAGCACTTCTTTCTCATTCTGCTGGGCTGCTCAACCGGGGGTCCAGAGGTTTTCACTACAGCGTCTTATCTCCAACAAACTGAACCTGTTTGTGGCACCGGGTTATATAATTGTTTGACGGACACCTGTTTCTTGTGGGCGTCACATCTGCACCCAATTCAACACGTCCACATTCAAGGTTACACACTGATATCTTCGACCGGATGCACCTGTTATTTACACGCGTGCATCTCTTATTTGACAGATCGGCCAAAGGTCAATATGTTACATTATCCGTCCACTGTCGGCCAAACTACGAGGATCATTAAATAAGTTTCGAGACTTTTTTCGTATGAACACTTTTATTAATAGTACACACATGAAACTCTAGTCCCCTTCGAAGTAATCTCCTCCGGCTGCAATGCACTTTTGTACCGTTTCAACAACCTCTGGACGGCCCCATGTAAGTCCTCTTGTGTGAGCGTGTCAATGACCTTCGTCAAAGCCTCTTTCATCACTTTAATTGTCTCTAAAGACAGGTTCTGAGCTTTGGGAATAACCAAAAGTCACAGGGAGCAAGGTCTGGACTATAGGGACGGTGACGAACTGTCTTGATGCCCATCTTGGTTAAATAGTCTGTGACACGGATGGAGTTGTGGACTGGTGCATTGTCCTGGTGGAAATGCTACTGACCCGATTTGAAGAGTGCTGGCCTCTTCCGACAGAATCTCTTCCTGAACTCCCTTAAAACCTCAACACAGTAACCTTAACCTTAACCCTTTGGCCAATCAAATGAGGGACGGTATTGACTTCCTTACTCCTCTCACACCTCTCATCCTCTTAGCCTTCCTTGAATCTCTTATGCCACTCAAAAACTGATGCTCGATTCATGCAAGATGTTCTAAAAACAGTCTGAAGCATTCCATACGTTTCTGTGGCTTTTTTCCAAGTTTAAAACAGAATTTTATTGCATAGGGTTCTTCTAAATTGTCCTCACGTCCAGATTGCATTTTTGAAATTCACCAGCTGTGACAATCAGGTTTTAGTAGAGTGTATTCCAATTCGTGCTGTAGCTGTTCATTTAAAGCTGGAATCATAAAAATTGGTCATTCATGTCATAAGATGTATAGTAGTAACATTCACAATTATCAGGAGTCTACAACAATTTTAAATGCCTGTACAAAAAAAGTCTGGAAATTTATTGAATGTACCATGTATTGCTAAAAAAGTATTTATCGTTGAATTCCGTCCGACAACTGTCCTTTCGTCTCATGTGTTCCCTTGCAAACAGGAAGGTACTTCTATTTGTATTATTTAGAGGCGCGCTACTTCTGTCTTTCCCAGTCGGCTGGGGGTGTAGAATACACCGACTGTATCTCTGCAGAGGTGTAAGACACAGTTTAATCGTCAAAAAGATTTTTATTTCAAGCTATTCAATTTCGTCAGACTGTTTTATTTCAAACAATTCAGTTTAGTCTAACTATAGTATTTTTTTACATACAGCAAAATGTCAAAACTATTTTATTTCAAGCAATTCAGTTTTGCATAAGTAGACAGTTTAGTTCTATTGACCCATAGATATGACCGTATCAGGTGCTACCACTTCAGGCCGGAGAAGACCTGGGAGCAATTGCAGTGAAGGGGTACTGCTCATTTTTCAAAGCTCCAGCATTACTGGAATCTAACCATCAGATTGTTTAGTATCATATCTAGGATACTCGCTTGGAGGGTCTTACCCCTCTGCAGAGATACAGTTGGTATATTCTACTGCCCCAGACATTTGGACAAGATTTATTTGATATCCGTTTGACAATACACTGGTGTCAGAGCAGGTACCATTATTAGCAAAATGATAGAATTATTCCTCATACACAAGACTCATAGAAAGAGGAGGAAATTAAATCAAGTTTCAAAATTGAGCATTTATCGGTTTTTGCCGATTGTTGCTACATGTAATCTTTGTATTTTCTTGTTCATGCAACCGAGCAAAAACAGAATTTCACTCATGTCAGTGGATATCAAATCCAAATAATAACCCACTTGTGTCAATGCAAATACTACAACTGGCAAAAATGATAGATTGGTTTTGTTTGGTGGGTTTATGGCACATCAACCTTTGTAGGTTATTAAAACAGGAAAAAAAGATAGAATGAAAGAATGAAAGAAAGATGGTGATGATGGAGGTGGTGAGATTAAGAAAGACTAAATTAAACAGAAAGAAAGAAAGAATGAATGAATGAATGAAATATGGTGATGATGGAGTTAGTGGGATTAAGAAAGACTAAACTAAAAAAAGAAAGAATGAATGAATGAATGAATGAATGAATGAAAGAAAAATAGTGATGATAGGGGTGGTGTGCCTAAGAAAGATTAAATTAGAAAGAAAGAAAGAATGAATGAAAGAAATGTAGTGATGAAGGGGGTGGTGAGATTAAGAAAGACTAAATCAAAAAGAAAGAAAGAATGAATGAATGAAAGAAATATGGTGATGATGGGGGTGGTCAGATTAAGAAAGACTAAATTAGAAAGAAAGAAAGAAAGAAAGAAAGAAAGAATGAATAACAGAAAGATGGTGATGAGGGTGGTGCTGATCTTAAGAAAGACCAAATTATAAAGAAAGAAAGAAAGAAAGAAAGAAAGAAAGAAAGAATGAATGAATGAAATAAGGTGAGGATGGGGGTGGTGAGATTAAGAAAGACTAAATTAGAAAGAAAGAAAGAAAGAATGAATGAATGAATGAAAGAAAGATAGTGATGATGGTTTGGTTTGGTTTGGTTTGGTTTTATGGCATATCAACCTTTGTAGGTTATTTAACGCCAAATCCACTTTTATGCAAAAAATCAGTTCCATTTCAAACAATTCAGCTTAGCATGAGTACACAGTTTAACTGTCAAAAACATTTCTATTTCAAACTATTCAAGCAGTTATATATAACAATTCAGTTAAGTGAAAGTACAGTTTCGATGTCAAAATTAGTTCTATTTTAAACAATTCAGTTTAGTATGAATACTCTGTTTAAATGCAAAGATCAGTATAGCGAAGGAAGCATGGTTTAGTTCTATTTGACCCATAGATAGGACCCTTATCAGGTGCTACCACTCCGGGCCAGGGTGGACCTGGAAGCGATGGCAATAAAGGGGTACTCCGCATTCCCCAAAGCTCCAGCATTGCTGGAACCTCACCATCAGATTGTTTAGTGTCATATCCAGGACCCCCGTTGGTGGGGTCTTACCCCTCTGCAGAGAAGCAGTCTGTGTATTCTACAGCCCCAGCCGACTGGGCAAGAAAAAATGATAGAATTATCCCACGTAGAAGATGTTCATATAGTTTTTTTTAAATATTTAGCTGTATATAAACTAGTAATACATGAGAAGCAATACATTTTCCCTCAATAACAGAAAAGTCTTGCCTCAAAAATATTCTTTAAATAAAAGAGATATACAGGGTGGACCGATAAAATTGTCGTCCTAAATAAAAACAACACTACAGCTTTATTTTAAAACGTTTATTGAAAAAACCAATTCAGGTAACTTGATTATGTAGTAGAGCTGACATCTATTCAATGTAGCCGCCTTCAGCCTCAATCACCGCCTCGATACGGATCCGGAACTGGGAGCATGCCTTTTCCGCAAATACTCGGCGGATGGCGGTGATCAGGCTGGCTTTGGTGTTGTGGGAGGTCATGTTGGTGATGTTCTCGACGTATGACCAAACGAAGTAGTCCAGCGGGTTCAGGTCGGGGGAGGAGGGGGCCAGTGAGAGAAGGGTACAAAGTCGTAGCACTCCTTCTGAAGCCAAGCCTTTGGACTTGTGGGCCGGCGCTGGGTCCTGCTGTCACACCCAGGGTCTGCCACCGGCTACCTGATTGCACCAGGGGATCACCATACTCTTCTGCATATCCGGGTACACTTTGGTATTGACTTTCAAGCCGACTTCGAAGATGTGAGGTGGCAGGATGGTGGCCCTCACTTGAAACCACTTTGTTTTCATCCCCCTGTGTTCGTCCCTGTTATTCGTGGCAAACCAGATTTGCATTTTGACGGTGCTGGCAAGGGACCTGTTGTCATAACTTGGATCGGTAGAGTACATGAGTTGTACTGCGGTGCATCTCCGATCTCGATCGTTGAACATTGTGTCACTTTCAGACATAACAGAAGACTCCTATTGCTCTTGGGATTTGTACACAGTCGGCCAACTAGTGGATGGTCTGCAAAAAAAAAAAAAAAAAAGAAAAAAAAAGAAAAAAAAAGAAAAAAAAAAAAAGAAAACCGGTTTTCATTAAACGGAAATGGAATCATATCGTCTTTTCGTGGGCGAATATTTTATTGTTCCACCCTGTAATTATTCAATATAATGCCTTGGTTTTCTGCTCAATTGCCTTCCCAAATATTGGTGTGATGAATAAGCCCATATATCTTATAAGTCGTTGATATATATCTTTATTTCTTAAGCATAATCCCTCGATTGACATTTCTTCTGGGGTGTTGCAGGCGTCTCGAAGAGAGTTGCCACAGAGGAAGAGACAAAGACGAATATATAAAGATAATGACGAGAATAGTTTGTTCATACCAGAAAAGAAAGTGACAGACACGTAGTCACAGAAAAATATCCCATCACTTTATTGCCAAAGTAACAATTTCCCTCTCGACCGATCTCAAAAACGAAAACAGGAAGTGATATTTTCGAGTAGATCAAGGAAAGATCCGTACTTTAATCAATCGTAAACTCCAATCCAGGAGGTGCCCGTGGTGTAATGGTTATCGTTGTTGGAAATGGACACGGTGACACAAGTTCAAATCCTGGACGAGACTTATTGCATTTCACATAGCACTAATACCCTTGGGAAAGGTATGAATCCAATAATTCTCCATCTAGCTATGGGTAAATAGTAGGGCAGACAGGGTTCTTCAGCCTTAGTGAGACAACTAGTCTAGGAGAAGGAAAACTCTGAATTCAAAACTGTTAAAATCTGTTTAAAAATTGACCTTGTGTCATATCCTGCTCAAGCGGAGGGGTTGGGTAAATAGGTAAACTCCAATCCCTAATAAGGGAAGTTTCCCTAACCCCCAAAATTTAAATCGTTTATTGTTCTCCCGGTGACTAACTAAACCTTTTCGAAAATCCCTAAGTTTCATGAGTGACTGTCTCTCGAACCTACAGCGAGAGTTCTTGTGATCGACCTATTGTTGTCGGTCACTTTGTTGGGCACCAGGATCATTGGTGGTGGGAGGTGGCTATTTTATTACACATCTCAGTTTGACACACTGACAGCAAAATGGGAATGATATTCTAATAGTCTAAGTATGGAAACTCACTCACTAAATTCCAGGTATTTTATGTGATCCTCAAGATTGACCATCGGAGACACACAATGGACCTCGACCATAATATAGACAGTTTTTAAATTTCAATTTTAAGTGCTTTAGATCTTCTTAAAACAACATAGATATATGCGAGAAACGACATTGGTGTTTAAGGTTCAATCCAAGTCAAGGACGATCTGATAAGAGACCATTTTGATGTATTCCTACACATAAATACACCGACCAGAGTTGGCCGACCAGTAAACCTTATCACCACCAGCTCTATATGGACACTGGATGTTGTCAAGAGGACCTACCAAGAGCCGACTGGGACAAATAGCGAGAGAGTCAATGGAATCAATGATGTGGGCATTAATGATGACGATGATGAAATGTCAAATATCAAAGACCAATAAGGGGTGAACCGACTAAGCTAGACACATTCGGGGAAAAGAAAAGTTAGAAGTGACCTCTATATAAATTTCTAACTAACTGAAAACCATTCAAACTTTAAGGAAGTGTGAATTCAAGTCTCACTGAGTACTCCATTCAGAAGGCCTTGAGTCATATATGTTCTCTGACGAAAGCAACAAACTGGAAACATAAACGTATATAATAACGAAATAAGTAAATAAATAAATCTTAAAAGATATAAATCTTTACGTGGACCTGTTCAGTTTTAAATAGTTCTTTGGACCTACAACGAAAATTTTTTTACATATATATATATTTTTCCCTTAAAAAAAACAACAACAATTGGTCAAATTAAAATAATAGATTCATTTCCATTCTGTTAAAAGCATTGATATAAAACAATTCTCAGAAATATTAACAAGACATCTTCAGATCAAATAAGAAAATAGAGTTATTTCTAAATTTAATATTCCATTTTTGAATATTTTATTGGTCCTGCTTGGAATTCTTCCCAACTCAAGATTGACTTGATTGATGAATATCTTCAAAATATGAAGTTTATGTTCGGTCTCCAGCTCCCTCTCACAGTAAAACCTCACACAACTTTTTCGAAACCTTGAAATAAAGTGAGAGGTAAATAATTGTTAAAGAAGTCTTCCTACGTCGTTTATTACTGCGTCTTCCTCGTCTGTCTTTATTATTGTGTCGTTATGATTCGGCACATGATTATACAACAATTAGGCCAGGAATAATAGATGGGACTCACAGTTATTAACATTTTGGATCAGAGTGAACCTTGAAGTAATTGTTATGAATAAGTACTTTTCAATACCTGGATCTCCAGAACCAGAACCTCATCATGATATGTAGCTTGAAATCGTACCCAAGGCACCCCTTTTTGTGTGTTATAACCCCTATACAGGGTATAAATTCGGTTTATTCTAAGATCCAGCGTCAGAACAATTTTTTTTCGAGGTTATTCAAAATGGCGAGAAATCAGCGTATACCATCTTGAACAGATATCTGTTATGAAATATTTTTCTGAGAAGAGCAAAATATGTGAAATTTACTGAAGAATGTGCAATGTTTACGGAAAACCATATTCTTTACTCATAAGCAAAATTGTATAAAGAAGGCCGAAAAAAAGATTAAAGATGAATAGCAGCCAAGCAGATCCATAATTGTGAGCACACTTGAAATGATGGATTCAAATAAGGCGCACATTTTGGCTGATTGCAGAGTTACTATAGAGGATATTTCTGAACAACGTGGAATTTCTATAGGAACAGCAAACAAAATTTGGGTTTGATGACTTCGCTTTTTCTTTTGTCAGTTGTCGTTGTGTTCCAAAAATACTGACGAAAGCTTCCATATCCTCCTTATCTTTCAGATGTGATTCTCTCTGATTTCGTCTTGCTTGGCTCCTTAATTTTTTTTTTTTTTTAGCATTGAACAAAGTTTCAAGCAATGAAGAGCACCTTGAGCCTAAGGCGAGAAATTCCAAATATTTCAATTTATGAAAGAATACCATAGACTTGTTTTTTCGACGGAAAAAATGCAGTTTAAATAATAGAATATCAAAAAATAATGCAAATAATTTTCCTCTGAGTAATATGAGTTGTTATTTTGCTAAATTTACCTTATTCATTGAAAGATCTTCGCATTTGGCTAGTGATTTAGCATCAGAATTACTGCCCTACTATATTCAATTTTCTACAGATCGCAGCAGCGCATGAAACTTCGAGTCATTCTTTTAATAATTATTTAAGCAGAAATCACACACACACACACACACACACACACACACACACACACACACACACACACACACACACACACACACACACAAGTGTGTTTTCATGTGTGTGAAAATATCCATTTTATTCTTGTATGGATAGCACTCCAGGCATCTTCTTCTAAACTAACTTACTTCAAAGAGACCACATTTAATTGTATGCCGACAGCTATAAAAATCAACCTGCAGTTTTCAAAGTATTAATGAAACAAGACTTTTTGTTTATTTATTCTAACAGTAATTAGATAAGAAACAAACAAACAAACAAACATTTTCCGCATATTATTCTGTTTTCTGAAAAAACAACAACATGTGATCAAAATACAACTATTCATTTATATAGATATTTATGCTGATATAAATATTTGGACACTTTGACCTCAAATTAACCGACTTCGAGCCCCAGTCACGCTATTATTATTATCCTTAGAAAAGGTAATGAACCCCCTTCATCCCCCAGCTGTGGTTTGCATCCTATCACTGCTGTTATTCTAAAAGTATGGCTTTGGTATTAAATAAACGACGAAGGTTCTTATACCATAAAACAAAGAAACAAAGCCAAACCAAACGCTTATATAAATATTTATATTCATATGAATATATTTTGGAAAATTAAGTAAGTCGAAAGATATTTAAATATACAAACATGAAAAATCAAGGTATTTAGAGAACAATTTATATTCATAGTTGAATTGGAGGTGTCCTCGTGGTGTAGTGGTTAAAGCGATGAACTGCGGAATCGTAGTAAGCGAGTTAATACTCAATTCACGCAATTACGTTCACTTTCGGGCAAATACCCTTATCCTCTCACTTATGGGTTAAATAGTAACACTGAATCACATCTGAAAGGTAAGGAGGATATGGCAGTACCTCTGTTCTTCTAGGAGAATGGATTTGGCATTAAATAACATACAAAGGTTGATATGCCATCAAACAAAGAAACCTAACCAAATCATAGTTGAATTATTTTCCAACTTTAAACAAAGAGCAAACCTTCACGAGTGAGTTTGAATTTTACGGGTGCTCCATTCATATGGCCCTTGTGCCACATCTAAGCAAAAAGCTTCGTAAATTATTAAATGTTTCGATCTGGCGCCCCCAGAGTTGTGTAATGGTTAGTAAAGTAGAATAGCAAATCTTCACGAGTAAGTTAAAGCGTCATTAGGTGCCCTGTTTCAAATGGCCTTGTGCCAGATCTAAGCAAAAAGCTTAGTAAATTACAAAAATTTCGGTCTGGGGCATATTGGATGGTGTAATAGTAAGCAAGGTAGAATAGCAAAGTTCGAGTCTCATTGGACGCCCTGTTTTGTAAGGTTTTGGCTCCATCTAAGCAAAAAATTTAGTAAATTACTAAATGTTTGGGGTTGTTAATTAAAAATTCGTCAATATATTTAAATATGTTACGTTTTATCTCGTGAATTATATCTAATTATATGAATATATTTAATTATATCAATGTGTCCGTGGTGTAATGGTTATCGTCGTTGGAAATGGACGCGGCGACTCGAGTTCAAATCTTGGACGAGACTGATTGCATTTCACATAGCACTAATACCTTTGGGAAAGATATAAATCCAATTATTCTCCCTCCAGCTATGGGTAAATAGTAGGACAGACTGGGTTCTTCAGCCTTGGTGAGGCAACTAGTCTAGGAGAAGGAAAACTCTGAATTCAAACCTGTTAAACTCCGTTTAAAATGACCTTGTGTCATATCCTGCCCGAACGGAGGGGTTGGGTAAATAGGATTATATCAATATTTGCATTTAAAAGAATATCTTAGCTGTTGATAGAAAGGTAATATGAACGATCAAATAAGTCGAAATGTCTCTCTCATCGGCATACTGAGCTTCATAGCCATGAAATAGAAATAATTTACCAATATGATGAACGTTGGTGGTTGTCCATAGAACCAATATATCGGAATCAATAAATAAATATCATTTGCTGAAAATTAGGGGTACTGTTATTTTATTAGGTGCTGTTTAAAGTAAATATTCGGCGAGGCTTTGAGTTCGCTGACTGCAGCTACTTCAGAAGGGTAATATCCTTACTTAAATAAGAGAAGTATTGTTCCTGAAACTAAACTATGTGATAACACTTTAATTCTGGGGTTTTTAGCAGCGTGAAATAATCTTTAGTTGCCATTGCTCCTACGTCCACGTTGTACTTGATCTGTGGATCAAATAGATCAATTTTAAAATTATTAGTAATGGATAATACGTTAAACCATAACTGTATACAAATAATCGATTATTAGGAAATATAAATAATTACTTGAAACTATTAAAGTGTTGGTAATTTGTTTATATTTGATTGGAAAATTTGAAACCAAATTATGATTATTTAATAGAAATACTTAAAACAATATCATCATTATCATATCGTGCCTCTAGCACGGATATCCCTGACCCTCTCTCGCTACTTCTCCCTATCGTTCATCGCCTCTGGCAGGTCTTCACGGCAACATCCCGTATCCTCACATAGCTGCTGTATGTATGTTCGAGCTGGTCGTCCTGCTTTTGCTTGGCTATATACGGGGGTCCATTGGAGTATATCACTTATGAGCTCGTCCTTGCTTCTCCAGCAGTGTCCTGCATGACTGGTTCGTCTAACTTGGATAGTTTTCGTGATGGGAGGCAGGTGGCCGTATAGTTTGTGCCTTGTGGGGTGTTGCCGCCAGGACTTGTTCAATATTGCTCGCAACGTCGACCCATCCTAATGAGTGTCCTGTATATGACACTAAACTATGTTTGATGGCGAGGTTCCTATCCTGGAACTTTGAGAAATATGAAGTGCCCCTTCATTGCCGTTACTTCCTGGTCTACTCTGACCTGGTTTTATAATACCTGCTCGGATTCCATCTATGGATTAAATAGAAATATTTAATCATTTACGATACCTGAACCAGTTATCTGTGTGCAAACAAACAAAAACTTAGATAGAATAATTAGTGTTAAATAACAGTACATGAAAAGTGCGAAAAGAACTATTACTAAGTTTTTACTAAGTGCGAAAAGAACTATTACTGATGATTGCAATCATCATCATCATCATCATAATGTCGCGCCATCAACACGGATATGCCTGACACTCTTCCGGCACCCTTCTCTATCTCTACTTCCAGGAGGTCTTCAAGGCTGCATCATGTATCGGCACAGAGCTGTTGTATATACGTTCGAGCTGGTCGTCCTGCCTTTGTTCGTTCACGTGAGGTCATCCACAGGAGTATGTTACTTATGAGTTTGTCCCTACATCTCCAGCAGTGTCCGACACGTCTGGTTCGCCAACTTGGATAGTTTTCGTGTTGGGTGGTAAGCTGCTGCTTTGTGGGTTGCTGCCTCCAGGACTTGTTCATCCTTGTGTAGTTGCCGTCAAGCTTTTTCTCCATACGTTTAGTTAGCGTCCATGTAGTGCATCCATACAGCAGTATCGACACGACTGCCGCTTGAAAAAAAATGCGTTTCATTTTATCGGTCAGGTCTGTCTTCCATATGACCGATAGCCTATCAATAGCTATCTAGGCCTTCGCTAGTGACGTGTTGATGTCTGTCTCGGTTGATGAGACACTACTTCATTGGAAGGTGAACTTGTGTACTAGTTTCAGAGAACTACCGTTTAGTGTGGAGATGTCGCTTCTTTGATTAAAATACTTAAAAGAGAATTTGACGTTGATGATACCTGTAAACTTTTCGGCTACAAATCATATATATATATATATATATATATATATATATATATATATATATATATATATAAACAGGATTTGGCATTAAATAACCTACAAAGGTTGATATGCTATAAAACACAACCTCAATTATTCGAACTAAATAGGAAAACTTGATGACATAGCTGTAAGCAAAACATTAATAGTGACAAATGAAAAAAATCCAATAAAAATTTAACATTGAAAATGTAATGATTTTTTTAAAATAGAATTCCAAACAGTAGTTTTATCTTGCTTAATCGGCTGAGGCTGTAGAATACATCGACAGCATTTCTACAGCGGGATCAGACTACCCCAGCAACGAGTGTCCTGGATATGACAGTAAACAATCTGATAGTGAGGTTTCAGTAATGATAGAGCTTTGGGGAATGCGTTGTACCCTTTCATTGCCATCGCTCCCAGATCCACTCTGTACCTGATAGGGCCCTATCTATGGGTCAAATAGAACTAATTTGCATACTTATGCTAAACTGAATTACTTGAAATAGAACTGTTTTGACATTTAAACTGTGTACTTATACTAAACTGAATTGTTTTAAATAAAACTGTTTTTGGCGTTGAAATTGTACTTACGCTAAACTGAATTGATTGAAATAGAACTGTTTTCACATTTAACTGTATGCCAACAAAATCTATACTTAAACAAAACTGAATTGTTTGAATTAAAATTGTTTGACTAAATTGAATTACTTGAAATAGAAATGTTTTTGACATTTAAACTCTGCACTTTTATTTAAAGTGCGTACATATACTAAAGTAAATTGTTTGAAATAGAACTATTTTTGACATTGAAATTATACTTACGCTAAACTGAATTGCTTGAAATAGAACTGTTTTGACATTTGACTGTGTGTAAACGAAATCTATACTTATACTTAACCGAATGTTTTGAATTATAACTGCTTGACTAAACTGAATAGCTTGAAATAGAAATGTTTTGACAATCAAACTGTGTACTCATGATAAACTGAATTGTTTGAAATAGAACTGATTATTTGTAAAAATAACTGGATTTGGCATTAAATAACCTACAAAGGTTGATATGTCATAAACCAAAACCAACCAACAAACTAATTACATCATAGAATTTTGAAACAGAACGGCACTAACTGAACTTGAATGCTGAAGACTTTCTCATTTTTTGTTTTATTTGAAAAAATTTTAAAAAAATTAAGTATTTAGTACTTGACGGCATATAAGGCGAACTTACTTTTTATCAAAATATCTTTTAAAACTCTCCTGCATATCATCATCATCATCATCATCATGTTGCGCTGGTAGCACGGAGATCCCTGACCCTCTCTCGCCACTTTTCCCTATCATTCATCGGTTCAGGCAGGTCTTCTGGACAACATCCCGTATCCTCATATAGTTGCTGAATGTATGTTCGTGCTGGTCGTCCTGATTTTGCTCGGCCATGTGTGGCGGTCCACAAGAGTGCATCGCTTATGAGTTTGTCCCTGCTTCTCCAGCAGTTACGTTTAAAATTCGCGATAGTCGACCGAAATAAGCTACTTAGTAACTTTAATTACTTTAGAGTAACTTTTATTCACCTAGAGTCATTATATAAAATGTTATTATGCAGATTAAAAGTGGTATCATTGATAATATTCATTATATTAATTTCATCACGCTTAATATTATTATTTTGTTTTTATCTTAATTTGCCCTGTTGAAATTGGAGTGCGTCTTATATACCCGTTCATCTTATATGCCGCCAAATACAGTAATTCAGAAAAAAGGTCATCAAATATTAAAATAGTCTGATGATGAAAGTTTAATTTAAAATCGAATCGTTTAACGAGAGCGAATATTCAACTGTAAATAAAATCGTCTTTTTAATACCTTTTAATTTGTTTTTACTTATTTGTAGATTTGCTTTCGTATGATTGTACTCAAACAGTCAGCTGGGGCTATAGAATACAATTTAGGAGGTGCCCATGGTCTAATGGTTTGAGAGGTGCCCGGGGTGTAATGGTCAGGAGGTGCTCTTGGTGTAATCGTATTCGTCGAAGGAAATGGACACGGCGATATGAGTTCAAATCCTGAATGAGACTGACTGCATTTCACATAGCACTAATACCCTTGGGAAAGGTATGAATCCAATTATTCTTCCTCCAGCTATGGGTAAATTGTAGGGCAGGCTGGGTGCTTCAGCCTTGGCGAGGCAACTAGTCTAGGAGAAGGAAAACTGTGAATTCAAACCTCCGCTTAAGAATTTCCAATGTGTCATATCCTGCCCGAGCGGAGGGGTTGGTAAATATGTATAGAATACACCGACTGCCTCTCTAAAGAGAGTTAAGACCCTCCAAACGAGTGTCCAGGTATGCCAGTAAACAATTTGATGGTGAGGTTCCTGTCTTGGAAATTTGGGGAATGTGGAGCACCCTTTCATTATCATCGCTCCCAGGTCCATTCTGGCCTGGAGTGGTAGCACCTGATAGGGTCCTATCTATGGGTCAAATAGAACTGTTCGACATTTCAACTAAGTGCAAACAAATGACTTATGCTAAATTTAATTATTAGAAATAGAACTGTTTGATCATTTAACTGTGTAAAAACTGTTGTGTTCTGGTTGGTGAACACAAGTAGTAGTAATAATAAGACAAACCATGATATGTGAGGAAATAGTTATATTTACAGGAACGAGTATTTACAAGTGAGAGACTGTTAGTAATAAGAACATAAGATTAGTGTAGAAAATGAGGATATACTTCAACCATAGGAACGGCTCCTCTGGTCTCAGACTCGTAGACTGAGACTGAGACTGAGACTGAGACTGATCTCGTACTGATCTGATCTCAGACTGATCAGATCTGCGGGTATTAGAAGCTACTGCCATATATGGCTGATGGACTAGCTCATTGTATCGGAAAGGTTGGTGATACCAACAAAAACAATTAAAATGAATTTGAAAAATGAGCTCAAATCCATTTAAGACTGTTTTGAAGAAAATATATTTACAAATCATATTTAATATCTATGTTAAAAGAGGATTTGGAAAAAATAAATTCCAATGATTGATATGCCATAAAACCCCACCATATCAAATCATATATATATATATACAGTATATATGTATGAAGAGGATTTGGCATTAAATAACCTACAATAGTTGATATTCAATAAAACCCAAACCAAGAAAATCATATATATATTTAATATACAAGGTGCATAAATAAGTTTCCAGACTTTTTTCGTGTGGGCACTTTTATTGATAGTACACACATGAAACTCTAGTCCCCTTCGAAGTAATCTCCTCCGGCTGCAATGCACTTAATGTATCGTTCCAACAACTTCTTGAAGGCCCCATGGAAGTCCTCTTGTGTGAGCGTGTCAATGACCTTCGTCACAGCCTCTTTCATCTCCTCAATTGTCTCATAACGACAACCTCTGAGCTTAGGGAATAACCAAAAGTCACAGGGACTAACGTCTGGACTATAGGGAGGCTGAAGAACTGTCTTAATGCCCATCTTGGTCAAATAGTCTGTGACAAGGATGGAGTTGTGGACTGGTGCATTGTCCTGAACGAAATGCCACTAACAAGATTTGAAGAGTGCTGGCCTCTTCCCAAGGAATCTCTTCCTGAACTCCCTTAAAACGTCAACATAGTAACCCTAACCCTTTGGCCAAACAACTCTGGTGTATTGACTTCCTTACTCCTCCCACACCTGTCATCATCCCTCACAGACTCCCTGCCTTCCTTGAATCTCTTATGCCACTCAAAAACCGAGGCTCGATTCATGGACGATGGTCAAAAAGCAGTCTTAAGCATTCCATACGTTTCTGTTGCATTTTTTTCAAGTTTAAAACACAATTTTTTGCGCATCGTTCTTCTAAAGTGTTAGATTACATTTTTGAAATTCACCAGCTGTGACAATCAGGCTTTAGTAGGGTGTATTCCAATTCGTGCTGTAGCTGTTCATTTGAAGCTGAAATCATAAAAATTGGTTCTTCATCTCATAAGATGTATAGCAATAACATAGTGAATTTTCAAGAGTCTACGACAATGCACATACGAAAAAAGTATGGAAACTTATCGTATACACCTCGTATATGTATGAAGAAGATTTAACATCAAATAACCTATAATGGTTGATATGCCATAAAACCCAACCCAACAAAATCATATATATTTAATATATAAGTATAAAGAGAATTTGGTATTAAGTAACCCACAATAGTTGATATGCCATAAAACCCTACCCAACCAAATCATATACATTTAATATATAAGTATAAAGAGAATTTGGTATTAAGTAACCCACAATAGTTGATATGCCATAAAACCCTACCCAACCAAATCATATATACTTAATATATAAGTATAAAGAGAATTTATCATTAAATAGCCCACAATAGTTGATATGCCATAAAACCCAACCCAACCAAATCATATATATTTAATATATAAGTATAAAGAGGATTTGGCATTAAATAACCTACAATGGCTGAAATGCAATAAACCCAACCAAACCAAACTAATTAGAGTAGATCTATGTGTAACCGGGCCCTAATGAGTAGAGTATTCTCCAATGGTCCGGAAACCGGGGTTCAATCGCAGGTTAAGTCATACCAAAGAATTAAAAATGGTACTAGATGCTGCCCTGCTTAACGGTCAGCATTATACGGTAAGGATCAAGGTTAAAGAGAAGCAATCCATGGAATGGAGTGGCGTCCTTCCCAACACCTTAGTGTAGTAGCTTTTGAAAAGGAAGCCTTCGGAACACCTCGACTACAGGTGCAAACTATGAGTAATCGCAATTTAGATGGCGTGTTCTAAGTATGACCTTTAGATTAAAAACTAGAGCCTTACCATTTTATGTAAATTATTGTTATTCCAAGGTTTCTTTCTGGGTGGGTGATTAACCCTTCCGTAGAAAATTCAGTCGGCGTATTCTAAGTCTGACCCTTAGATTTAAAACTAGAGCGTCAATCTTAGATGCAAAATATTGCAAGATTAGCTTCATTCTCTTGTGAACTACAATACATGGACTCATTGATGTTAGCCCACCAGCAAAGACTTACATGCTTTAGTTCGTTGCAGACACCACTTCCAATCTAGAGGACCTGCAAGAAACGATGGATGATAAGTTTGGAGGATCAAAGAGAGAAGGGACTCCTGACTATCAGCATGTCTTTAGGGTGGTTCATATATATATATATATATATATATATATATGAATTATCATGACTAGAAATCCGGCAAACACCTACATACAACATGTAGGTGTTTGCTGGATTTTCTAATCATGATAATTCAAACATAACATTACTTCGTCCATTCAAATATAAAATATAATATATATATGGGAGAGAGAGAGAGAGAGAGAGAGAGAGATAGATATGAACAGGTTCTTACACCTATATGTAAGGTAAAGTAAAATTGCCGACTGTAAGTCGAGGGGGACCAGAAAGCTCCCTTTTCAATAGCAACTACACCGAGGTGTAAGGGAGGGCGTTACTCCTTTCCCTGGATTGCTCCACTTTACCTTTGATACGTACCTTATATTGCTGAGTGTTAAGAAGGGCGGTATCAAGTACCATTTTTAAAGTCTTTTGTATGACGCGACCTGGGATTGAACCAAGGTCTCCCGGGCCACTGGTGAACACACAACCCACAAGACCAATGAGCCGGTTATATATGTAGATAGATAGAAATCAGGTGACAAACACACACACACACATGTATGTGTGTGTGTGTGGACAGATAGATGTGAAAAGGGTTGAATCGACAGATAGATAATTCCATTTAATTTAGTAATCTAAAGATTTTAAAACTGATTTCATTGGGCATGGCTCTTTAAATTGAACCTAACCATACATATTGTATTATCCATTGTGAACTTAGGTGAACTTCTAAGGAAGCTTTGACCTTTGCTGCGTATGACCAACCACGGTTTCCCATGGCAAGATTAAGTCACCAACATCGCTTTTCTGTCGAAAGCCAGTTCTTCTGTGGACATCGACTGCAATGGCTAGCACACGTAAACATGGCAGTAATCCCTAAGCCACAGAAAGGTTGTGACACATAATCAATTTTTAAGTGGAGTAAACTTAATTTGGATTCCGTTTTTCTTATCTCTCAGACCGGTTGGGGCTGTAAAGTACATTGACTGCATCTCAGCAGGGGAGTAATGCACCTTTAACGAGAGAAAACTTTGCCGAATAAGCCATAGGACACTTGTTGAGGGAGTCTTCCCTCTGTGCTGAAATTCAGTCAATGTATTCTGCTGCCCCAGCCGAATAAGCCTCAAGACATTCGTTGAAGGAGTCCTACTGTGTTGAAATTCAGTCAATGTATTCTACAGCCCCAGCCGAATAAGCCACAGGACACTAGTTGAGGGACACTTCTCCCTATGCTGAGATTCCGTCAATGTATTCTGCAGCCCGAGCCGATAAGCCACAAGACACTCGTTAAGAGAGTCTTCTCTCTGTGCTGAAATTCAATGTATTCTGCATCCCAAGCAGGATACGCCACTAGACACTCGTTGAGGTCATCTTCCTTCCGTGTTGAAATTCAGTCAGAAATTCTACCCCAGCCGAATTAGCCATAAGACACTCGTTGAGCAATTCTTCTTCCTGTGTTGAAATTCAGACAATATATTCTGGTGCCCTAGCCGAGGAAGCCGCAAGACACTCGTTGAGGGAGTCTTTCTCTGGTGCTGAGATGTAGTCAATGTAATCTGCTGCCCCAGCCGAATAACCCATAGGACACTCGTTGAGAGAATCTTCCCCTGTGCTGAGATTCAGTCAATGTTATCTGCTGCCTCAGCCGAGTGAACCACAGAGCAATTGTTGATGTAGTCTTCCCCCTGTGCTGAGATTCAGTCAATGTATTCTGCTGCCCCAGCTGAGTAAGCCAAAGGACACTTGTTGAGGTAGTCTTTCCCCTGTGCTGAGATTCAGTCAATGTATTCTGCTGCCCCAGCTGAGTAAGCCACAGGACACTCGTTGAGGTAGTCTTTCCCCTGTGCTGAGATTCAGTCAATGTATTCTGCTGCCCCAGCTAAGTAAGCCACAGGACACTCGTTGAAGTAGTCTTTCCCCTGTGCTGACATTCAGTCAATGTATTCTGCTGCCCCAGCTGAGTAAGCCACAGGACACTCGTTGAGGTAGTCTTTCCCCTGTGCTGAGATTCAGTCAATGTATTCTGCTGCCCCAGCTGAGTAAGCCACAGGACACTCGTTGAAGTAGTCTTTCCCCTGTGCTGACATTCAGTCAATGTATTCTGCTGCCCCAGCTGAGTAAGCCACAGGACACTCGTTGAGGGAGTCTTCCCCTGTGTTTAAATTCAGTCAATGTATTCTGCAGCCTCAGCCGGGTATACCATATCCAGCATTTCAGTCTGGCAATTTGGTTAAGCAGATTTTATTATTTTTGTCTTTACCGCATCTATGTCTCCACCGATGATCAGAACGTTGAGTTTGGGAATGTATCGAGCAAGGGAAGATAGATTGTTAAAGAAGGTGGTGATGTCCTTTACATCACTGTAATGTGATGATTGTTGGGCAGGGATTTCTATTAAATGTAGGATACAGCATTCTGAGTAAGCCCTCTTGCCTTAAAATCGCGAAATATCTGAGAAGCATTCCTACACGTCCAATGGCGGCATTAACGAAGTTTTCCCATGCATATGTCGAAACAATGATACATGCATTAAGGGGACTGTTGTATTTTTAATTCTAGCGTACTATGGTAATATCTATATTTCTGAATGTCTATTTTCTGCATGGAGGCAGACGCTATAAGCTCCGATAACTGGTTTATTGTGCTTGATGTTCTAATGTTAAAAGTCGGTGTATTGATAGTGTTTATGCATCTTGGTAAGTTTGTCTTAGGATCTAATTCTTCCAACACAGGAGCCAGAGCTCTCACCTCAACAGAACGCATCTCTTGTTCACCCACGTAAATATTGAGATATACTTTAAGCAAACTGGGCCAATACTGCGAGGAAGTTCGTATCTTTTTACACATTAGTTTGGCAGCATATCTATCTATATATATAAGTCCATAAGCACACACACACACACACACACACACACACACACACACACACACATATATATATATATATATGTTCTTGTGAAGTTTTACTCTGAAATTGGATGGAAACTTGGCTCGTTTTTATGTTTGTTTGCGGGGAATGGTTACATTTATTTTTTATGGGGGAGGGTGTCTACTACCAGTCAAAGATAGTAATTAAAGACGTTTAACGCACATAATAAAACCAATAAAAACATAAATAAATGGTATAAGCCGTGTGTTCTTATTTCTTTCTTACGGTGAGCCTTTAGGGATTTTTTCTTACTTTTTCTTTCTTTTTCTTCCTTTTCTTTTTTTTTCTCTCCTTGTCTTTCTTTTTCTTCCTTTCTGTTCTAAGATTTATACTCCCATTCTCCCAAAACTCTTCCTCATATTGCTCAGTCGGCTTGGGCTGTAGAATACACCGACTGCACCTCTGCGGAGGGGTAAGAATTCCCCTGCAATGAGTGTCATGGATATGACACTAACAATCTAATGGGAAGGTTCTAATGATGCTGGAGCTTTGGGAAATGCGTAGCACCCCTTCATTGCCATCGCTTCCAGGTCCACTCTGGCCTGGAGTGGTAGCACCAGATAGGGCTCTATATATGGGTTAAATAGAACTAACGGCTACACTGAATTGTTTGACTAAACTGAATAGCTTGAAATAGAAATGTTTTTGACAAGTAAACCGTACATACGTTTAAACTGCGTGCTGATGCTAAACTGAATTATTTGGAAAGGAAAGCTTTTTTGATATTAAAACTGTACTTCCATTAAAATGAACTGTTTAATATAGAACAGTTTTGACATTTAAATGTGTGTAAACAAAATCTGTACTTATACTAAACTGAATTTGCTGAATTAATTTGCTTGATTAAACTAAATAGCTTGAAATAGAAATGTTTTTCACAATTAAACTGTACTTACATTTAAACTGCGTGCTTATGCTAAACTTAATTGTTTGAAGTTGAACTATTTTCATAAAAATGGATTTGGAGTTCAATAATCTACAAAGGTTGATATGCCATAAAACCCGAACAACCCAAACCCAAACATCTTCCTCATACTTTGGACAATATTTGCTTTCAAATGGACAGTGTTGGAAAGAGAAATATCTCAATTGGGGTAAGAAAAAAAAAAATGATATAAAAAAAGATAGGAAAAACGGAAGGAAAAGAGAGAAAAATTCCCTAAAGTTTACCAAAAGGAAGAAATAGGGAGACTTTTCTTTATATAAAGATATCATCATCCTCATCATGTCATGCCGCTAGCACAGATATCCCTGACCCTCTCTTGCCACTTCTCCCTATTGTTCATCGCCTCTGGCAGGTGTTCAGGGCTACATCCCGTATCCCCACATAGCTGCTGAATGTATGTTCGAGCTGGTCTTCCTGCTTTTGCTCGGCTATATGCAGGGGTCCATATGAGTACCTCACATGAACTCGTCTCTGCTTCTCCAGCAGTGTCCTGCATGTCTAACTTGGATCGTTTTCGTGATGGAAGGCAGGTGGCCGTATAGTTTGTGCCTTTTTGGGTGTTGCTGCCAGGACTTGTTCAATATTGCTCGCAACATTCTTGTGTAATTGCCGTCTAGCTTCTTCTCCAGCCGTTTTGTTAGCGTCCATATAGTGCATCCATACAGCAGTATCGATACGACCGCTGCCTGGAAGAAACTGCGTTTCATTTTATCGGTCAGCTCTGGCTTCCATATGATCGATAGCTTATCGACAGCTGTCCATGCCTTCGTTAGCTGCGTGTCGATGTCTTTTTCAATTGATGAGACGCTGCTTCCTAGGTAGGTGAATTTGTCTACCAGTTTCAGAGAGGTTCCGTCTAATGTGAAAATGTCGCCTGTTTGATTAATGCAACATTCATTCAGTTTTGTGTGCATTGATATGGAGGCCAATGCCTGCAGCGGCTCGTTCCAAACTATGCGGTAGTGTTTCGGCTTGGTTGGATGTATTTGCCAGTATCGCTATGTCATCGGCGTAGTCGGCGTCGGTAATTTTTTTTCGGGGTACCTTCTGCTTTTTTTCTTTGTCAGCTCGAAGCCGTTTTCTCTGATTTTATCAATCGATATTCTAAGCACCTGGTTTAGACAGATGATAAAGAGGTATGGGGCTAGCGTGTCCCCTTGTAGTTCTCCTGCTACAATGTCGAAGTATTCTGTCTCCATCCGGTGAACCTAGTTTCGCTACGGTGTTTAAGTATATAAAGATATAAGTCTCTTTATTCTTTATAAATATTATTACGAGTCGATACTTAGTAAATATGTAAGAGACAGGGAGACAGAGACACGCGGCAGGTAGAGAGACGTGGCCGCAGATGGCCTCATGGTGATGACCGGAAGAGAAGACGTTAGGCTTTGAAGATAACACAGAGCAGCCCACAGCGGGCCTCTGGTTAATTACCCCCCTGCCCCCGGCTGAGAAGCAGAAGAAGTGCTGAGTTGGGCATTGAAGATAATATTGCATGGTATGATCAAGAGAAGAAGTAGTTATGGCTGTCTTTGTTTCCGTCCGCCCGTCTCTTTCTCTCTCTCTGTAATACCACATAAGCTTTGACCACTTTCGAAAGAATAAAAAGACCTCAATGTTTTTGCAAAAGAAGTGTTGTGGTTTCATCCTTCATCACGGTATACAAGAAAAGAATTGATTAATAATGATTAAAAATATTAGAGTTATATAGCAATAACTGAAAGCATTCATCGCTCGATCGGCTGGGGCTGGGGTATACGCCGACTAAACTTTTGCAGATGGGTAAGACCTCTCGAACGAGTGTCCTGGATATGATACTAAAATATCTGATGATGAGGTTCCTCTCCTGCAGCCTTGGAGAACGCGGAGTACCCCTATGTTGCCATTACTCCTAGATCCACTCTGACCCGGAGTGATAGAACTTGTTAAAGTCCCAGCTATACATCAAATATAATTATACAATCATTTCCTTTAGTCGAAAAAAATTTAAGTGCGTGCAACCAAATGATTAATATCAAACAGAATTATTTTGAGTTGGTATTAGATATCAATACTTGATACAAACAAATGAATAATGTTGAATAGAATTATAAGTGCCAGATAGTAATACTTGAAACTATGACATTAAACTGCATTTGATTGTGAACTCCTTCATAAGCATTACTCTCAATACCACTCTGATCCAAAGTGCTAGTAACTGTTAGGGTCCAATCTGTTGTTTAAACTGAGCTGTTCAACATTTTCGAAGGGATTATCATAATTAGAATATAATTTAAATAATTGTAAAAGATAGAATAGGAAATAATTAAAAAAAAAATCTCTCTGCTGTCGATTAATATTTGGGTTCGTGAAAAAAGAATTCAAATTGATTATAATTGTGAAAGCATGAGTTTTAATGACAAGGGCCTTTCTAGAAGGATAAAATTGGAAATAACTTTAAAAAAATGAGGAAGCCCAAGTTAAAAATTATGATTACTGCTATATGTGATTTTGTATCGTAGTGAGGGAGAAAAAAGAAAGAGTAAGAGGGAATTATGCGGGCAGTGAAAAGAAGGGGAAGATAGATGGTACCGTGGGACAGTTACTGTCCGTTTTTACAGTGACTGACATTTTATAGTAAACAACTTTTATGAATGAAATCTTATAGTAAACGGAGTTTTTATGAATGAAATTTTATAGTTACTTGTCAATGATGTCTTAGCGGGTAATAATTGGAGATTAGAATTTCGATCCGAGAGCTTGGAATTTCGCTCATCGATGCGATTGTCAAAAAATTTCCAATATCTGTTGTTAAGACGTTTAGGACAAGTTTCGATATTTGTCAAGTTGAGAGAATAGATATTTTGGGCGCTGATGGAATCAGGCCGGGTTTTTGTGGAAGTTTGTTGATACTGATTATTCGGAGGCGCGGCGGAACGCCTCGGACTTTTCGAGGTCCGCTCAACTAAAATTGATTCGAATAATCTCGCCAATGGGGCAGTGCAACAAGGAAACAGATGTTTTTTTTTTTTTTGTGTCTGACGAGGCAGACGGATATTTTGTGAGTTCTCCCCTGAAGTAGGGCTTTGAGGTTTTATTGGGAAAGATATTCTGAAACAGGGGTTCGGAGGTGAATAAGATATGCGCAGAATTTTGGTGATCTCATTGGATGTTTTCGGAAAATTCGCGGATTCGGATTTTGAGGTGTTTTGAGGGGAAAATTTTGTTGGCGGAATTAATAAAAGTTTGGGCGGTTTAGGAAAGAACAACTGGGATATTTTAAGGCAAAAAAAAGATAAGAAAGAAGGGTACTCGTAAGCTATTGATAGGAGTAAAAGACAGAGAATGAGCAATTGACCTGATAGGGAAAGAAAGTAAAAAAATAAATTAAAGACTGAAAAAAAATATACATGCCGAACCAGTGACTGTTGAAAAAAATTTGAAAAAAAAAAAAGAGAAAAGAACAAGAAAATGTGGTTGAAAAAAGAAAAAAAAATGAGAAAAAGAAAAAAAGAAAATGAAGCACAATACGAACACTTTTATTTTCGATAACTTTTGAGTTTGGGACTGATGCATGTTTTTTGTTGTATTGTTTTGTTAAAATGGTATTACTGAAAATTTTGTTGATCAGTTCGACACGAGGAGGAGCGGCACATTAGTTTAAGAAAATAATTTGTCATCATCGATAACAAATGATTTTATTTGTAGAGGGAAAGGCATGTAATATAATGGCTGAAGGATTTCGTTTTATGCCTGTGGGTTTAGTTAGGCAGAGAACCTTTCGGCTCAGTGCATGGGTTACTTAGGTGCAATATTTACGCAGGTGTTCACGTGCGCAGGTGGATGCGGACGTATCACTCAGAGATGTCACAATAGCCCAGATGGGAAACGGGGCTAGAGAGTGCGGGTGACGTCAGCACTGGAAGCGCGCGGAAGGTTTTGGGGATTTGAAAAAGTCAGTAAGTTGAGTTGAGAACTAGACTTCGTACGGGAAGGGTCGACTTTTGGGACTCGCTGAGGTCAGACGAGTTTGTCCGCTACGGGCGACGCACGAGATGGGGTTTAGATGAAAAAGCCAGAATAGAAAGAATGTGTATCTCTTCCCTTATGTCGAAGAACCTTTAAACTCAAAGATAATAAAAAGTTTCGTACCTGAACTAAGAAGTCGTAAGTGTTTTTTGTGTTTTGGGATTCCTATGTTCTATGTATATATGTTATGAACAATCTATGTACGTTTCGCATATCCGTATCTGGCTATGGTACAGTGCTAAGGGAAGTACAACCAGTCTCGTCCAGGATTTGAACTCGTGTCGCCGTGTCCATTTCCTATGACTATAACCATTACACCACGGGCAATATTATCATCAAATAGTAAAATTTCAAACCATTTAACTAAGCGAAAATAGAATTAGAGAATTAGATAACAATACTTGAAACCATTTGATTATGTACAAACAAATCAGTAATCATAAATAAAATTACTTGTGTCAAACAGTTGTAATTGAAACCATCTGTGTACAAATAGAATTATTTCTATTTGATAGCAATAATTAAAACCATTTAATTCTCTACAAACAAATGAATAATACTACATGTACTTATTAATGGTCAAGAGCAATAATTGTAACGTTTTAAGTGTGTGAAAATTAATGTTTAATCATTAACTGAACTATAAGTTACCTGCGTGCAAACAAATGAGTTCTGGCTCGTTTAAAAATAATTTAACCTACATACTTTACGTTTGCTAATCATACGTTTATATATATATATATATATATATGTGTGTGTGTGTGTGTGTGTGTGCACGTGTGTGTGTGTGTGTGTGTGTATTTACTACGTTATCCTTTGAGCAGGATCTGCCACAGGGTCAATTTTTAAACGGAGTTTAGCAGGTTTGAATACAGATTTTCCTTCTTTTAAATTGGTTGCCATGCCAAGGTTAAAGCACCTTTTCTGCCTTACTATTAAACGGATGCGTACCATTCCCAATTTTAAAAGTTGGTTGGTTGGTTGTTTTGTTTTTATGGCATATTCATTCATTCTCCCTCCAGCTACAGAGGGAGAATAGGTAGATTCCTACCTTTCAGTAGGACAGTCTAGGCTCTTTAAACTGGCATGTGAACCGGTCTAGGATAAGGAAACTCTGAATTAAAACCTGTTAAACTCCGCTTAAAAATTGACCTTGTGTCATATCCTGCCTGAGTGGGGGGTGGTGGTGGTAAATATAGATATAAGCCTTGTTATCCAAACAAGATATCTTTGCCTTTTCTTCAGAAAGAAATCAATGTAATATGTCTCTAGTGTTAAAGACATGTACCGCGAATTCAGATTGATGTTTGCTGTCCTTCAGAGAAACTCATGACATTTAGTTTCTTGAATGTCTGTTAACCTAAAGCATTCACTGGAGAATATTCATATATATGCTGACATCGTAGTTGGTTGGCGGGAAGCGCTCTTTATAAGATTGTATTCAGAAACCATCGAAGTTCTTTGACGTCATAAATCATTTTGCTCGAGCATAACTTGGAAATAATTATCGACGTAGGTACCTCAATAGGTCTACTACCTAATTAAAAAATATCTATTTTACACAACAATAGTTTCAACATAATATTAATTATTAGTGCACTATATTGCGAGGTGAAAGTCTGTTCAGTGTAATGCAGAAAATAATTCAACTATTAAATGAAGCCGGCTTCAGTGAGACACACACACACACACTTGCACGCGCGCGCGGTGACCTCGTGGTGTATTAGTTAAAGCGATGGACTGTGGAGTCGTAGTAAGCGAGTTCGTACTCCAGTCGTGCTATTACATTCACTTCCTTGGTGACATCTCTAAATTTCTGAGACTGGACCCTGTGGATAGTTTCGAACATACCTCTTCAATTGAGACTAAATTTCAAAGAAGGTTGGTTGAACTTGTCAAAAGAGGTCTTCTCTCTTCGGTCATCTCGGACCAGATTAGACTCCACTGGATCTATACGACCTCGTCTTTATGGGTTACCTAAAACCTATAAGGACGGGGTACCACTTACACCTACACTATCAGTCATGGGCTCTCCGAGGCAAAAAGTCGCCAAGTAGCTTGACAAGTTATTGCAACCAGTGCTTGTACATTATAGTTCATATTGTATAAAAGATTCTTTGGAAATTGCTGGTTTCATTCGAAAGAGTTCTCCACTGAACAAATTCATATGTTCTTTTGATATCTCTAGTCTCTTCATTTGTGTTCCCATCTTGGAAACAATCGATATATGTGCAGATATGTAGTACCGGAGTTATCTGACTCCACCTGATATTCCAGAGGTAGTGTTTGTGGAACTAATGAAATTCGCAACCACATCTGTTGAATTCAGTTTCGATAACATCATCTATAGATAGGTGGGAATTTCGATGGGCTCAGCTTTGGGCCCTACTATCGCTGATATTTTTGTGGGTTTCCATGAGGTTGATTTGTACTCCAAATATAAAGCACCCCAACTGTACTTTCCTTACGTAGACGACACTTTTTGCCTATTTAGGAGTAAGACCGAGGCTGACAAATTTTTCTCACATTTAAATAGTATGCAACCTGCACTTAGATTTGCTCTTGAGAAAGAGAATAATTCCACTCAACCTTTTCTCGATGTATTGGTGTGTAAAGAGACTTCCGCATTCCTAACGACTGTATATCGTAAGCCTACATTTACTGGCTTATACATTCGTTGGGATTCATTTTGTCCAAAGAAGCAGGAGATAAATCTAAGACCCTAACACACCTGGCATTAATAATATGCTCTGAGTCTAAGTTGGACGACGCGGTCGAATTTATCCCTGAGACTCTTTGTAACAGTAGCTTCCCTGAAGCCATTGTTCGATATGTCACCAGGGAAAAAATTTCTGACTTCAGTAAAATTAAACCTGATTCAGTCCAGAGGTGCCCTGTATATCTCGGGTTGCCTAGGTTTGGTGATATTAGTGATAGATTTGCCAACCAGATCTCTGCTTGTGTACGTAAGTGCTATTTTTCTTCCAACCTGCGTGTGGTTTTCCGTACGCAGACTGTTTTGACATCTGGTCGAAAAGACGGTCTTCCCCTCCCAACATAATAGTTCTTTGATTTATCCTTTTTTATGTGTTTGCGGTTTGCAATACATTAGGAGAACCAATCAACGTCTGGATTCAAGAATTAAACAGCATATACCCATAAAAATACGGGAAGGGAACTACTTTGCCGACCGAATACATAACACAAACGCGTCTTCCATTGTTGAACATCTTATGAATAACCTTAGTTGTGCCTCGTCCTACAGTGCGGACTTTTTTTTACAATTTTAAGCAAATCCCACTCGGACTATCACCTGAAAGTGATTGAGACTATTCATATTCTCGCCCATAAACTGCCCCTCTGTGAACAGAGGGAATGTTTATTGGGTTTGAATTTGATAACTATTTAATTTACCCTTCTTTTTCTAGTCAACTTGCATTTTTTCCTCCTCTTCATTACACAGTTCTTGTCCGTGTTCCTTCTTAATCGTTGTCCTGGATTCATCTGTGATCTGGGAGGACCAAAACCGGTAAGTTGATTTAATTTTTTTAAAAATGATTAAAATCGGTCTATTTGTGAGTGTAATACATACATACATACATACATACATACATAGATTCATGGTTTAAAAGAAAGAAAGAAAGAAAGAACCTTTGATAGATAGATAGATAGATTCATGGTTTGAAATAAATAAATAAATAAATAAAGAACCTTAGATAGATTGATAGATAGATTCATGGTTTGAAAGAAAGAAAGAAAGAAAGAAAGTAAGGAAGAAAGAAAGTAAGAAAGAACCTTTGATTGATAGATAGATAGATAGATAGATACGTACATACATAGATTCATGGTTTGAAAGAAAGAAAGAAAGAAAGACATATCTTTGATAAATAGAAACATTTCAAATTTCTGAAATCTGCCTGAGATTTCGAAGACGTCTTAATAGTAAAATTTTAAATAAATGTAAAAAAGTAAAAAAAAAAAAAAAAAAAAAAAAAAAGTTTTAATCCGCCGAACAGTTTCTGGTGTGAGAACATTTTGAAATCTAATTAGTTTCTAATCCAAAAAAATTAAATAAAATCTCAGGCAGATGTTAAACTCTCAACAGAGAATTCAGATACGACGAATATGTTTGTTTCTTCGTTTAAAAAGCACATCAACCGTATTGGGTTATTTAATGCCAATGTGCCTTAAATTCATTAAACACCCTTGAGATAACTCAACAAAGAATTATGTGTGCTATATTTAATGGCCACCCCTGCACAACAATCATCTTTTGTTACAGTCCGACCAATGCCAGGGACGAAACGGGTATAACCAGCTTTTACAACGGGGTATATTCCCTTGCCAATTCCATCCTTCTAGAGGGACAATAGTGATACAATTTAACCCATAGCTTGGAGGATAAGGGGGTCAATATATATCCCAAGGGTATTTGCTCGAAAGTGAATGTAATAGCGCAACTGGAGTTCGAACTCGTCTTACTACGATTCCGTAGTCCAGCGTTTTAACAATTACACCATGGCTACTTTATAATTGCTACTGAAGAGAAGTAGTATCAGTCAGAATGTAAGACCTAAGTAACTAAAACTGACTAAAATAGCTTATGTGTACTCATACAAACGTAAGACTTTCATTATTGAAAGGCATAAGTATATGGTAGCTTCACTATTAGTCTCTTTTACAAATCCTGTTTCGAAGAAATAAGTCTGAACGTGTGCAGAAATGAAGTAAAAAATACCATCTGAATAGAAATATTTTAATTGTCTTTAATTGGAATCATTTTGAGATGAGGCTTCTTAATCTGAGAATTAATTAATTAATTTTTTTTCTATTTATTGGAGACTTTTTGTCCTCATCTTGGTAGTTTTTGGGTAGTTCCTTCTTTCACTACGTTTCGGCCAAATTTCACCTCTGGCTTTCTTCAGGTGATTTACCGCGACCTCGGATAGGAATGATAAGTCTTGTAACCGTATCCCTACTAATTACTGCCTTCCATAGTTGTTGTCTATCGCACCACGTGCGAAAAAAAAATTAATTCTCAGAAATATTTAAATCGCGTCAGAAAACACTAAATCAATTTCTCCAGAATAATTTTGTGCAAGTGTAATAATAGAATGAGATATTCCATCCTATCAAACTAAAATAGGATTGCTATTTTCCTCAAGCCATCTTAACCACTCACATATCCTGCTTCGGCGTGTCACTGAGGAAGGAGAGTATTCTACGACCCATACAAGCGATGGGAAAACATGAGATGCAGTATGGTAGTTGTGAAGTAAGGCGCACTTCACTTGATGCTAAGTGGAAGAACCTCGTTGGTCAACGGCCCGGATCAAATTACTCCTGATCTTTAAGGACAGAGAAAACACAACAAACAATGAGGGATTACTATGACTTTAATCCCAACCGTACATCTCAAACACTTAATGTGTGGTAAATAAGAGGCCCGTTCTCTTGAGGTTTGATCTCTGGCCCCAGTGTTCGAAAAATTAGTTTTAGAGTCCAAACCCAAAACCAAATTATTTAAATGCAAAAACATCGTTAATCTAGTTTGGAATTTAAGCAACTTAAACCACCTAGCCAAGTTAATAGCATCCGCAGTCGAGCACAATATTAACATAATATGCATGCAAGAAAATAGATATTACCATCGTAAACTAGATCAGAAGGAGGTGCCCGTGGTGTAATGGTTATCGTCGTAGGAAATGGACACGGCGGCATGAGTTCAAATCCTGGACGAGACACCATTGAGATAACTCAACAAAGAATTATGTGTGCTACATTTAATGGCCACCCCTGCACAACAATCATCTTTTGCTACAGTCTGACCAATGCCAGGGACGAAACGGGTATAACCAGCTTTTACAACGGGGTATATTCCCTTGCCAATTCCATCCTTCTAGAGGGACAATAGTGATACAATTTAACCCATAGCTTGGAGGATAAGGGGGTTAATATATATCCCAATATATAGCTTGTGAAAGGTAAGAATCCAAATATTCTCCCTCCAGCTATGAGAAACTTGTAGGGCAGACTGGGTTCTTCAGCCTTGGTGAGGCAACTAGTCTAGAAGAAGGAAAACTCTGAATTCAAACCTGTTAAACTCCGCTTAAAAAATAGACGTTGGGTCATATCCTGCCCGAGCGGAGGGGTTGGGTAAAAACGGTAAACTAGAATAGAATATCATGATAGCCGTAATTGGACATTTCTCTCGGTGTCTGCATGGAAAAACTCCGTCAATACAGTCAGAGGAGGAATAGGAATGCTTCTCAGTCCTTATGCCTTAAATTCACTAAACTCTATTGAGATAGCTCAACAGAGAATTGTGTAAACATTTAATGGCAACCCCTGCACAATAATCATCTTTGCTACAGTCAGACCAATGCCAGTGATGAAACGGGTATCACCAGCTTTTAAAACGGGCTATCTTCCCTTGTTCGACATATTCACTAACACAACATTCTAATCATCGTTAGAGACATAAATGCTCAAACAGGTGAAGACGCAAAATTAAGATTTTGATAACGCACCTGGCTTAACCTAAATGGCTATATCCAGAAATTGTTTAGCTCAGTCTTGTATGCTTAAACTATAAGTTTCCTAAAAGCGTGAGTGGGAGGTAACTATGGACCTACACCTACACTATCAAAAAAGCTAAAGCGCAGCTTGACGATATATCATAGATAAGAAGTGGATAATTAGCTCTTTGAACTGATATATATATATATATATATATATATATATATATATTAGAACGAAACAGTCTATCAGTGGATGACAATATATGCTCCCCCATAAGGGTTGAGCTCTCTGGCGAAGGAATTGTCGGCCGCCTCTAGCGTAATGCAAAGCTCTTTGAAAGAATTGAGCACTCTGGTTGCCGATAGGATATAAAAAATGTAAACAAAGGCTGCTGCTGCTGCTGCTGCTGCTAAATAAAATACCTTAAAAAATTCCCTTAGGCCAACGTAGTCCGCTTAGTGGCCGAGAGGTCTGAAACTTAGTCTAACGTAAAGTCGGACGGGTTTCGATTCCGGCTTCGAGCGTCCTGCGTGTCTCGCCACACTGAAGAGTTCTGATTGAACGAAACAGTCTGTCTGTGGATGACTATATATATATATATATATGTGTGTGTGTGTGTGTGTGTTTCTAAATATTATTCCTATGAAAGGGACCTGCACAACTAGATTCTTAATAAACGGATTCCAAAAATATTCTGAATGAAAACCAAAGAAAACTTATACAGATGCTATCAAACGCCAGTTCTTGTGATACAAAGTAAAACATAGAAAGAGAAAGGATTTATACTAAAGATCGATCGCTTTGACGATTCCTCGTCAACAATGTCTTCGTCAACTTTGAAGAAAATGACGTCAAAGAACTACGTCTGCAGGAGATTAACGCCATAGACCAACTAGATGAGTTGCAAAAAGGAATGCAGCTTCGATTTCAGTACAAACTGTACTTATCGAGGCATTTAGTATATATATATATATATATATGTATATATGTGTGTGTAGTTTGGTAGGAGTCTTTCATTTACCATGTATGATTAAATAATAAAGACACATTTTGTCACAATAATTTACACAAGATTACATACAAATAGACTATTCTAAGTGAAGTTGCTAGTTACTTAACCTTTCCTACCAGTATGATGCAACACAAGCTAACCTTTTAATTAGAATACAATTTTTAATTAAAGGGCAAATTTTAACGAAAATACAATTTTTAAGTAGAGGACATTTTTAACGAGAGTACATTTTTTGACTAGAGTACAGTTTTTAATTTAAAAAAAAATCAATTTTTAACCAGATTTGATTGGGTTTTATGGAATATCAACCCTTGTAGGTTATTTAATGCTAGATCCTTTTTATTCGTACTTATCAAATATATACGATTCGGTTTAATTGGGATTTATGGCATATCAACCATTGCAGTTTATTTAATGCTAAACCCTGTTTATACATATATATTAAATATATACGATTCGATTTAATTAGGATTTATGGCATATCAACCATTGCAGGTTATCTAATACCAAATCCTATTTATACACATATATTAAACATATACGATTCGATTTAATTGGGATTTATGGCAAATCTACCCGAGTAAGTCTACAATGCCAAATCCTTTTTATACATATATAATAAATATACATGATTTGTAAACACATTTTGCAGAAAACATTTTTAAACGAGCTCAACCTGATTTTTTATGCATACAGTTATATGGCTTCAAGTATTGCGATGTAACTGAAGCAATTTAAAATCAGTTATTTGTTAGCACACATTTAAATAGATAGACATATGTAAGAGATTGCTTTGTCGGTAATTTTTAAATGAGTTAGAATTAATTTATTTGTGCACTAGTATTGCTATTGTTTCTACATTGTTAAATTGTTTGTATTATTGATCTCACATTATTAATTCTATTCAATATCAATAATTTATTTGCCAACAGGGAAATGGTTGCAAGTATTGCTATGTAACACTAATTATTCAATTGAACACCGTTAAATGATTTTCAGTTAGCTATTTAACATTAGTATTTATATTCAACATTACTCATTCATTTGCACACATTTAAAAAGGTTTCAATTATTGATATTTATCCCTGACAGTTGTCTAAACTTCTGAGACAAAGCTTGATGACTTTCATCATTAAGGAGGATATATCGACCGAAACGTTGTGAAAATAGCAATAAAGATGAAGGCAATAGTCCGAAAACCCTTAATGATAAAAAATTATCACTGAAAATTCAATTAAACATCAGTCATTTGTATACATACTATTAAATGATTAAACTATTCCGATTTCTAACAATTAAATTTATCATAAGTTATTTGTTTACACTCAATTTAAATGTCAAACAGTTTTATTTGACCAATAGATAGGGTCCTATTAGGTGCTACCACCCATGGCGTGAGTGGACTGGGAGTGATGGCTGTAAAAGGGTACTCCACATTCCCCACAGCTGTAGTATTACTGGAGTCTTACCATCAGATTGTTTAGTGTCAATACCAGGACACCCATTGATGGAGTCTTACTCCTCTGCAGAGTGGTTCTCAGTGTATTTTACGCCCCAGGTGACTTCTATTTTTAACCAGAGTACAATTTTTAAGTAGGGTACAATTTTTAAGTTGAGTATACCTTGAGATATGTTCAGAAGCTTCTTTTATTATAATTTTCTGCTATGTATATTTAACTTTTGTAGCAACATTTATAGATCTTTCTTACCTTTCGTCTAATTCTTTAATGTATTTCATTGTAAAATAGTTGGTTGGCTTCTTGGCTGGTTTTATGGCATATCAAATCTTTTTGGGCTATTTAAAGCTGAAGACAGTCTTTTTTTTTCAAAGAAGCTTTCAATTAAGGATAATCAATTGTAAACATTTTGCCGTCTAGCTTTTTCTCTAGCAGTTTTGTTAACAAATAAAGTTGACGACCGTAGCCGAGGGTGACCCGAAGGCTACATTTTCGATAGTTACTACACCAAGATGTAGGGGAGGGCGTTACTCCTTTCTCATGGATTGTGCTCCACTTTACCCTAGATCTTTTCTTTATAATGCTGAGCGTTAAGCAAGGTAGCATCAAGTACCATTTTTTTGAGTCTTTTGTATGACTCGACTTGGGATTGAACCCAGGTCTCCCGGGCCATTGGCGAACACTCTAACCATTATGCCAAATGCTGCGAGCAATATTTAACAAGTCCTGGAGGCAACACTTCTCAAGGCACCAACTATACGGCCACCTACCTCACATCACGAAAACTATCCAAGTTAGACGAACCAGACATGCAGGACACTGCAGGAGAAGTAGGGACGAGCTCATAAGTGATGTACTCCTATGGACCGCCACATATGGCCGGGCAAAAGCTGGACGACCAGCTCGAACATACATACAGCAGCTATGTGAGGATACGGGATGTAGCCAGGAAGACCTACCAGAGGCGATGAACGATAGGGAGAAGTGGCGAGAGAGGGTCTGGGATATCCGTGCTGGCGGCACGACATTATGATGATGATCGTTTGTAAAAGAAGTACAGCGTCAAGTAACAATTTTAATACGACTAATTTATTCATAATTATACGGTTCCATAAAACTTTTCTGATTTGATAATACTGATTTGTTTGCACACTGTTACATGGTTTTAGTATTCCTATCTGTGATTCGAATAATCTTCACAAAGTAATATGGTTTCAAGCATTCCGATTTATCTTTGTACACGGTTATATAGTTTCAAGTAAGTATTTACCAAGCCCCTACTACGGACAGGATGTGACACAAGGCCAATTTCAAAGCGAAGTTTTCTCTATTCTAGACTTGTTGCCTCACCAAGGTTAAAAACCAGTCTGCTCAGTCCAGTCGGATGGGGCTGTAGAATACATCGATTACATCTCAACAGAGTGGTAATCCCCCTCCCCAATGAGTGTACTAGATATGACATTAAACTATCAAATGGCGAGGCTCCAGCCTTGGATATTTGGGGAGTGTGGAGTACCCCTTCATTGCCATCACTCTGAGGTTCGCTCTGACCCGGAAAAGTAGCCCCTGATAGGGTCCTATCTATGGTTCAAATGGAACAAACTGTGTGCAAACAATTGACTGATGTTAAGTGTAATTGTTACATAGCAAAACATGAAACCGTTTCACCGTGTGCAAAAAAGAACCCGGGCTCGTTTAAGAAGGTTATGAACAAAATGCGTTTACATATAGATTTGATATATGAGTATAAACAGGATTTGACATTAAATAATCTACAATGAATGATATACAATAAAACCCAACCCAACCAAATCAAACAAGTCTACCCAACTATTTACCCGTCTTTGGAGGGAGGTCAGATAAATTCATACATTTAGAAATGGCGTTTACTCAGAGGGAAACGCATACAGCTTTGTGCGCTATTCGAACTCAGGTGGCTGATCCCATTGATTATGATAAATACCAATGGAAAACAAATTCAAAGAAGTAACGACGATAAACACGCAAATAGGGTTACTAAAATGGAAAAGGATGACATCTGGAATAAAAACAGCAAGCGCCATATTTCAAAGGGGCATCGAACAGGTTTTAGAAGATATAAAAAAAATGGTTTGTTACCAAGACGATATATGCATAGAAGCTACTAATGAAAATGAATTAAAAAAGAAAACCGACATCGTCTTGAATAGATCAAGAAACTTCAGAATGACAATAAACTGAAAAATTTTTTAAAAATGCGTAAATAATAGTAGTAAAATATTACTTTTAGGTTATTTCATTTCAGCAGAAGGTATATCACCAGACAAAGCCTTGATAGAAAACATTCTAAAAATAGCAACACCCACAAATGAAAAAGAACTTGAATCTTTTTTTGCGATTGGTAAATTTCTACAGGTGATAATATACCAAAATATACGGAATTGACTGAACTGTTTTCAAATTTAAGAAAAAAAAATTGAATTTATCCTGTCAGAGAAACAAGAAAAAGTTTTTGATAGATTCAAAGGAATTATGGCAAAGAAACCAGTAGTGAAAACTTTTGATCCGAAAAAGGACATTATGTTAATCACAGATGAAATCGAACATTTAATATCTGGAATATTATCACAAGAAGGACATCCAATAATGTACTTATCAAGGCGACTAACGGACATTGAATTTAATTATAGAGAAAGAAGTATAGGCCATTGTGTGGACAACCACTTGAGCCCGACAATTTTTAATTGGAAAAATTCTTTTGAGAAGTGATTATAGACCATTGGAGTTTATATTCAATCCAATAAAAGAATTACCTAAATTCACGACATCGAGAATTCTAACATGGACAAAAAGATTAATGGCATTTGACTTTGATATAGAATATGTCGAAGGAAATTCAATTCCACACATAGATGCAATATCAAGATTGCGATTTTACAAGGAGTCAAAATATAAAACAAAAAAATTTGAAGATACATTTTTACATTGAGTAGAGACTGATGGTTTGTCTTTTGATAGAATAGCTACAGAAACTAGACAGGATCCAGTAATAAGTTGGATCGAGAATAAGAAAAATCATCCATAATAAGAAAAAAACAAATGGGGAAATTTTTCCAAGGCGGAAAGACCCTATAAAGAAATAAGACATAAGTTAACGATAGAACATGGAATGATTTGTAATCTTATTTACCAACCCCGCCGCTCAGGCAGGATATGACACAAGGTCAATTTTTAAGCGAAGTTTAACAGGTTTGAATTCAGAGTTTTCCTTCTCCTAGACTAGTTGCCTTACCAAGGCTGAAGAACCCAGTCTGTCCTACTATTTACCCATAGCTGGAGGGAGAATAATTGGATTCATACATTTCCCAAGGGTATTAGTGCTATGTTAAATGCAATCAGTATCGTCCAGGATTTGAACTCGAGTTGCCGTGTCCATTTCCTACGACGATAACTATTCCACCACGGGCACCTCCATCAATGGAATGATTTGTAATGGGGATCTGATAATTCACCTAGAAACACAAAGAAAATTCGTGATAAAAAGCGTACATGATTATATACACTGTGGTGTAGCTACCACATAAAGAAGGATAAAATAAGAAGCGTGGTGGACGAGATATTCATGAAATGTCGAAAAATATATAAAAAGATGCAACAAATGTAAAGGATTAAGAAATTTTACATGGTCCAGTGAAGTGGGGCCATTGAGTCGTGTGCCTATGGATCATGCATAAATTACTGGAGAGAGACTCTTATTAATACTAGTAGACTCTTTTTCAGGCTTGCCAGAAGTAATCTGTGTGCTAGACAAGAAAAGTTTTACGATATAACAGATTCTAAGGGTCATATTTTCCAGAAACGTCATCCCCAAAAACCCTGGTATCCGACAATGCATCAGAATTTTATGATGAAGATCTTAGCTTATGGTTGAAAAAATAGAGTGTCAACCGTATAAGACACCGCCATATCACCTTCAATCGAATGGGTTAGCGGAAAGAACGGTGCAGACCTTAAAAACGGGACTCTCAGCAAAAAGAAAAAAAAAAGAATTTTTTTTACCTAGGCTGCTTTTAAGCTATCGCAGTATACCACGTGCCGGAAGACTAGAAAGCCCATCAGATTTAATGGGAAGACAAATTAGAGTTCCGCTACTGATGTCGTATTCCACAAACGAAAAAATGTAGTACAAAAAGAACGAATCAAATCCAGAAAGGGTAGAATTTATCATGCAAAAAGGCTACAATACACCTATAATGAAGAGAGAAAAAAAGAAACTGTATATTAGCCAATGAAGATCAAATAAGGCTCCAGGACGAATATGAAGAGCAAAATGATGAAGAAATCTCTACGATTCTTTCCGTTAATGATTTATTAGAACAACCTTTACTGAATGAAACGTCAGAAGACGAAATAATGCATGATCAAGTGGATCAGAATGAGTTTGAAAACTCGGATCAAGATTAAATAATGCAAGTAGACGACCCTGATTACAGCTCAGTGTGGGACAAATCTAGATCTCCCAGAGAAAGAAATACGAGAGACAAGGAGAGCGAAGTAATCCCGAAAATGTTACAATCACTAGAAGTACAAGACCTACTCGGGGCATAAGACCTATGCGTTTCAGGGAGATGTGATCCTGGTAAATTAATCGGCCTTATTTGCATAATTGTAAGAGAGAGCCTATATAAATCTCTCACAAAGAATAACAGGGAAAATTGATTAGCCACAAACCATTGCTAGCCTCTTCCACATCACAGCAAGAATAGATTGATGGGTATTGCATAGCAATACACGGAACCATTTGTCTGCGTGAGAATGAATAGTGTTAAGTAAAACCATAGTCGTCCATAGTCGAAGGTAACCGAAAAGCTAATTTTTCGATAGTTACTACAGCAAAGTGTCGGGGAGGGTGCTACTCCTTTCCCTGGATTGCTCCACTTTACCCTTGATCCTTACCGGGGGTGTCCTCGGGGTGTAATGGTTAAAGCGATGGAGTGCGGAATCGTAGTAAGCGAATTTGTACTCCAGTCGCGCTATTACGTTCACTTTCGGGTAAATACCCTTAGGAAAGGTATGAAACCCTTATCCTTCCAGCTAAGGGTTAAATAGTACTACTACTGTTCTTCTAGGAGAATAGCTTTGGCATTAAATAACCTACAAAGGTTGATATGCCATAAAGCAAAGAAACCAAAGCAAACCTTGATCCTTACTGAGTGTTAAGCAGAGAAGCATCAAATACCATTTTTTGAGTCTTTGAGACTCGACATGATAATAAAAAACATGTGTTAGATACCAATACTTGAAACTATTTAACTTTGCAAACAAATGATTAATATTAAATAGAAATATTTGTATTAGATCTCAATACTTGAAACTATTTAACTGGATAGAAACAATAGCAATAATTTTAATAAATTAGTTCTAACTCATTTAAGAATAACATTACCCATATACTATTCACATCCAAATGATATATGTGCAACGATTTAACTGTGCAAAAGAAAGAACTCGGGCTCATTAAAAAATGTTGTTTACAAAACGTGTTTCCAAATCATATATATTTAATATATATGTATAAAGAGAATTTCGCATTAGATAAACAAGGGCTGATTTGTGATAAAACCAAACTAAATCAAACCAATCTATGAGGGCTGCAGAAGCTGGAAGAAATGGGCATTGGGTTCTTCGTGGTAGCTTCTTCGTAATACGAGGGATGGTCTCAATTGATCTCTTTGTTTCTTCGGTTTGTATTCGTACCCCAACCATCAAAAGAGAAATCGAGTCTGAATCAGGAAATCCATGATATATATATATATATATATATATATATATATATATATATATATATATATATATATATATATATATATATATATATGTATATATATATATATATATATATGTGTGTGTTATAAAACTTGATTTACTAATACATTTCATACCAACTGAGCAAAACAAATAAATAAATAAAAATAGTCGGGAAGAAAATCCAACAGGTATACGTTTGGGTTGAAAAAAATAACATTAACCGGATATTGTTTACATTGTGGCTTACTACAAAATGAAAAACAAAACAAAACAAAAAGAAACAGCAACAACAAAAAAAGAACAAAACAAAAAACAACAACAAAAAACACACAGGTAGGCTTTGCGCATGCATCCAGTTTAAATATAACAAAAAAATGAAAGTGATGTCCTCGTGGCGTAATGGTTAAAGCTCTGTACAACAGAATCGCTGTAAGCGAGTTCGAACTCCAGTCGCGCTATTACGGTCACTTTTGGACAGATACCAGTGGGAAAGCTATGAACTCCCTTTTCCTCCCAACTATGGGTTGAATAGTACCACTAATGTCAGTCTAAAGGGTTGGATTTGGCATTAAATAACCCAAGAAGGTTGATATGCCATCAAACAAATATAAAGATAAACACAAATAAAGAATTATTTTTTCAACCAATTAGAAACCTTCCTCCAAAATCTTTCTAGATGTAATTCTTTCTCCAGCGGTGTCATTGAAGGTATCCACAGCCTTGAAGGCAGTTCACTCCATATCCCGGACAAGAGTATTGATGACCACTGGTTTATCAACTTAACCACGCCACGCCACGCCACGCCAAAGCATTGGGCCTACCAGAACTGGATTACTCTCATCGCACATACCGGAGAAAAATAAATTCACACATTATTCGCTTCCGGGCCCCATTCAGTGGGAGAAAGAATACTATTCATTCTTGGGTCTATGAATTCTTCACCACACAACTTCTGCTTTTTTTACAATGAACACATTTAAGTCTAAAATGTTATCATTTAGGATTTTCTTGCTACCATAAGCTCGTTTATAACATATTTTTTTTCATCATACAACCTGTGAAAGCATGTGATATACCCTGCCCTAATCAGCCGCCAACCAGGGGGGATAACACAGTTTCGATAGCTCAAGGCGGTACCGCCACCCCTGGCGCTACCAAGCAGCTTTTGCAATCGGACGGGGTACTTAAAAGAATTATATATATATATATATACGCCAGATCAATTAAAAGAAGAGATTACATTAGACGTTCATCTTCATTTTTAGCGTGCAATTTGTCACATATAAATGGAAAATCAATTGATTTCAATACTTAAAAAAATGTTATTTTTTGTATAAAAAGACTCCTGAAGCCGTAGTTTCTGTATTTGTATTTTTACGTTTATTTACCAATCGGTATCAGCATTTGATATGCGTGCTTTTTTTAATTTCTGAGAGATTATCAGACAATAATATTTTGAATGGTCAAGCAAAGTTTGAAGGATCAAAACTCAAAATAATTGAAACAACTTTTTCTCCCCTAGATTGTCAAAAATACAGTTTTAGCCATTTAGAATCATACATAACTCCGTCCATTTTTATCTAATTTCAAACGACCTCTTCAATAAAGAAATGAAATAGATTAATCTATAAATCTTTTTAGATTTGTTGATTTTTAGGGTCAGTCTACTCAGAATAAAAAAGAAAAATTATATCCGAAAGTCCTGTTCACGATTACAAAACAAATTTATAAAAACAACGCGATGATTTTTTTAGACCAGACGAAAACAAGATTGAAATAGTTTAACACACACACACACACACACACACACACACACACACACACACACATATATATATATATATATATATATATATATATATATATATATCTTAACATTTGTATTTTACAAAATTGTTTTTTAGTACTTTGTTGCGTTGCGGTCGTAAGAGACCAAAAGTTTGTCAATGCTCTAGTTAAGTTCATATGTGTGTGTGTGTGTGTGTGTGTATCTTAGCGTATGAGAATGACCATATATTAATGGAATGTATGCTGGATGCTGACCTAATATCCATGTGTGGATAGGTGGAGAAATTTGAAGTCTGATTAAAATGGTTTGGTTTGTTTTGGTTTGGTTTGTTGGGTTTTATGGCATATCAACTTTTGTAGGTTATTTAACGCCAAATCCATTTTTATATAAATAATCTGTTCGATTTAAAACAATTCAGTTTAGCACAAGTACACAGTTTAATTGTCAAAAACATTTCTATTTCAAACTATTCAAGCAGTATATGCAACAATTCAGTTAAGTGAAAATACAGTTTTAATGTCGAATAACAGTTCTATTTCCAATAATTCTGTTAAACATAAGCATGCAGTAAGTACGGTTTAATTGTTAAAAACATTTCTATTTCAAGCTGTTCAGTTTAATCAAAGAATTGAGTTTAGTATAAGTATGAAGTTAGTTCTATTTAACCCATAGATAGGGTCCTATCAGGTGCTACCAATCCGGGTCAGAGTGGACCTGGAAGCGATGGCAATAAAGGGGTACTCTGCATTTCCCAAAGCTCCAGCATTGCTGGAACCTCACCATCATATTGTTTAGTGTCATATCAGGACACTCTTTGAGGGGGGGTCTTACCCCTCTGCAGAGGTGCAGTCAGACTGGGCAACTGATTAAGATGGTTCCACGAGAAAATAAACAGACAGAAAGATTGTAAAATTTACTTTTGTAACGACTTGTTTTTTGGGTGTGTGAACTATCAGTTGAATCCTGTGTTGTCACAGTAACGAAATGGAAATTTTGAACAATGTTAGCATGTCGATGTAGCCACCAGTGTGCGTCGTCGTTACTACGGAGCAGGCCTGTTGAGCTCTCTTATATCCGTTCTCTTACAGTTTGTCAGTTGCTGTCGAAAGCTTGAATAAATAGATGATAACGTGATCACGTGACCGGCTCGGAATGAAAGTTTTTATTTTTGCGCTGAGAATCGTCCTAGTAGCAAGTTTAACACAATGTAGGTATCCGCCAAGCAGACGATCCCTTTGTCTGTTTTGGCGCGAAACCAAACAAAGTCCTGAGCCTGCGATCTTGACGGGACCGGAAGTGGGTAAGGGAACGCGAGTGGAGTTGGACAAAGGAACTCAGTGAAGGCAGTTGGCGAAGTGTGACGCGAGTGGCCAGTCGACACCGGACAGCAGAAGTGACTAGTTGGCATTAGATAGGGTCCACAGCTGAGAGGGAGACCGGTCAAGATGAGGCAGCACTCCTCGTGGGTTGTAGAAATTTCGCTAGAAATCCACGCTAGCGTTAGTCTACATATGCACATTGGGAATGCAATGTTACATAACTCATCTTCTTGCACTTTGAGTTAACCTGAGCCTTATTGTTCGTTTGTTCTCTTTCCTCCCACTCCCTTGATTGTATTTCTTGTAGCTATGAAGAAATGTGCGATGTCCTTATTGGAACCACTTGCTGATCACCGGCCAGGAAGTGAAATGGTTTTAAGAAGTTGATGTATCGGGGGGCTGAGGGGGTATCGTCACACAAGTTCATTAGGAGTATACGTAGACAAAAATACGGCACGTGAAAATTCTATCCAATCAGATTCCAGAAACCACTCATTTGATTTTAGATCCTAATGTTTTTTTACTGATTTGTACTAAAGTTTTTGTTTTAGTGATTTTGATCCGCTTTATGTGTAGGGGTTTCTTATTTATTTGTGCTTCTCCAATTGGTCGAAATATATTGGATTTTATAAGCAATAGATATTTTTTCTATTTTTTACTTTCAACTTTATTTCTCTGGAGTGAAAATCTCACACTCAGTTCTTTCACGATGTATTTAATTTCAACAACGTATTTTCAAGAGCGAGGATCATTTTTTAATATATACGTGCTGATACTACAAATACGGTCTTCGCAGCTGATATTTTTCAGCTGCGTATAGATACGTCTTGGCTTCTTAAATTCACTTTTTTTCTTACGTAGGGACGTACTCACACAAAGGTATTTTACACTCACAAAATAGCGAGATTTAGACAAGGCAAACTGCAATATTTAATGCATGAACTTTTCTTCATTGTACTGAAAATATTGGAGAATATCTACACTCAAATTAATATTACTTTTTCTTACAAGATGAAATACCGAAACATTTACTTTTCAACAAACGTTTTTTATCCAGGTAAAGAAATAAAATTTATCAAATTTGTAGCTTCAGTGATTTATTCAATCACTTACACACTTTTTCAATACATATATACTGGGGTTCACAGAACATCTCATTCCCACCTTTGCTACGAGTGGGTGGAACTTTTAAATCGTGACCTTTGTAAGACTGGTTCAGGTTTACTTTCATTTGGCATATCAACTTTCGTGGTTTATTTAATGCCAAAGCCATCATTGTAGAGGGACAGCAGTGATACTATTTATCCCACAGCTGGGTGATAAGTGGGGTTCATACCTTTTCAAGAATATTTTTCCAGAAGTGAACGTAATAGCGCGACCGTAATTCGAACTCGTTTGTTTTGGGATCAGAGAACAGTATGTCAGCCGCAACAACACGGAAACTCACAATGTGAAAAAAAAAAACAAAAAAAAAACAGTTTGGTACACTCAGAATCACACTTGCAACGAAAGTATTGATCGAAGTATTGCCTCATGAAATAGCACCCATATTATCATCATCATGATGTCGTGCCGCTAGCACGGATATCCCTGACCCTCTCTCGCCACTTCTCCCTATCATTCATCGCCTATGGCAGGTCTTCAGGGCTACATCCCGTATCCTTACATAGCTGCTGTATGTATGTTCGAGCTGGTCGTCCTGCTTTTGCTTAGCCATATGCGGGGGTCCATAGGAGTACATCACTGATGAGTTCGTCCTTGCTTCTCCAGCAGTGTCCTGCGTGTCTGGTTCGTCTAACTTGGATAGTTTTCGTGGTGGGAGGAAGGTGGCCGTATAGTTGGTGCCTTGTGGGGTGATGCCGCCAGGACTTGTTCAATATTGCTCGCAACATTCTTGTGTAATTGCCGTCTAGCTTCTTCTTCAGCCGTTTAGTTAGCGTCCAAGTAGTGCATCCATATAGCAGTATCGATACGACCGCTGCCTGGAAGAAAATGCATTTCATTTTATCGGTCAGGTCTGATTTCCATATGATCGAGAGCATAGCTGTCCATGCCTTCGTTAGCCGTGTGTCGATGTCTTTTTTGGTTGATGAGACGCTGGTTCCTATGTAGATGAATTTTTCAACTAGTTTCAGAGAGGTTCCGTCTAGTGTGGAAATGTCGCCTGTTTGGTTATAACACATAAAGCACCCATATATTTACACATTTTAGATGAGTATTGTATACATATTTACCCAACCCCTCTACTCGGGGAGGATGTGACACAAGGTCAATTTTTAAGCGGAGTTTAACAGGTTTGAATTCAGAGTTTTCCTTCTCCTAGACTTGTTGCCTCACCAAGGCTGGAGAACCTAGTCTGTCCTACTATTTACCTATAGCTGGAAGCAGAATAATTGGATTCATACATTTCCCAAGGGTATTAGTGCTATGTGAAATGCAATCAGTCTCGTCCAGGATTTGAACTCGTGTCACCGTATCCATTTCCTCCGACGATAACCATTTCACAACTAGATGAGTATGGTATAAGGACAGATTTGTTGACTCCCTCTGTGCGTCGATGGTGTTTCTACTAACTTTTTCAAACATTCGACTTATTGTTGCTTGAATGAGTTTGTTTTCAGAAAGATAAGTGTCTCACGGAGAAATTGTATTCATCACGATACCGAACGCACTTCTTAAAGGGTGTCATGATTGGGTGGAGTTGATTCGAATGTCTTTTGAAAAAAAATGATGAAGAACTTTTCAACAAAAGAACCGCATTGCTTGAATTCTTTAATTACTATAGAATCGGTTAAGAAAATAAATCACATGACACTGGAATATAATGCCAAGTAAACATCACGCTTGGTTTAAGTGATTATGGTTTTAAAGATTTTCACCGCAAATAAACATCTATTGTTAACTAGCGTTTAGGAAATTTCTGGGTCACAGTGAGGTTGTCTCATTGGTGTGATAAACAAGCAAACAAACAAACAAACAAACAACAAAGTCAGATCATTATCATTATTATCATTTTACTTTTTGCGCGTCTTCTTAGAACACCAGGACTCTTCTAAGTATCCTAGCTGATTTTAAGAATATTGTGACATCATTTTTTAACTCATTACCAGTTCTAGGACAGGTGCTGGTTTCTGCATAAACCATTTGTTTGTATGGTCAAATTTAAGTTTCTTGCACATTTCCCAGCGGATCACCTTGCTGACGCAGTCGTGTCTCGCCTTATACCCCTTCTGTGCTAATTTGATGCATTCGCTTATTATGTGATTGATCGTCTCGTCTCTGTCACCGCATAGCCTACATTTACTGTTTTGTTGTATCTTATCTATTCTCGCTTTGATATGATTAGTTCTTATAGCGTTATCCTGTGCTGCTATTTGGAGGGATTCCGTTTCTCTCTTAAGGTTTCCTTTTCTTAGCCATGTCCAGGTTTTCTGGTGTGAGATTTATTATCATACTCCTTGCGAGTTTTTCCCCCTGGTTCTCAATGGAGTCATAGTAACAAAGTCTTTTCAGATTTTCTACGGAGCAATGCCCAGATTTTCTTGTGCAATTATTATTATTATGTTACAACTTGATGTTATATAATTAAGGTAATTATCATATCATATTTACCAACCCCTCCGCTCGGGCAGGATATGACACAAGGTCAGTTTTTAAGCGGAGTTTGAATTCAGAGTTTAACTTCTCCTAGACTAGTTGCCTCACCAAGTCTGAAGAACCCAATCTGCCCTATTATTTACCCATAGCTGCAGGGAGAATATTTGGATTCATACCTTTCACAAGGATATTAGTGCTATGTGAAATAAAACCAGTCTCGTCCAGGATTTGAACTCGTGCCGCCGTGTCCATTTCCTACGACGATAACCATTTTCCTTCTCCCATGAGCATCAAAAAAATCAAACTGCTCTATCAAAACGTTATTGGGGATTAAAAGACAAAGGGTTAACCCCTTACATACAATGGTCCATATTGAAAAGATCTAGTACCCCAAAATCTTTCGATAGTAGGTGTAACCTGTGTCTTGAAGAAAAAATCCACATTTTGCTTTTTCCTGAGCCAAAAAATTATTAAATAAGAGAAATGAACTAATAGCTAGGTGTAGACATAGGGCTAAATTTAAACTATAAATATTTAACCATTTTTTTTAATAAAAATCTAGAGTTAAAGTTGAGAATAAATAAAATAAATTGTTAGATAGAAAATTGTGAAAAAGCATATAATACGTACGTACTACGCATAAAACGTGGAACTGATTAATGCTTTCTAAATATTTTTGAAATGTTAAAATATAGTAAATAAATTAAATAGTTGTTTTTGTTTTTAGTTTTAATATATCTATTACTGTATCTTTATGTGAAGTTAGTATTCAAAGTTTAAATCTAATTCAATAAAAAATCTGTAAGTTAGTTCTAAATAAAATTTTAAAAAATTATTAATTAAAGAAAAGTTTTTTTTTAAAAAAACAATTTTACTACATTGCTAACCGAAAGTTAAATTTAAAACGGAAGTGGGCTTAATGAAGAGGTAATTCTTCACCCCTCTTCTGCCCCCTCCCACTATCCCCTCCCACTCCTATGTGTCTATTCTAGTTTATTTATCAAAAATATCTCAAGAAGTCCTGTTACTTTTTTCGTGTTTTTGGAAATTTCAAAAATACGTAACGGGATTGAAATAAATTTATAATCCTATGTGACCAGTTTCGTTGTTTTTCTTAAAGAATTTATTGCTCTGTATTATTGGTACATTGAGCTCTTTACCAGGAAAATTTTAAATATTCATTCTTGAATAACTTCTTGTCCTGATGGAATTACTCCCAATTCCGGTTTAACTGGACCAAGAATACCTATATATATATATATATATATATATATATATATATATATATATATATATATATTTGGTGCATTCAATAAGTTTCCTGCCCTTTTTTGTATAGGCATTTAAAATTGTCGTAGACCCTTGAAAATTCACTATGTTATTGCTATACATCTTATGAGATGACGGACTTATTTTTATGATTTCAGGTTCAAATGAACAGCTACAGCAGCAATTGGAATACACCCTACTAAAGCCTGATTGTCACAGCTGCTGAATTTCAAAAATGCAATCTGAACCTGAGGACACTTTAGAAGAACCATATGCAATAAAATTCTGTTTTAAACCTGAAAAAATGATGCCACAGGAACGGATGGAATGCTTCAGATTGCTTTTGGAACACCTGCATGGATCAAGCATCAGTTTTTGAGTGGCATTAGGTATTCAAGGAAAACAGGGAGTCTGTGAGGGATGATGAGAGGTGTGGGAGGAGTAAGGAAGTCAATACACCAGAGTTGATAGGCCAAAGGGTTAGGGTTAGGATTACTATGTTGAGGTTTTAAGGGAGTTCAGGATGAGATTCCGTCGGAAGAGGCCAGCACTCTTCAAATCGGGTCAGTGGCATTTCCACCAGGACATTGCACCAGTCCACTACTCCATCCTTGTCACAGACTATTTCACCTAGATGGGCATCAAGACAGTTCCTCAGCCTCTCTATAGTCCAGACCTTACTCCCTGTGAGTTTTGGTTATTCCCTATGCTCAGAGGCTGTCGTTATGAGACAATTAAGGAGATGAAAGAGGTTGTGACGAAGGTCATTGACACACTCACACAAGAGGCCTTCTATGAGGCCATCCAGAGGTTGTTTGAACGGTACAACAAGTGCATTGCAGCCGGAGGAGATTTCTTCGAAGGGGACTAGAGTTTCATGTGTGTACTATTAATAAAAGTGCCCATACTAAAAAAGTCTGGAAACTTATTTAATGATCCTCGTATATATTCTTTCAGGTATGGTTTAAATATTATCAGTACTGTGATAAGAGTGGCTTTGGCATTAAATAACCCATGAAGATTGATATAATATTAACAAAAGAAATAAAAAAAAAACAACTAAAAACGAACCTATATATATTCTTACCTATTTTAGTCATGGTTATATATATATATATCGATTTTGATGTACATCATACAGGGTAACGCAAAAGCCACTTAATTATTAAATATTAAATAACTTTGCATAAAAATGCTAAACATTTTTCTTTTAATTATATTCATTTTAACCCCGGGTAATTACCTTAAGGTAATCCTCGAATCTAATACCTCAAAAATAATACAAAATAGATCTTGAATTTAAAAAATAATATATTTTTTTAAAAAGGACAAATTATCCTTTTTCCAATTTCTAATCTTCAGTTGGCCAACATTTAAGGAGCCTTGGTGTTTCAAACGCTTTTTGCCACACACGCACACATATATATATATATATATAATCTTAAAATAGATTAAGTATCCTCAAGTATCCAGGACTCGTCTCAGTATTCTGTCCAATATTAATAAAGCTGTTGTTTGAATGGTCTCTTCTCTTCCTCTTATTTCCTTCAGTCCTTGATTCACTCCTTTGGTGACTGTACCGATTGCACCAATTACAATTGGTAACACCGTCACTTTCATGTTCCATAGTGATTCATTTTTCTGGCAAGGCCCAGGAGCTTACCCTTCTCGCTTTCTTTCGATTTTATTCTGCGGTCTGCCAAGACAACAAAGTCCATAACTCACCAAATTCTCTTTTTCTTTTGTTGACTATCACTAGGTCTGGTCGTCTGGTCCAGATTAGCTGATCCATTTTTTTCTCAAAATCTAGGAGCAGTTTGTGCGCCTCATTTTCCAGGACAGATACTGGCTTTTGCATATACCATTTGTTCGGATGGTTAAATTTAAGTTACTTTTACAATTCCCAGTGAATCGCCTTTCCCGACCAGTTGTGTTTAGTCTTATACACTTTATGAGCTAATTCGCTGCATTCGCTTACTATGTGATTGATTGTTTCGTCTCTATCAATTTATAATCTACATTAGCTATTTTGTTGCGTCTAATCTATTTTGCTTTGATATAAGTGGTTCTTAACATTGTTGCCCTTTTGAGTATTTTTCACACCAGCATTAGTTGATGGTCTTTCACTAGTATTTGAGTGATATCAAGTCTCTTCAAGTCTTCAGGACACTTAGTATTCTGGCTGATCTCAATAATGCTGTATTTTGGATGGTTTCCAGTCGTCCACTTATTTCCATGTCCTCCACTCCCTGTATCAATCCTTTGGTATCTCTACGAAGAGCACCAATTACAACTGGTATCACCATCACATTCATCTTCCACAGTTTTTTCAATACACTATCAAGATCGAGGTACTTATCCTTCTCACTTTCTTTCAATTCTACTTTGTGGTCAACCGGGACAGCTTAGTACGCAATTCGGCAAATTCTCTCTTTTTTGTGACTATTATTAGGTCTGATCGTCAGGCAGAGATTAGGTGATCCGTTTATTATTATTATTATTATTATTATTATTATTATTATTATTCCTCGTATTTTTCACCTCAGCATTAACCGATGTTTTTTTTACTGGAGTTTGAGTGACTGCAAGTCTCCTCAAGTCTTCATGACTCTTCTTAGTATTCTGGCCGATCACAACAATGCTGAAGTTTGGATGGTCTCTATTCATCCTCTTATTTCCAAGTCCATCAGTCCTGGTACCAATCTTATTGTGACTGTTCCAAGAGCACCAATCACAATTGGTATCACCGTCACTCTCATGTTCCGCAGTTTATTATTATTCACTCATTAGAGCTTTTCACATCAGCGTTAGCCGATGGTTTTTAACTGGAGTCTCCTCAAGTCTCCAGGAATCTTCTTAGTATTCTGGCCGTTCTCAATAATGGTGTTGTTTGCATGGTCTCCACTAGTCCACCAACTTCGAAGTCTACGAGTCCTTTTTGTAATCCTTTAGTTACCGTTGCAAACACACCAATTACAATTGGTATAATTGCCACCTGCATGTTCCACAGTTTTTTTCAATTCCCTAGCAAGGTCGAGGTACTTATCCTTCTTTTCACATTCTCTCAGTTTTATTCTGTGGTCAGCCGGGACAGCAAAGTCGACTATTTTCCAAGTTCTCTTTTTTTTGTTGATTATTATTAAGTCTGGTCTTTTGGCCGGGATTAGGTGATCTGTTTGTATGTTAAAGTCCCTTAGGAGTTTATGCGTGGCATTTTCTAGGACAGGTGCTGGGTTGTGCATATACCATTTGTTAGTATGGTCGAATTTTAATTTCTAATACATTATTATTATTATTATTATTATTATTATTATTATTATTATTATTATTATTCTCTTTGCAAAATTTTGCACTGTTTTATTATTGCCCTGTCGGCTGGAGCTGTAGAATACACTGACTGCTTCTCTGCAGACGGTTAAGATCCCCCCCACAACGAGTGTCCTGATATGACACTAACCTATCTGATGATGAGGTTCCGGTGGTGCGGGAACTTTGGGGAATGCAGAGTAACTCTTCATTGCCATTGCTCCCAGGTCTGGCCTGGAATAGTAGCACCTACTAGGTCCCTATCTATGGGTTAAATAGAACTAACTGCACACTTATGCTAAACCGAATTGTTTGAAATAGAACGGTTTGACTAAACTGAATAGCTTAAATAAAAATGTTTTTGGCAATTAAACAGTACTTACATTTCTCTTATGGAGCCCCTTACATGGCCAAGAAAAAGCAGCTCGAACCTTCATACAGCAGCTCTATGAGGATTTGGGATGTAGCCCTGAGGACCTGCCACAAGTGATGAACGATAGAGAGGAGTGGCGAGAGAGGGTCAGGGATATTCGTGCAGGCGGCACGAAAAGATGTTGATGAAGATGATGATACATTTAAACAGCGTGCTTATGCTAAACTGAATTATTTGAAATGAAACTGTTTTTGACATTGAAAGTGTACTTAAACTAAATTGAATTGGTTAATATAGAACTGTTTTGACATTTAACTGTGTGTAAATAAAATCTGTATTTATCCTAACCTGAAAAAAACTGAATAAGGACTATTTTGGCAATTAAAATGTGTACTCAGGCTAAACTGAATTGTTTGAAATAGAGCTGACTATTGGATTTGGTGACTGATATATATATAAAAAGACTGATATGCCATAAAATCCAACCAACCAACCTGTTTTATCAGGTGGTATTTTTCTGAAGTCTTAGTGACAGCAAGTGTCTTCAGGTTTTCAAGACTCATCTTCGAGCTGATATTTAAAAAAAGGTGGCCAACCCTATGTTGAATACCAACTGCGTTGTAAACACCCAGAAAGAAAATGCCAAATGCATGTTTTTACTTAACCACTTTGACACAGGAAGTGTGAGATATAAGGTCAATTTCTAGCCGGGTGTCTCAAATAGATACAACCCATTAATATGATAATTCATACTGCATCAATCAGTTTTCATCCGGTTCTTAAAAAGCAATCATATCACTTCAAAGGGTCAAACCAGATGAGAATTTTATCTCACAGTGCACGTGAAAAACCTTGGTTTTGGGAACGTCTTCTGAAGAACGTTTTCGTATTCCTTCTGACTCATTCTCCCACTGCATCCCCATTGTCAGGACATCTTGAAGTCTACTTCCTGCCAAATCTAGGATTTTCTGCCTTCTAGTTTAGGTTGTTTTCTGAACCTATGGCTTGAAATTTGTGTACCCAAAGATAAATTTGACTTTTCTGGGATAATTGTTAAGTTAAACTTCCAGCGAAAATTTACTTGCAGAGTTTTGAATGATTTTGTCTCCAAATAAGTAACGCAAATGTTTTTCCTCTCTTCTTCAAGGCATTGTGATTGGGGATTAATAGTTGTTATAGTATACTATTTTAAAATCTGAAACAAAAAGAACACAATATTATTAGTAGTAGAGTTATTAGCAGTCAGATGGGTCTCTTGTATATCTGGTTTGAATTAAGACGTTGGCTTCTCTTAAAGCGGCTGTCTTACCAAAACTAAAGACCCCAATCTGACCTACAATTTACTAATAGCTTGGACTTGGAGATGGATTCAGGATCGTCTGATGATATTAAACTCGACTTGTCAGTTCCAATTCCTCCGATGATAACCGTTACACTACAATTGCCTTTAAATGTAAGCACTTAGTAAATAGCTTTTAGAAGCGGGTATTTCTACGAGTTATCCAATGCAATCACACACATACATATACACATACTATCTTTCTCTCTCTTTCTCCCACTTTTTCTCCCACTGCATCTCTGCAAAGGAGTAAGAACTCCCGTTATATATTGTCCTAGATAGGACACTAAACAAATCGATGGTGAGGCTCCAGATCAGAAGATTTTGGGGAATGTTCGTTGCCATTATTCCTAGGTCCACTCTGACCCTGAATGGTAATGCCAATTAGGGTCCTATCCATTGGTTATATTGACATATTTTATAATTTTCTATACTAGAAATTTTTTCAATGTATGTAAACAAATGACCGATGTTAAATAGAATTATTAGTATTTCATAGCAATAATTGGAACTATTTAACCCTGTGTAAAAGAATGAATATAAACAAATAGAATCCAATAGTTGCCCGTGGTGTAATGGTTACCGTCGTAGGAAATGGACACGGTGACACGCGTTCAAATCCTGGTCGAGACTAATTGTATTTCACATAGCACTAATACCCTTGGGAAAGGTATGAATCCAATTATTCTCCCTCCAGCTATGGGTAAATAGTAGAATAGACTAGGTTCTTCAGCCTTGGTTAGGTAACTAGTCTAGGAGAAGGAAAACTCTGACTTCAAACCTATTAAACTCCGCTTAAAAATTGACCTTGTGTCATATCCTGCCCGAGCGGTTGGTAAATATGATAAACAAATAAAATTAATAATATTAAATTGCAAAACTTAAATTCATTAAACTATGTTTAAATTAAACTATTAGTGTTATATAGCAATACATGAAACAGTTTAACTGTGTGCAAGCAAATGATCAATACGAAATAGAATTATTAACGTTTGATTGTAATAATTGAAACTATAACACTATGTGCAAAGAAATAAGTTCTGGCTTTTTAAAAAATTACGTTACTGTTATGACCTTGGAATGGGTCACAAAGAGAACAGAACACCATAGTTATAGTATAGGTATATATTTACAAGAACAGAGGATGATTACAAGAACATAGGACGGTAAGCTATTTCGCATAACCACGCGGGGGCGACATTAGCTTCCGGATCTTCGTATTACTGCGTCTTCCGGTATTATGGAGAGTGGTTGAGTCCATTAGTAGGTGATTCCGCCACAACAGTTACCTACAAACTATTCATTTACAAATCATATATATTTAACACATATATCTATATATGGTTTGAGAGAGATTCAATGTAATCATTCGATGGACGTATTTTAAACTTATCAATAAACGCCACCCTTAAAGATGAGAAGCAGTAGTTTTCTGACTGATCTATTTGACCCTGGCCGTTAACCTGCGGGGTTCGTCCGCCCAGCATCTGATGTAGTGCGCCGTTGACTCGATGCTGGGTTCATCCACCGTGTTTCACATCTACCATGCTGCTTCCCATCGCTTCTGATGTTTAACTTGTGGGTACATTTTTTTTCCATTTCCCTTTTTTTCTCCTGTTTCTTCCATTCCTATTTTTTTCGTTTTTTCCCCACACTAACTCCGGTAAATTCCTTGCTTAAAACTTAGTTAAAGTCCAGCTCTACTATTTCGTTTTCTTTTTCAGGCCCAACAGATTCCTTTTTGTATTGGATGTATTTATTTCAAACTTGGACAGATACTACTTTTACTAATACTCTTTGTCAGACAATAACTAGGAAACAAAAATGGGAAGGAAAACAACTCTATGGGCAGTTTGAACGACTAATAAACAATATCTCACATGACAAAACTTGGAAATGGCTAAGAAAAGGAAACTTTAAGAGAGAAACAGAATCTCTCCAAATAGCATCACAATACAGCGCCCTAAGAACCAATCATATCAAAGCGAGAATAGATAAGACTCAACAAAATAGCAAATGCAGGCTATATGAGGACAGAGATGAAACCATCAATCATATAATAAGCGAATACAGCAAATTAGCGCTGAGGGAGTATAAAACAAGACATGACTGGGTCGACTAGGTGATTCACTGGGAAATGTGTAAGAAATTTAAATTCGCCCATACTAACAAATGGTATATGCACAACCCAGCACCTGTCCAAGAAAATGTCACGCATAAACTCCTATGGGACTTTGACATACAAACGGATCACCTAATCCCGGCCAGAAGACCAGGCTTAATAATAATCAACAAAAAAAAGGGAACTTGCAAAATTATGGACTTTGCTGTCCCGTCTGACCACAGAATAAAACTGAAAGAATGTGAAAAGAAGGATAAGTACCTCGACCTTGCTAGGGAATTGAAAAACTGTGGAACATGCAGGTGGCAATTATACCAATTGTAATTGGTGCGTTTGGAACAGTAACTAAAGGATTACTAAAGGGACTGGAGGACTTGGAAGTTGGCAGACGAGTGGAGATCATCCAAACGACAGCATTATTGAGAACGACCAGAATACTAAGAAGAGTCCTGGAGACTTGAGGAGAGTTGCTGTCACTCAGACTCCAGTGAAAAACCATCGGCTAACGCTGATGTGAAAAGCTCTAATGAGTGAATAATAATGATAGCAGCGAAAGAACAAAAAACAACAACGAAAGCATGCTTTCAAATGTCAAAATTTTGATCAAAAGTTCAATGACCTTTTCGAGGATGATAGTTTTTGAATTTCCGCATGACAATACAGCTCTGCTAAGGGAGATGGTGCATTTCTCTTATGCTTGCTTTAACTTAAGATTTCATTGATCACATGTGAACATTTCTTTTTTGTGGGCAGGGGCTTATATATCATGACCTGCTCCTAGTCGAGTAAAATTCTCGACGCTATTCTACCCCCACTTTAAAAAAAAAATTACTTTAGTATCAACTGCTATTTCAATTGGACAGATACTACTTCTTACGACTACTCTTTGCCCGACAAATAATAACAACAACAATAATAACAGCACCCCCCACCAAAAAAAAAAGACGAACCCTGCGACAGCATGCTTGTAAATGCCAAAATTTTGATCAAAAGTTGAGTTGCCTTTTCGAGGTTGACAGTTTTTGGTTTTCCGCAAGATTATAAAGCCTTGACAAGAGAGGGGTCGTTTCTCTTATGCTCACTTTAACATATCATTTCAAGAATCGGCACGGAAAGTCCCCTAAAATTACGGATGAACCTATCACGAAAATTATTAATAATCAACTAGACAGTTTAGGCAAATACTCCATGTTGTACTAATCAAATTAAAAACAGGAAAGCTGCCGATATGGATGAAATACCACCTGAAGTATGGAAAATAATGAAATTCAACGACATACTGCTCTGATACTGCAACGCCGTATATAACCAGAGACTCTTTCCCCAAGAGACCTCTGAATTGCCAAGAACTACCTGGGTGTAACCCTTAGTTCCATAGCGACTAAGATCTAAAATACTCTGCCACTCAACCGCATTAAACATGAAATTGAGAAAATTCTTAGGAAAAAAAAATGGCTTTCTATGAAATCGATCCACGACATCACAAATTCTGACAATCCGTCGAATTTTACAAGGTGTTCGTGCAAAAATCCTGGAGGTGACACACTTATTTGTAGATTTCTACTAGGCATTTGAATCCATACACCGAGGGAATATGGAGCAAATACTTATAGTGTAGGGTCTGCTAAAAGAAACCGTCGCAGCCATAAGGAGGCTCTATAAAAAAAGTTCGCTCATCAGATGGAGACAAAGACCTCTTTGATATTGTAACAGGTATGTTGGAAAAAGGACACATAAGCGCCATACCTGTTCATAATCTGCCGAGAATACGTAATTCGGACGCCCTTAGATTTAATGAAAGAAAATGGTTTTAGAGTGGAAAAGGCAAAAACCAGACGATACCCCAAACGAAATATTACGGACGCGGACTACGCTGATAACACAGCGCTGCAACTTAGTCGAGAACGGGCAGCAGGTAGCATAGGCCTCCATGTGAACGCAGAAAAAGCGTAGTACATGTGCTTTAATCAAAGTGGCGATATCCCCACACTAAATGGTGGTTTTCTGAAACTCGTGGACAAGTTTACCTACCTCGGTAGCAACGTCTCATCTACGGAAAATGACATCAATACACGTCTAGCGAAGGCATGGACAGCTATCAATAGGCTATCGGTCATATGGAAATCAGACTTATCCAATAAAATAAAACGCAATTTTCTCAAGGCTGCGGTCATCAATCGATACTACTGTATGGATGCACTACTTGGATGCTGACTAAACGTATTGGGGAAAAGCTCGACGGCAGTTGCACAAGGATGCTACGAGCTATATAAAACAAATCCTGGAAACAACATCCCTCTAAAAAGCAGCTGTACAACCACCTACCACCTCCACCCTTTAAAAGGGTGGATATGCTATAAAATACCAACTGATTAATCATCAATCTATCAATCTATCGATCAATGTAATTTTGATCCTATCTATCTATCTATCTATCTATCTTTTTCTTGTAGTTTAACGGGGATGATCGTGAGAACGTAGACTCAACGCGACCGTTCAATAGTGGTCAATATCAATGATTGAGGTTTTACTTATATATATATATATATATATATATATGTATATATGTGTGTGTATGTGTGTTACATGGCAGAGTCTGTGATCCTCTCTCATATAATATATATATATATATATATATATATATATATAATGATAGCTAAAAAGGTGAGAATGTATATAGTTTTGTTTTTTTTTAATCACATATCAATCTTTGTGGCAAAGCCAAAATGCCAAAGCCATTCTTGTAGAAGAATAGCAGTGTTACTATCTAAACCATAGCTGTGATAGTATATATATATATATGTATCATCATCATCATCATCATCTCGCGCTGGTAGCACGGATATCCCTGACCCTCTCTCGCCACTCCTCCCTATCGTTCATCGCCCTAGGTAGGTCTTCAGGACAACATCCTGTATCCTCACATAGCTGCTGAATGTACGTTCGAGCTGGTCGTCCTGCTTTTGCGCGGCTATGTGTGGGGATCCATAAGAGTACATCTCTTATGAGTTCATCTCTGCTTCTCCAGCAGTGTCCTGCATGTCTGGTTCGTCTAACTTGAATAGTTTTCGTGATAGGGTGCAGGTGGCCGTACAGTTGGTGTCTTGTGGGGTGCTGCTGCCAGGACTTGTTCAGGATTGCATGCAGCATTCTTGTGTAATTGCCTTCCAGTTTTTTCTCCAGCCGTTTTGTTAGCGTCCATGTAGTGCATCCATATAGCAGTATCGATGTGACCGCTGCCTGGAAGAAACTGCGTTATATATATATTCAAACAGGCTTTGTTAATGACGACGGAATATTTCCTCTTTCTGATTTTCAAGTGTAGACGTTCAAGTCTTCTTATTTTTTGTCCATCAAGAGAAAGTGTCCCAAATTTTTACCCAAGCGCTTCCTATTATGTAACTGGTTGTCCTCAGAGGAATTATTGGTTGTGGTAGTTGTTTGTTTGACGTGTGGTTTATTTATTTGATGTTTATCTTAAAATTATATTCAGCCCATTCAGTTAGGTGGGCGGCTATCATCTTGATCACGATGTATGAAAAATAAAAAGAAAACTTGAATGTCTACATTTGAAAATCATAAAGAAGAAATATTCCGTAGTCTTCATCAAAGTCTGTATGAATATGCAGCCAACATAACGAAACTTTCGGTAGGTTTCCATCTCAGCTAGATGCGTCCAACGTGTCTAGCCACACTTAAGAGCTGTTATACAACGAAAAAGTTCGTATGTGGATGACACAATAAGCACTGCCCTCTTAGGGTTGAGCACACGGGCGAAGGAATCAACGGCTTCCACTTGCGTCATGGAATGCTCTTCAAACGAATTGAGCACTCTGGTATCCGATAGCGTAAAATATAAACAAACGAAAGTTGATTCAAATTGCGTTAAATTGACGACCAAAATGGCTAATGGGCAAGTTATCGGTCTAACGTAAAGTTAGGCAGTTTTTGATCCCATCCTAAAGCGTCCAACGTGTCTCATAACACTGAAGTGTTGTTATACCACGAAACAGTCTGTCCGTGAATGAAAATATATATTCTCACTTTCTTAGTTAAAAGTTTTGTTTTATTGAAACACATGACAATATCATTAGCAGTAATTAGTAATACACACACACACACACACACACACACACACACACACACACACAAATACACACACATACATATATATATATATATATATATATATATATATATATATGTTACTAATTACTACTATTAAAATTTTTATGTTTTTCTAATATATATCTATCTATATATATATATATTCTCCTAAAAAACAGCAATCTTTACCAGGATTATTTAATTTAATATTCTATTTTTGAATATTTTATTAGTCCTGATTAGAATTATTCCCTACTCCGGATTTACTGGATTGAATATATATATATATTAATTAATATTATCTGAAAATAGGGCTGAGAAATAGGACTGATAAAGGAAAAGCGGAGGGTGTTGTTTTGGATCTATTCCTTTGCTTACAGAGTGAGGCACTTGGAAAAAGAGATAAGTGGGAATGACTTGCATAGTGTCTGTTTTTTCATATAGGGATATGACTATTGATACAATGCAGAAATAAAGAAAGAAAATTGACAAATTCTTCCTCCAAAAAGGCGAAAAGAGACTTGAAGACAAAGTGCATTAAAAGAAATGATCGCAAAAATCCAAAATAGGAAGAATTCATCCAAAGTGGATTTGACAGGCGTCAAAAATGCATCAGTACTGGTTTTTATCATTTAAAACAGAATCCTGTTGCTAACAATGAGTCTCTCTGAACATGTATACATGAATATATATTGCATACTTTTTGTGCCTTTTTTCCGTAATTATGATCTGACGGATAATTTCAGGATAAGTATAATGCCAAAAGTAAGCTACCGTTATTAAATAACAAGTGGTTCTGCCTAATATCCAATGCAATAGTTTGGTTTCTTTTTTTAATGGTACATATCAATCTTTGTGGGTTATTGTTGCGTTCTGGTTAATGAACGCAGGTAGTAGTAACGAAAAGACAAACCACGAGATACGAGGAAAAAAGTTATATTTACAGGAACAAGTATTTACAAGAGAGAGGCTGTTAGTAATAAGAACATAGAATTAGTGACTAGAATAAGAATATCGTTCAACAATAGTTATTGGCTTCCGTTATAAGGAGCGGCTATTCACCTTCCAGACTTGACTCTGACTTGCTCAGACTAGTTCAGACTCAGGCTTAGACAGACTTCACCAGACTTACTGGTCTTATAAACTACTGCTATATATATAGCAGGTGGGACTGGCTCATTATGCCGAAAAGGTAGGTGATACCCAACAGTTATTTAATGCCAACTCTATATTAATAGAACAGTAATGATTCTATTTCACCGATAGCTTGGGGATAAAATGGTTCATATCTTTCACAAGGTTATTAGTCGGAAAATTAACCTAACAGCACGACTGTAAGTCCAACTTGATTAAGACCTCAATTGATGCGAAAATAGCGACAGGCATCTAAAATCAGCAAACTTATTGCATGTATAATGTACAACCAGAAAGCCTCAAACATTAAAAACTCATAGAAGACTATAAACCCAGATATATATACAGAACCATAAACAACATTATACTTTCTGACTCATAATCTTTCAAGTCAACACTACCATATACGAGTTGACTAAACACATTATTTAACTAATAGCAACCTACGAAGCGAGCAAATACAGCCTCTGATCTATCTATCTGTGTATCTAATTCTGATCATAACAATCTATCTTTTTCATGTGGTTTAACGGGGATTATCGTGAGAACGTGGTTCCAACTGGATTAAGACGACGAAATGATGAGAAAAGAGTCACAGGTATCAAAAATTAGCAAACTTATCACATCAATAATGCACAACCGGAAATCCTCAAACATTAAAAACTCACGAGAGACTATAAACCCCGATGTATATACTGAACATAAAACCGTTAAACTATAGGACTTTACACTCCTATAATTTAATTTGGGTGGTATGCCACTTGTTCCCACAATAAAGATGGCGGACGCACACATGTTCAGTCTCGGGAAACCATTGGCCAGGAGAACCACGAGACATGCGTAAAACTACGTTCGCGCGTAAATTTCGTCTTGCGTTTTTTGGAGCCATTTCCAAGACACGTATTTTCTATAAATACGACGTCTTCAAACACTCTATCTCTTTTCCCCAATTTCCATTGCAGCGCTGACACGCTCTCTTCCGTGTGATACACTTCTTATTCACCAACGGAGTTAAAAAGCAAAAAAAAATGGATAAGCCTTGCAGACATTCATTTCTTCAATATACTTTGACTCAGAGACTTTTTCCAGTCTCGGAGAAACCGACTGTTTCGAACCACAAAAAGAAATAGACATTTTAGATATGTAATCCAACTTAATAGGACGTTTTCTTCATTAACCTTTTTGTAGTTTAGTTGTGTTAGTTACACACACACACACACACACATACACACACGACTATTTTTAATGTATCAATGTCTGTTGTATTATAGTATATAAATTTGTTTTGTTCGTTGCCTTGTTTTGAATGTTCTTTTTGTCTGCGCCGTTTCATATCCTTTACTCATTTGTTTCATATCTTCCTTCATTTGTCTCCATGTGCCTATTCTACCTTTTTCTAAACACACCACTAAAGAATAACATATAACAAAGCACAACATAAAATTATGGGGGACTAAACATATCTACCATAAATATATGTCTCCCTACAAATTGGTAACATTCCGACTTAAAACACACAGTCACCAATTACAAATTGGAACTCTTTCTGCACACCTCCCACAAATTTGAAACCTTACTTCGTGTGAGAACACGCAACCACAACGACGTAAAATGAGCATACCAAATTTCCCATACATTCGAAACTTTAAAGAATATATTTCACTCATTTTCAAAGGCAACATAAAATTTTTTTTACGGCGTGAGGACTTGAGAAATAAGAGCGGCGAACACATGCAAATTCTTTCAATGTCCTATTCCATTTCTTTTGCGCGATTGTAAAGTTTTCTGTTGTATTTGTGGTGGAAATAATATAGAGGGCAATACCCGTAAAATACGGACGCACATCCACTGAAATAACCTAATTACATACCATCCTCCACAAAACAAACTCTTATTAACAAGGACTTTTCAAATCACATAGTTGACGAAAAATATAAAACACGCCATTACAAATATCAACTCTATTTGCAATGAAAATAAAGCTACATCAGACGACCAAGAACACAAATTATTTTTCGTATTCAGGTGCACAAACGCTATTTACTCCCTAAAATAGTACGAAAAATCTAATACGTAATAACGTTTCTCCTACTGACTCTAGTTATAAAATAAAACTCCTCATATATAATCCCGAATTCAGTGCAATTAACCTAGTTATCTATAATAACTTCACGCCATCGACTAGTTACCTGAGTATGACCAATGTAGTTCACTAGTTTAAATGTCTACTCGGTGAATACTTCCTTACTAATGTGAGTACCCATATAGTCCTGATATAATAACTCTGTCGAGTCGTTTAATGTTTCACCTATCCAACACTAGTTCCATCTATAAACACCTCAAAACATATTTATTTCCCCAACAAATACAGAAAAATCCTAACAGAAAACACTTCCAGATTAGACAAAGAAAAGAAAACAAACAAAACCTCCAAATTCTTGAAGCTTTATATGTAAAAATAAATAAACCTTTCTTAAACAAGATCAACTTCTAATATAGCAGCCACATTTTAAAATGCCTATTGCACTTCTCCAATTCGTCGTCTTACCTCTAGAAAATGTTTTTTATTCTGTAAATTATCCCCCAGTTTGTTTTTTCTTCAGCTCATTATATAAATATATATGACTCACCATTGTGTTTTTTAATTTCATTGTTCGCTCGCTTAAAAATGGCTCCAGTTGGGGCATAAAGTACTTGGGGAAAATACGGCGCCTTCCTAAATTTATTCACTCCAAAAATCAAACGACAATTACGGAAACTTAAACTGATCAAATGTTACCATAGCCAGATACGGCTACGTGTGAAATCGATATATAATGTTCATATATATAACATAGAACATAGGAATCTTGAAACACGAAAAACACTTACGACTTCTTAGTTCAGGTACGAATCTTTTTATTACCTTTGAGTTTAAAGGTTCTTCGACATAAGGAGTGAGATACACATTCTTTCTATCTTGGCTTTTTCATCTCCCCACCCCAATATGTGTGGCACCTGCCACAAAGGTCTCCGCGAGCAAGCGAAAGCCAACCGTCTTCTCCCGAGGCAGGTCTCAACTCTACTAACTGACTTTTTAAAATTCCCAAAAAATCCTCCGCACGCTTCCAGTGCGTGACGTCATTCGCACTTGCTAGCCCCGTTTCCCATCTGGGCTATTGTGACATCTATGAGTGACACGTCCGCTCCGTCAACGCGAGTGCGTGAACACCTGCGTTAATCTTGCACCTAAGTAACCAATGCACTGAGCCGAAAGGTTCTCAGCCTAACTAAACCCAAAGGCATAAAACGAAATCCCTCGGCAATTATATTACACAAACATAAAATAGGCAGATATGAAGTGTCTGTCTTATTTAATCAAACATAGTTAAAAAAGAAAATGCTACCTTTATATATATACACTAAACTGTTTATGCACTCCAGAAAAAAAAAGAACTGTACACAACAGATATTTATAGATATTTAATTAATATACATACCCCTTTCTATGTTTGTCAAACTGCAATAATACTTAACTACAGTATGGTATGTTCTCTGAAAATATTATCCTCATGACTGTAACATCAACAAGTAACGGCGTAAGCATGACGGACATGCGATTATCGTTTGAGAAACGTAACATTGTCTCAAAGCGGTGTTTCACATTTGGGAATGTTGTTGAAGTCCAGAGACATTGGAGCTATATGTTTGGAATACAATCTCCAAGATGTTTGACAATGTCACAGATTTGTGAGAATTTCGGTAAATATGGTACCATGTGTGATGCGCATAAAGAAAAAACTCTGCAGACTTCATGTAGCTATAAGAGTTGCTTCCTCGGCTTCTGTGTTTGAAAAGTTCCCGTTTTTCGGCACGGAAGTCTACCATACAACATGCACGGGAAACAAAAGTAAGCATTAAAACATACCGTGCATTCTTAGAAGAGCAAAGTTGTAATTTTACACCCCAAGATTATTACATGTAATTAATGAAGGCGACCCCATTCGAAAACTCCAAATTTTTTAGTGGTTTCTCACAGGGTACTATTTACCAACCCCTCCGCTCGGACAGGATATGACACAAGGTCAATTTTTAAGCAGAGTTTAACAGGTTTGATGTCAGAGTTTTCCTTCTCCTAGACTAGTTGCCTAACCAAGGCTGAAGAACCTAGTCTGTCCTACTATTTACCTATAACTGGAGGGAGAATAAGTGGATTCATACCTTTCCCTAGGGTATTAGTGCTATGTGAAATGCAATCAGTCTCGTCCAGGATTTGAACTCGTGTCGCCGTGTCCATTTCCTACGACGATAACGACTACACCACGTGAACCTCCATGGTAGGCGAGGATAAAGAGATTATAAGAACGATTAGGTGTCCTGATGAAGCATAATTTAAGCTAAATTGAACAGTGAGCCGTCATGATTGTTTTTCAAAATATCCTCTCCTGTATGGGGAGAAAACGTACAATTTACTTGGTGGGGCAATGTCTGGTGTGAAGTTTCAACTAGAGGTTAAATAGGATCATTTTTCTATGAATGTACCCTTAATGGTCAGACATGCTATGCACATCCATTTAACCTGTCATGAATTTTGTGGAAATAATGAATTTTTTCATTCAACAAGACGACTTATCGCCACACAACCTTCAGTATGTGCGAGCTCATGTCAATGAGAATTTTACTGGAGATTAGCAAAGATAAAGACGCACATTGAGTTTCCCTTACGTTTTCTTGACTTAACACCAGCAAAATTTTATCTCAGCGAGACACTAAAGGATGTCTTGTATCGCATAAAACCGACTACATTCGTTGAACTATGAAATTATGATGTATTCATTTTTACTCAAACCTTATGGAGAGTATAATGCGCTTTAATTTATAAGGAGAATGAAATTTTCTTATTTATTAGACGAAACAAAGCGTAAGCAAATTCTCGAGGACGTTAAGGTTTGTTGGTGCATTGTTCCTTTTAAAATCATGACATACTGAACTGACTCTTGCCCAGTTGTTGGGGTTCAGAGGTAAAATATGTTCTTTGGATAGATTAATTAGACCTTTGATTTTTGTTTTAGTTAATGTGAAAAGGGATACTCCCTTTACAAGATGTGGGCTGGGACTATTAATTAACCAAGCTCCTACATAGTGGCTTGATTTGATGACCAATTAAAATCTGATAAAGGGAAGATATATTTTACCACACACGTAGATCAGCGCATTTGATTCGCTGGGCAATCAAAATAATAATGAATACAAACTGATCATTGATTAGTTAGCCAATCGGGAATGTTTGTTCCTAACTGAAGACCATATCGAAGACAGGAGAAAAAGAAAAGCTATCTCTCAAAGAATTAAAGCCTCTTCATCAAAAGCCTCTCTCTCCAAAAAATTGAGTAACATAGAAAAACCGCCGTAGCCTGATACATCATTTGTCTGTCTCCCAAAAAAGCCATACAATTTCCCGATATATAGTCATACCATTGTGTTTCAATAAATAGTTATTAGTTGCTAACAGTATTTTTCTTGTCTTTGGATTGCCAATACCCGAGTAACTAGTTCCAACCGACCATTTCAACCGTCAGATTTTCCGGATATATTGTGTCATCCTTCTTTGTGGATCTTTCAAGCACAACGTGGGCACAGAGGGAGTTTATAGAACAACTAGACAGAAACCCATGTTGTAGTCTCGAAACTAAGACCACTTCAAGTACTGTTACTAACACGGCCACAGAACTAAGAAAATGAATTTGAAATGCAAGTGCAGCAACCCCATTGAACAGTTTGGCAAACGTTGCCAAAGCAGAAATTTCCCGTACTCAAGGATGTCTAAAAGCTAATGGCAACCATTTTGAACATCTCGTATTAATCTCGTATTAATTTTAAACAACTTGTATTAATCTCGTGATGACTGAGTATAGAATTTAAAAAAGCAATACACATTCATTTCTTGAAATTCGAACATATTTTGGTGGACTCTATCTATATGTAACCGGGCCATTCGCCTAATTAGTACAGTGTTCACCAATGTTCCGGGAGACCGGAGTTGAATCCAAGGTCGAGTCATAACAAACACTCAAAAATGGTACTTGATGCCACCTTGCTTAACACTCAGAATTATAAGTTGGAGATCAAGGGTAAAGAGGAGCAATCCAGGGAAAGGAGTAGAACTCTCCCCTACACCTCGATGTGGTAGCTATTGAAAAGGGAGCCTTCGGGTCATCCTCGACTAAGGTCGCCAACTTTACTTATATATATATATATATATATATAAAAGGAAATTTGGAAATGATTCGTCAAATAAACAAGAAAGAATCCGAATGAACCGTAATGATGAATATTTGTAAGTGCTCAGTACGTACGCAGATTTGATTTAATCTCGATTGAATAAAAACTGAAGTTTCACTCAATGGATAATCAGGAAAACTCTGTAGGGAATATTAAACAAATAAATACATGAGAATTAATTTTTATTTATTGCGGACTTTTTACCCTCATCTTGGTAGTTTTTGTGTTGTTTCTTCTTTCACAACGTTTCGGCCAAATTTCACCTCTGGCCTTCTTCAGGTGATTTTACCGCGACCTCGGATAGGAATGCCGAGTCTTGTAACCGTATCCCCAGTAATTTGGCCGAAACGTAGTGAAAGAAGAAACAACACAAAAACTACCAAGATTAGGGGGAAAAGTCCGCAATAAATAAAAATTAATTCTCAGATTAAAAGCCTCATTTCAAAATGATTCCAATTAAAGACAAGTACAAATAAATACATACAATGATGGTGAAGCCTTGGCAATGCGGGGAAACATACTAAAAATGCCAACAATTAAATAGCCATTTACGTCTTTTCCCGCACCCATTCAGAATCTCTGTTTTTGAATAAACGTGGCATACTGGATATAATGCTGGATAGTCATCTTGTTGTAAAGGAGTTTGAACTTCAACCAGTGCGCTATTTACGTTCACTTTTGGACAAATAAATTTGAGAAAGCTATGAATTTATTCACCCCCCCCACTGCCATGGTTAAATAGTATCACCGCTATTCTTCTTCTAGGATAGCTTGGGAATTAAATAACCCACACATAGGTTATATGCCTTTAACTCAAGAAACTAAACCAAACCAGAGCAGAGTGTTGCTGAATAAGATTTATTCATATATGCATAAATGGGGCTACCTCGAATTTGTAACAATCCGATGATATCAAGCAATACCTGTGTTTAAAATCGCATAATAATAATTGTTTTAAGAAATGGACTGGGAGGATTACCCGTAGTGTAATCATATTTACCAACCTCTCCGCTCGGGCAGGATATGACACAAGGTCAATTTTTAAGCGGAGTTTAACAGGTTTGAAGTCAGAGTTTTCCTTCTCCTAGACTAGTTGCCTCACCAAGGCTGAAGAACCTAGTCTGTCCTACTATTTACCCATAGCTGGAGGGAAAGTATTTGGATTCATACCTTTTCCAGGGGTATTAGTGCTTTGTGAAATGCAATCTCGTTCAGGATTAGAACTCGTGTCACCGTGTCCATTTCCTACGACGGTAACCATTACACCACGGACCTCCAGTAGTGTAATGGCTAAAGTGCTGGATAGTGACCTCGAAGTAAGCGAGTTCGAACTCCAGATGCGGTTTTATATTAACTTACTGACTAATACTCTTGGGGAAGGTATGGTCTCATTCACCCCAGCTAAGTGTTAAATAGAATCCCTGCTGTTCTACAAGTATGGCTTTGACATTAAATAACCCAAGAAGGTTGATATGCCATTTACCAAAGAAACAAAATCAAACCAACCTTTGATTAAGTAATTCGTTTACATTGGGATAAGTCGCAGTCGCCTGCTTTTCTTTCATACATAAGAGTCACCATAATTTGTAGTTGGAGGTTATTTTAACAGTGTTCCATTTTAATACAGAGTTCACATATACTTGTTCTTAATGTCTCAGACATAATTTGTACGGTTAGTTGGTAGGTTGGGTTTTTATAACATATCAACAATTGAAGGTTATTTAAAGATATATGATTCGTGAACAAAAAGTTTGTAGGTAAAATGTTAAACAAGCTCGAGCTCATTTGTTTGCTAACTAAAATGGTTTCAAGTGTTCTTATCGAACACAAATAGTTCTTTTTACTATTAATCATCTTTTGCTCACAGTTGAATGGTTTCAAGTATTGCTATGTAAGGCAAACCATCTTATTTAACTTCAATCATTCATTTACACTGAGTTAAATATTTTGTAGATAATTTTATTAAAAAAAATTGTGGCTAATTTTTTTCCACGCAATCAAGTATTCATATTGTTTGCATTAAGTTAAATAGTTTCTAGAATTGCTAACACTAATAATTCTATTTGATATTACTCATTTGTTTGCATAGCGAAATGGTTATTGGTATCGTTATTTAATGCTAATTCTTCTATTCAACACTATTCATTCATTTGTACATATTCAAATGTTTCTTAGCGTAGCTACGTAATACCAATAAATCAAATTCAGCAAAGAAAACGTTTCAAGTATTACTATTCAACACTAATAATTCTATTCAACATTACTTAAATATTCATACACAGTTAATTGATATTAAGTATAATCAAACGGGGGACATCTCCACACTAGAAGGAACCCCACTTAAACTAGTAGACAAATTCACGTACCTAGGAAACAGCGTCGAATCAACCGAAAAGGACATCGAAACGAGGCTAACGAAAGCATGGACAGCTATCAATAGGCTATCGATTATATGGAAATCAGACCTAACCGATAAAATGAAACGCAGTTTCTTCCAAGCAGCGGTCACATCGATACTGCTATATGGGTATACTACATGGACGCCCACAAAACGGCTGGAGAAGAAGCTAGACGGCAATTACACAAGAATGCTGCGTGCAATCTTGAACAAGTCCTGGTGGCAACACCCCAAAAGACACCAACTGTACGGCCACCCACCTAATGTCACGAAAACTATTCAAGTAAGACGAACCAGACATGCAGGACACTGTTGGAGAAGTAGGGACGAACTCATAAGTGATGTACTCCTATGGACCCCCACACATGGCCGTGCAAAAGCAGGACGACCAGCACGAACATACATTCAGCAGCTATGTGAGGATACGGGATGTTGTCCTGAAGACCTGCCTAGGGCGATGAACGATAGGGAGGAGTGGCGAGAGAGGGTCAGGGATATCCGTGCTACCAGCGCGACATGATGATGATGATGAGTAATTCAAATTGACATCAGACTTTTCTTTTGCGCAGTTTTTTTTTTAACCCATTAATGGGATCCTATCAGGTACTACCACCCCGAGCCAGGGTGGTTTAGGGAGTAATGGTAATAAAAGGGTAGTCATTATTCTCCAAAGCTGAGGAGTACTGCAGTCTCATAATGAGATTGTTTACTGTCATATCCAGGAAATTGTTGGTGGGTCTTACCCCTCTGCAGAGATGCAGTTAGTATATGCTACAGCCCTAGGGAACCTCTGGTGGTGTAATGGTAAGCTAGACTAGTAAACCTACACGAGTGAGTTCAGGTCTCATTGGGTGGCCCATTCATTTGGCCTTGTGCTACATCGAAGCAAAGAGCTTCGTAAATTGCTATTCTACAACCCTAGTCGACTGAGGGGTGAACGAAGGGTTATGTCTGTAATTAGCATGTGTAAAGCAAGTTTAATTGTTGTAGTCGGCCATCAAGGTGGCATTCCAGCTTTTTATTAAAATTGCACAATGGCTGATCACTTCTTTGAATTTATTAATTTTGCTGGTTTTGTAAACAACATTTGGCTTCCAGCTGAAGCTCAATATTACTGCAATTCTGTTAAATATTTTGAGAGAGAGAGAGAGAGAGAGAGAGAGAGAGAGAGAGAGAGAGAGAGTAAAAGGAATCCCTGCAAACGGTACTTCTTGATAATGATGATGATCATGATGATCAAACGTAACTCCGCGGGTGGGGATTTTGGGACTTAGCCAGATGTACTATTTTTGCAAGTCAACCTATTTAGTGAGTAGAGTGTTCACCAATGGTCCGGGAGACCTTGGTTCTATCCCAGGTCGCGTCATACAAAATACTTTAGAAATGGTACTTGATACCTCCTTGCTTTACACTAAGCAATATAAGGTACGTATCAAGAGTAAAATGGAGCAATCCAGGAAAAGGACTAGCGCCCTCCCCTATACCTCGGTGTAGTAGCTATCGAAAAGGGAGCCTTCTGGTCACCCTAGACTATAGTCGCCAACTTTACTTAATTTGCCTATTTCAAAGCCATAAAATTCTATCACCGTCCATCACGTTGAGAACCATCGTGAAGAATTTTATTAAATCACAAGATTATATAACTTCGTTTTATTTTCATGCTTTGAAATGCTTATTTAAAGAAGTTTAGCAAACTGTGTCTAGAATAATATTAACTGAATTAAAAAAAAAAAAAGAAAGAAAGAAAAAAAAGGAGGCTAATCTTTTGAGCCCCATGAAAATCCTTTTAATTACATGATACAGACGAATAAATTTCTGGATGAAATGATAAAGATAATGTTTAAGGACCTCATAATACGACTTCGGAAAATATTAAATGATGCATGTGCTTGTGTGAGTGACTGAATCAATTTGTCAGTGTGTTTCTAAAGGGTTGGTTGGTTGGTTGGATTTTTATGGCATATCAATCTTTGCGAGTTATTTAATGCCAAATTCTGAACTGCTGCCTCGAAGTAAGTGAGTTCGAATTCCAGTTGCGATTTTACGTTCACTTTCGGACATACGAATGTCTCGAACGCCATTATCCCCGTATGTCGGGGTTAAATAGTATATATAAGGATGACCTTAGCATTAAATAACGCACGAAGGTTGATATGCCATTAAACAATGATGCAAACCAAACTATTGATAGCATATCATTGTGTGCAAAAATCACTTAAATAACAACAAGACATAAATTGTAGCGATAAATGTTAGATAAACGCGATTCTTTAACATCTAAGCAAAAAATTATGTAGCGTAAGAGGACATTTAGATAGACTTTAGTTTACGGAAAAAGAAAGAAAATATATATTTATATATATTGAAAGTGATTTGGTTTCGTTTCGATTAGGTTTATGACATATCAGCTATTGAAGGTTATTCATACCAAATCCATTTTTATACGTATAAACAGTCCAATTTCAAACAATTCAGTTTAGTATAAGTATATTTTTTGTTTACGCACAGTTAAATGTCGAAACGTCTCTTTCCAACAATTCAGTTTAGTACAAGTACACGGTTTCAGGGTCAAAAACAGTTCTATTTCAAACAATTCAATTCATCATATGTACACAGTTTAATTCTATATGACCCATAGATAGGACCCTATCAGATGCTACTATTCCGAGCCAGAGAGAACCGCACGCAGTTTACGTATTGCTAAATAACAATTACAGTCTAACACCAGTCATTTGCTTGCACACATTCAAATGAATATACGTCATATACCAGAGATAGGTTTGTCGGTAATTTCATTTATAAATCAGTTAGAACTAATTTGTTTGCACACTACTTTTGCACTTGCTTCTACATGTTTAAATGGTTTCGGTTATTGCTATTTAACACTCGTAATTCTATTCACTTATTCCCGGCTTTTTAGCTGGGCCGTCTGGCATTTTTGCCGGATGGGTGATAGAAATCAATGGCAGATTCGAGGCCGAAAGGCTTCCAGTTTCGGCTGGGCCACCTTCGGGTGGGTGAGCTGCATCCTCTGTCTCCTATGTATGGCACTAGACCTTGATGTCTAGTTTAAGCCATAACCCGGCATACTTGCCCCGGATCCAAATTTGGATTTGTGAAACTGCTTGCCTCATTAGACCCACATTGCACTTAGTGGGTCGATGAGCAGCACAGACCAGCAGGGTTCGAGTCCCGGCTCGTTCCCGACCTCCTCCTCCCCTTTATCCATGCTACCAGCACGACATGATGATGATGTTGATGATGTCCAGAGTAAGAATTTACGAAATGGTCAGTAAATACTGCTTCATAGGTAAAACATTTAGAAACTTTAAAATAACACTCGAGCCTAAAATACATTTAAAAATGAAGACGCTAATGTTATGTTGCGCTATGCTTCATTCATTAGGGTGTCGTTAATTTAAAAAAAAGGATTACTGCATTAGTCACGGCGTACGTTGGTTGGTTGGTTGTGTCAACCTTTGTTTGTTATATAACGCCAAATCCATTTTTATTTAAGTAATCATTTCTATTTCAAACAATTCAGTTTAGCAAGACTATACAGTCATTCAAAAGCATTTCTATTTCAAGATATTCAGTTTTGTCAAACAGTTCTAATTCAATCAATTCAGCTTAGTTTGAGTATAGTTTTTGTCCATACACAGTTAAATGTCAAAACAGTTCTATTTCAAACAATTCAACTTAGCGTAAGTACAGTTTCAATGTCAAAAACTGTTTTTTAACAAATTATTCAGCTTAGCATAAATACGTAGTTAATTTGGAACTAACCCACTAATAAGACTCTGTCAGGTACTACCATTCCGGGCCAGGTGGATCTGGGAGCAATGGCAATGAAGGGGTGCTATGCATTCGCCAAAACTCCAACATTACAAGAACCTCACCATCAAATTGCTTAGTGTCATATGCAGGACACTCGTTCAGGGAGTTTTATCCTCTGCAGGGGTGGTGTCGGTTTATTCTACATTCCCAGCCGACTTAGCCACAGGACACTCGTGCAGGGAGGGGTCTCACCCCTCTGCAGAGATTCAGTCGGTGTATTCTACAGTCCCACAGCCGACTGGGCAACACGGTGAACGTTTACATAAAGTGAATGCGTCCATGAAAAAAAACTACCATCAATTAAGATTTAATTAATTTGAGATACTAAAAGACATAAATATATATATATATATATATAAACGAATCTAAACAATTAATGGAAATAATGTTAAAGACTTTAGATATATCGAACATTAACAAAAGCAGTGAACTCTTTTGTCTCGGATAGACTTCGTTTATCAAAAAAATTCATTTCAGATCTAAATAAGATATCTTTGTAGTTAAACGCATAAATTTTCTCTTCTTTTATCTCTCTCTCTCTCTCTCTCTCTCTCTCTATTTCTCTTTCTGACACACACACACACACACACACACACACACACACATACACATATGTATATATATATATATATGTACATATATATTTTTTGTTTTAGTTCCAAAGAGAGAATAAAGATATTTTAAAAAGGTAGGTCCACGAAGAGATTTGTATTTTTTAGGATTTATTTATTCATTTTATTCTTATATACGTATATGTTTCCAGCTTGTTGCTTTTTACAGAAGACATATATGGCACAAGGCCTTGTTAATGGTGTACTTAATGAAACTAGAAGTCACTCGGGTTGGTAGTTTAAATGATTTTCCGTTGGTTATGGGTTTATATAGAGGTCATCCCCTCTTTTCCTTAGAGTGTGTTTACCTTAGTTTGCTTAACCCCTGATGATATTTGGTATGTTTTTGTCGTTTTGTGTGTGTGTGTGTGTGTGTGTGTTGGAGTGGTTTTGGGTTTAACTAACAGTTATTTTTCCTCTGTATGTGTGTTGGTGATTGTCTTGGAGATTTTTTGTGTATGCATGTATGGTAGTGTGGTTTGAAATTTACTGGTATCTATTTTTTTCTAATATTTTTGTCTGTATATATATATATATATATATATATATATATATATAAATTCTACACGTCCACCCGTTTAAGGAAAAATATTTGCCACTGGAATTAATCAGACCCTCAAAGTCACCTCTAATTTTTTAAATTCAAAAAACCACCCATACACACACGCACGCACTCACTCACATGCACACACACACACACACACACACACATATATATATATATATATATATATATGCGTGTGTTTGAGTGTGTGTGTGTGTGTGTGTGTGACTTTATAGTATATACTTCCCTACCCCCGTAGTGTTGAGTTCTCTAAGCAAATGAAGTAATTGCGTTGCAAGGCTCTTTATATATGAATTGAACTCTCGGTAGCCGTTAAACGAATCTAAGTAAACAATAATAATTGTGATTCATAACCGTTTAAAATTTACTTCCTTGCTACTGTTTCCTCGTGGCTGAGGGATAGAGGCTTGGATTGGCGTTTGAGTCAACCGGGTTTCCATCCCAGCTACGGGTGTTATGTTTTGACCTTCGACCCAGCCAAAAATGCCATTCAAGGTGATGCACCGGAAGGAAGTAACACATTCCAATGGCCAGTAATAAAAAGAGATCGCGTGGGTGGATTTGGCTGATGAAATGGGACAAGGTAAAACCCATGATACACTCATAGACTGATGCACCGGAAGAAAGTGACCGGTGAACTGCATGACAGTTATTTCCGCCTGATGACGATCAAACATGCGATTTCAAAGATCGAGTGGGCGATCGAGTGGGCGTTGAACAATTATATAACTCATTCAAGACAGAAGTCAGGTGGCAGTGGCAGTGGCAGTTGAGTTAGAGAGGGAGTTATAGACGAGATGTGTGGGGGAAAGCCACACCCGGCCGAGGGGGCCCTCGGGAACCCCGATGGAGTTTGGGGACCAGAGAAGTTACTGATAAGATGCAGTAAAGAAAGCCAGCACCCAGCAGAGTTGACCCCAGGGCCTCCGGTTGAGCATCAGGAGAACGAGAAAGATACAACGTTGACGGCCATAAGAGTGGGGGTCAAAATATTACAGTTTATGTTCGGTCACCAGCTCCCTCTCACACGCAAACCTTGAGTAACCCTTTCGAACGTTACATATAAAGTGAGAGGTAGATATTTTATAAAGAAGTCTTCACTCGTCGTTTATTCCTGCGTTTTTATTATTGTGTCGTTATGACACGGCACATGAGAATATAACACGGGAAGCTAGTATGTCTTGCCACACTGATGAGTTCTGATTGAATGAAACAGATCTGTCTGTGGATGACTATATATATATATATATATGTACATACTGACTAGCTTGAAAACAAATCTATGAATGGGCATGAATACTTTCTCACATGCAATAAATACACATAGTGCCCCTGAAAGGTTTTCTGTAGGAGTTTATGAATACGTAAGTGTACATACGTACGTATATATAACCGTGCACACACACACACACACACACACACACACACACACACACACACACACACACACACACACACAGAGCAGTTCCCAAAACACACTCTAATAGAAATATGGTCCAGTAGGCTGGGGCTGCAGAATTCACAGACTGCATTTCTGCAGAGGAGTAAGTGTCTTGGATATGACAGGAAGCAACCTGATGGTGAGGTTCCAGTAATGCTGGAGCTTTGGGGAATGCGGAGTACCCCTTTATTGCAGTCGCACCGAGGTCGATTCTGGCCGGGGTTGGTATCACCTGATAGGGTCCGAGCCATGAGTCAAATAAAACTAAAATATGTGCTTATGCTAAACTGAAAATTTAAAAATAGAACTTTCTTGACATTGAAACTGCTTACATATGCTGAACTGAAATGATTGAAATAGGACTGCTTTTGACATTTAAACTGCGAACTTATGCTAAACTGTATTGTTTGAAATTTAATTCGGCGTTACATGCCCCGAAAAGGATTGATACGCTGTAAAACAAAACAAGCAAGCAAGCAAACAACTAATAGATATAATATTAACATCCAATGGAATCCCTCTCACTAAATATACAAACACGCATAGATTACATTCTGATATATACACAAATATATTAATAACAAGAAACAAACACATCGATATTGTAGAAATAAGAAGAGGGAAAATAGAAAAAGAGGGAAACAAATAAAAAAAGTTCACCAACAAAACAAGCAAAAATCGTCACGAACAATTAATTTCAATGGGGCAGTCACAGACATTAAATCTGGAGTCTACCAGAACGGACCCAAATAATCAATGAACCTCCCCCTATTCTAAAGATATTCAACACACAACAACAACAAATCCAATCGCCTTAAGAGGTTTGATTTCGTTTGCTTTGGTTTTGTTGTATATCAATCATTGTAAGCTATTTAATGCCAGTTCCCTTTTTTATACACATAAACTGTTCTTTTTCAAACAATTCAGTTTATCATAAGTAGACAGTTTAGTTCTATTTAATCCATAGAAATGGCCTTATTAGGTGCTACCAGAGTTGATGGCAATAAAGGAGCAATGGCAATATAAGGTACTCCACATTCCCTAAAGCTCCAGCATTACAAGAGGCTTAATATCAGATTGTTTAGAGTCCTATGTAGGGCACTCGTCGGGTGATTATCATACCCCTCTGCAGAGATTCGTTTATTTTGCAGGCCAAGCTGACCGGGGCAACCTGCAGATGAAGGATATGTCCACAAAATATATCGCACAGATATATACATATACGTAATGATAAGAAAAGACTCTCAATACCAAATTTGATATCATCTGTGAATCGTTTGGTTCAATCCACCCCCCGTCTTTCTCTCTCTCTCTCCCTCTCTCTCTTTCTCTGTCTCTGTATGAATATATACATATAAAAAGATTGGAATGTAACCCAGCAGTAGGAGCCTATAGCAAAAAAAAAAAAAAAAAAAGGAATTTTCACAAAAAAATGAAAACTGACCTATGAATTTCCGATAAAAAGCAGACGAATCAAATAATTGCGGTTACACATACTCGCCTATAAATTATCATCATTTTTGATTTTCTACAATGAATATCAGATAACATTTTTATGTGTTGTGCCTTACTATGATATAAAAAGATGTACAAGATAAAAGGTCCTAAATCACTGTCTCTTTTGGTTTAGACCACATAGGGTGACAAGCTGCTGGGCTCATACGTCAAAACACAAGCCTCTTAATACAATATAAAAAAGATATACAAGAACAAAAGGTCCTAAATCACTGCCTCTTTTGGTTTAGACCATATAGGGTGACAAGCTGCTGGGCTCATACGTCAAAACACAAGCCTCTTAATACAATATAAAAAAGATATACAAGAACAAAAGGTCCTAAATCACTGTCTCTTTTGGTTTAGACCACATAGGGTGACAAGCTGCTGGGCTCATACGTCAAAACACAAGTCTCTTAATACAATATAAAAAAGATATACAAGAACAAAAGGTCCTAAATCACTGTCCCTTTTGGTTTAAACAACGTCAGGTGACAAGCTGCTAGACTCATATGTAAAAACACAAGCTATACCTAAATTTTTTACTTTTCACTCGAGTGTCTAACATACGCATAAAAGATAACACCTTTATACTTATTTGTTTTAATCAGATTATTCGCATTCTTGTCTATATTAGTCGTTTTTATTATTCTTACTTCCTATACGTTATTGATTCCAGATTATTTACGAACAGGGTTATTGTGAAACTTTCTCGTACATTAGAAACATGTTCAAACTGCAATATTGGTTGAATCACAAGTAAAATTCATTTGTGGAACTGAATTTATCTGCATTCTTTTGATGTTCAACCACGAGCGACATATGACAATCTATTTTCAAAACTTTTCTTTATGAGTATATATATATATATATATATAGACAAGACACCCCCCACTTATATATATATATATATATATATATATATATATATATATATATATATATATATATATATATATATATATACCCTCCCTTCAATATGTCGATGTTTTGTTAGAAAGATTTTGCCCAGCATTCACAAAATAATAAAAGAAATCTTGTTGATCTATACTATGCTTCAACCAACTGCCGACATGAATAACAAGAAAAATTGCAGGCCTGAGAATTGTCCTGTGTCGATCTATCAAGTGCATAGGAGTGGTTGTCAAATTAGAAAAAAATACATCTTCGAGTTCGTTTGGTTTTAACGGAAATCGAACGTCGACTGCTGGTGCCATTGAATTACAACCGAGCGAATATTAGAAAAAAAGAGGAATAAACCTTATAAAAAAGCAAGTGAAGTCACTCAATGTTTTCATGCGGTTAAAAGTTTCATTGATTCGTTTATCTGCTGCCTCAGCAAAAGATGAGTGAATATATTTCCATAAACAGAGGAAACCGTTATGGTTCCAGCAATCTTTCATGTGTGTTCATTCTTTGACTAGAAACCCTTAGTAAACGCATGGAATGTTAACGGTCGATTTTCCTTTCTATGAGACAATTTATGACCATACGAACCAAAATAATATAACAATGTATAACTTTGTAAAGAGTTATAAAGCGCAAACCGTGATAAAAAAAATGCAACTTGTCTATGAACGGTTTCGGTATTTAATGGTATATGAATATTCGTGGGATATTTAATACTAAAGCCATCTTTGGAGATGAGCAGTAATGATATTATTTAACCAATAGATGAATTAATAAGAGAGTTCATTTCTTTTCCACGAGTCCGATACTAAACGTAATAACGTGATTGAAGTTCGAACTCGCTTTACAAAAATTCCTCAATCCAGCTCGTTAGCCATTACATAACGAGGCAAACTAAATAAACAATGAAGTCTCGACCTGATGTGTTAAAAAAAACAAAAACAATGTAGTTTCAACCAGATGTGTTTCAAAATAAAGAATGAAGTATCGACCTGATGTATTTCAAAATAAACAATCTAATCTCACCATGATGTGTTTCAAAATAAACAATGAAGTCTCGACATGATGAGTTTCAAAATAAAGAATGTAGTCTCAACCTGATGTGTTTCTAAATAGACAATGTAAACTATACCAGATTCACTTCTCAATAAATAATGTAGTCCTGACCTGATATGTTTCTAAAAAAACAAAGTAGTCTCGACCTGATTAATTTCTAAATAAACAATGTTGTGTACACCTGGTGTGCTTCTAAATAAACAATGTAATCTAGACTTGACGAGCTTCTAAATTAACAATGTAAACTATACCAGATGTACTTCTTAATAAACAATATAGTCCTTTCATATTCTAAATATACAATATAGTCTAGACCTGATGTTTTTCTAAATAAACTATGTAGTCTAGACCTGATGAATTTCCGAATAGTGTACTTAATACCAAATATGGTTTTTAATATAGATAATGAAGTTTTTAAGTAAATTTGATTACTATCTATAATAATTGTATATGTTACATACTTTAGATGTATGTGACATGTACAAAGATGTTAAGTAAAAACTTTATTATCTTAACTAGAAGCAATTGTTTAAGTGTAGACTATAGATTAAAGTTACGACAACTTTATGCCAAGAAACAAGATAAGCGTTTACGTATTTCTCGTATAATGTAATGGTCGACCCCTTGTTCTTGAGGTGAAAAATTGGTGTAAAAATGTCGTTCATTGTTGAGTATATATGGTATTTAAATCTATGCATTCTTAAAAAGGATGAAAATATAAAAATAAAAGAGTAGACTAAGATCAAGTAAATGTCAGAACATAATTAAAGTGTTAACACCCTTTTGTGACAACAATGTTAATTAATTAAAATGTGTTCCCTCATCAGCTATTATATTCTAGCATCCATTCCCTCCAGTAGAATCAGTAATGGTCTTTTTTTAGCGAATAAAACTTAGAAATGTGTTGTGAGACGAATTTAATGAAACACTTCCTCAGTCTATTATCTCGACCAGGTTGTTAATATTGCATTTGGCTGTTACATTTCCTTGAATTATTTTCCTGGTATAAGCCATCAACAACTTTCTGTCTTAAACAAATAACTATCGACGTTGTATTCTGGGAAAGATGAATCTACTAATCAATATAAGATACCTAACTCATGTAAGCTATTTAATGCAGGGTCTCCAGTAAGGAAAAAAGATCTAGCCGATTTTAAATGTGCTTTACTGCATTTAATGTTGAACTGGATTGTGTAACCTTTATTGACTCGAGATTTGATATTAACAAATTGTTGGTTAAGTAGAAATGAATCATTTTTCAGGAACTTATTTTCTGTATTACGGCTTAATATGTTACACCTTCCAACTTTCAGATTGAATTCTCTATAACTGTTTTCAAGGCTCTAAAGAAATTAAAACAGTTTTAATTTATGTCTTTGGAAATATGAACAATTTCTCATTAACTGCTAAGAATTACTAATATTTAGAAAATATCATCACTTGCAAAAAATATAGAATTAGCAAACTTTGAGGATATTAACATAGTTTTTTTTTATCTAGTTGTAAATAAATTGATAACAGATAAGTTTAGTTTTATGACATACCAACCATTAGAGGTTATTTAATCCCAAATCCTCTTTATACATATGCATTTAATATAAATGATTTGCTTTGGTTAGATTTTATGGCATATCAACCATTGTAGGTTATTGAGTACCAAATCCTCTTTATACGTATATATCAAATATATGATTTTTTTTGGTTAGGTTTTATGGCATATCAACCATTGTAAGTGATTTAATGCCAAATCCTCTTTATACATATATATTAGATATATACGATTTGTTTTGGTTGGGTTTAATGGCATATCAACTATTGTAGGTTATTTAATTCCAGATCCTCTTTATACGTATATATCAAATATACATGAATTGTTTTGGTTGGGTTTTATGTCATATCAACCATTGTAAGTTATTTAATGCCAAATCCTCTTTATATATATATATTAAATATATATGATTTGGTTTGGTTGGGTTTTATGGCATATAAACTGCTGTAGGATATTGAATGCCAGATCACCTTTATACGTCTATATCAAATATATATGTTTGGTTTGGTTTTATGATTATATCAACCATTGTAGGTTATTTGATGCCAAGTCTTAATAAATATATATCAAATATCTAATGAATATTGTTAAACAAACCTGAGTTATCTTTTTACACAGTTAAATGGTTTCATTTAATTCCATCTAATACGAACACACAATTAAATGATCACTCATTTCTACTTCAAACAATTCAATATTGCATAAGTACACAGTTTCTCGTATACACAGTCCTTTGTTTAAACACAATTTTTTGTTTACACACAGTTAAATGTAAAAAAGTTCTATTTCAAACAATTCCATTTAACATGAGTTCAGTTTTTGTTGACACACAGTTTTAATTCAATTGAGAATGATTGCCCATTGCCTGAACAATTCTGATTCAATGTAGAATGATTGCCCATTTCTGGAACAATTTCAATTTAATGGAGAATGATTGCCCATTTCTGGAACAATTTCAATTTAATGGAGAATGATTGCCCATTTCTGGAACAATTTCAATTTAATGGAGAAGGATTGCCCATTTCTGGAACAATTTCAATTTAATGGAGAAGGATTGCCCATTTCTGGAACAATTTCAATTTAATGGAGAATGATTGCCCATTTCTGGAACAATTTCAATTTAATGGAGAAGGATTGCCCATTTCTGGAACAATTTCAATTTAATGGAGAAGGATTGCCCATTTCTGGAACAATTTCAATTTAATGGAGAATGATTGCCCATTTCTGGAACAATTTCAATTTAATGGAGAATGATTGCCCATTTCTGGAACAATTTCAATTTAATGGAGAATGATTGCCCATTTCTGGAACAATTTCAATTTAATGGAGAATGATTGCCCATTTCTGGAACAATTTCAATTTAATGGAGAATGATTGCCCATTTCTGGAACAATTTCAATTTAATGGAGAAGGATTGCCCATTTCTGGAACAATTTCAATTTAATGGAGAAGGATTGCCCATTTCTGGAACAATTTCAATTTAATGGAGAAGGATTGCCCATTTCTGGAACAATTTCAATTTAATGGAGAAGGATTGCCCATTTCTGGAACAATTTCAATTTAATGGAGAATGATTGCCCATTTCTGGAACAATTTCAATTTAATGGAGAATGATTGCCCATTTCTGGAACAATTTCAATTTAATGGAGAAGGATTGCCCATTTCTGGAACAATTTCAATTTAATGGAGAAGGATTGCCCATTTCTGGAACAATTTCAATTTAATGGAGAAGGATTGCCCATTTCTGGAACAATTTCAATTTAATGGAGAAGGATTGCCCATTTCTGGAACAATTTCAATTTAATGGAGAAGGATTGCCCATTTCTGGAACAATTTCAATTTAATGGAGAAGTATTGCCCATTGCCCGAACAATTCTGATTCAATGTAGAATGATTGCCCATTTCTGGAACAGTTTCAATTTAATGGAGAAGGATTGCCCATTTCCGGAACTATTTTCATTCAATGTAGATGTGTTTCTAAATAAAAGATGTAGTATAGACCTGATGTGTCTCTTAATAAACTATGTATTTTGTTGAATAAACGCATAGAAAGAGTTACCATGTGACTATAAGGACATACTGTAGATCAGCAGATTTTTCTACCTTCACTTTTAACTATTCTATCATCATCCTTTCGGTCATTTAAACCTTCTCTTGTGACTTGTACATATTGTTATAACTGTGTTTTCATTCATTTTCTAATACTTACATCTTCAGACTTATCTATTATGTTTTTGTTGCTCTTATTTATGATTTCTTTCCCTTGCAAACAAACTTCTTCACATTCTTCATTTTATTCTTTGCTTTTATTCTCTTGAAAGTATCTTGCCAGACAGAGAAATCCTACAAACTTTTCCTGGATATAATTCTTGGTTAGTTTGTGTTTTATAGCATATCGATCTTCTTGGGGTATTAAACGCTAAATCCTGTTTATATATATATATATATATATATATAACAGGATATGATTGTCACTATCACATTTAGTGGGTTTGTGGAAGACCAAATGTAATATAATTTGGAGATTGCTCAATATCTGTGATGGAGCAATTATATAATATAGTAAATAGATAAATATACATTAGTTTTTTTTTATATTCACTTGCAAGGATGTTTATATGCGACCACAGGTTTCTTGCCGTCTTTATACGGAAATTATCAGGCCGAAAGCTTTTTCTGTCTGATGATTGTCGCATAAAGACGGCATGAAACCAGTGGTCGCAGTAAGGTTCCATGCTAATGATTATAAATAAAAACTAATATATATTTATTCATCATTATATATATATATATATATATATGTGTGTGTGTGTGTGTGTGTGTGTGTGTACGGGATTTGTCCGCAAATTGTTTGTAGGAAACGTTATTTTAAACGAGTAGTTAGAGCTCATTTGTGTGCACACAGTTAAATGGTTTCAATTATTCCAATCAAATACTAATAATTCTACTTATTATAAATCATGTTTCTATACAATAAAAGGATTTTAGCGATTTCTTTTCTGAAACAAATAATTCTTGTCGGTTTAGTCTGTTGGTTTCTTTGTTTAATGGTATATCAACATTATTTATGACGTGCTAAAACCATCCTAGAAAAGAATAGTAGTGATATTATTTACCCCTTAGCAAGAGGAATAAGATGGTTCTATAGCTTTCCAAAGGGTATTAGTGGACTTTGCCGTTCCGTTGGTTGGTTCCTTATTTGGGTTTTATGGCATATCAACTCTTGTAGGTTATTTAATGCTAAATCCATTTTTATACAAATTATCAATTCTATTTTAAACAATTCAGTTTAGCATGAGTACACTGTTTAATTGTCAAAAACATTTTCATTTCAAGCTATTCAGTTTATTCAAACAGTTCTAATTCAAACAATTCAGTTTATTATAAGTATAGATTTTTCACCAGGTCAAAGAACGCCGTCTAGCCCAGTAACGTCAATCTCCTGAGCAATAAAAAAAAAAAACAGCAGAGGAACACGAGAAGGACAGGGTGGACAAGAATGCCCATTACTTCAAAGATGGTATCATCTTACCAATACCAGAGCTTGTGACGGAAGTCGAGCCTAAAACCCTGTCCTTCATAGTGACGGACATAAAAACCCAGAGACTTGCAGTTCTTAAATACGATACATTCAGAGAGCTCCTCAGGACAGTGTGAATCCGATGCCGGGACTACTGCCGCAGAAGCTTTGCCACATGGGATGTCCTGCTGCCTTCAGAAGAGCTAGCGGTGAAGTTAGCAGTGAGCAACGTCTCAAACAAGTACTTCTGTCTTCACTGAGAATACAGGGGCAAAAGGCGATTACGAGTCACCGTGTGCAACGTTCCTGTTCAACTAAACGGAGATGTCCTCGCTGCCTTCCTTAGTGCGTATAGTAGCATAGAGGAAGTTACGCCAGTAAGAGTGGCAGATGGAACGGCACACGGTGACTATATCATCAGTGAATATCTGAACATTCAGGCCATTTCCCACATCATCTTTACAAGTACCAGCAGATGATGGTGGTTGTTGAGGAAAGGAGGCCACTCTGCTGGTCTTGTAAGTAACTAGGCCATCTGCCCAGGAACAGCCTATCAAAAACATCTGCCAACAGTAGCAACCACAGCAGCAGCAACAACTACAACAACGACAAGACCAAAGCTACAATTACAAATGCTACTCTGAAACCTAGAGACCATCCAAACAATCAGGAAGAAGGATAGACCCAGTTTACTATGAAAAAAGAAACTATTAAATAAAACAATAATAACAAACGAATCAACAACATAATCATCATCATCAGCAGAATCAGTCAAAACAACAAATACAAAAGCAACATAAAAAAACAACAGAAACAACAACAGCAAAAAAAAAAAAAGTAAAAGAAAAAGAAAACAGAGCCGCCCAACCAGTTTCATCACCCGTTAAAAAACATAAGAAAAAAGGAAAAAAGAATAACACAGAGGGAGAACAGGCTGAGAAGATGGAGACTTCATTCAATTTTAAAATACGTAGAGACTGGTGAAACCAAACCCAAAAAGCTGTGCACCTAGCCCAATCTCCCCTCCACAGAAAAAGAAAATCATCCACAGTCATCACAATAAGTTACACCCCAACAGTCCCAAGCACAGTCCCTACCACAATAACCGTTGCCTCAACCATCCCCATACAAAAAGTCCCAATGAAAACACCCCCAACAACTCCCTCAACAAATCCCACAGTAACAATCCCTACAGCTTGAGATCCCTTCTCCCCAACTCTCCTCTCTCTTTCTCTTCCCAGGCTGTTTTATCGATCACACTCACTAATAAGTTATCACACGAACCACCTTCTAACCAGTTGAACACTTAAGCTTATCATAGTGCAAAGTCGGCTTGGGCTGAAGATAAACCACAGGAACTTTCAGGTGTGGCTCTGTGCTCTGCGGAAACTAAGGAACTTATCGTGGACGTTCAGCTCTGAAGAGCACTAAAGCTACTCCTGGATTAAAAAAAAATTGAAAACAAAAAAGTTACAAACCCGTATTTGTTCAGGGGTGCACACAGGGTGACCACCTTTGTTGGTTCGGCTGGGAGCCGCACGAGAGATGTGTGACATCTCATGAAGAAGGTCAGTCGAGTGGGCATGAGGCTGGTGGAAATGGAGCACCCCTCACTCAAAAAAGCATTATCCTATTGTTCAGGGCGGGTCCCTGTTTATGTTCACCCATCACTTTACAGGGCCCTAAAGTTGAAGTACTCTCTAAACGTCGGAGGTGTGTCTTGAGACGACCGAGTTACAACTAAACTCGAGTCGTAGTCGAGAGTGAGTACGGTAAATAGGTTTGATGGCTCTAAACCTTGCCACTTTGAATGTGAGGGGACTGAGGGATGCAAGTAAGGGTTCGCGCTTGCTTAATGAAATCTTAAACCTCATCGTGTATGTTTCTGCAGTGTAAGAGAATCATTTCACTTGCGCTGCTGACTGTCGGGTACCGGAGGACGACTACACTGTCCTCTCAGCACACGGCAGCCGTAGCAGCGTTGGAGTCTCTTTACTAATTGGACGCAGCCTTAATGCTGATGTAAATCTTAATCTTACCGATGACGGTGGCCGACTGATTGTGGCCGATGTTGCCGTTAAAAGTTTCGACTTCCGGGTGGCCATGGTTTATGCGCCCAATATTGTTGCCGGGAGGATTTTTTTTTTTCGGTGGTTAGTGCCGTTCCTCGACGATCCGAAACGGATAGTTTTAGTGGGTGATTAAAATGTGCTTCTTGATCCGAAGATATACATGGTCGAAAGGGGGGGGGGCTTGAGGGCTGGGAAGGCGTGAAAGCAGCCTGATCAATTTTATGGCTTGCCATGACTTGGTCGACAGGTTTCGTCTGGGTCACCCAGGGAAGGAGATTTGAACGTGGCTAGATACTTCGTCCTCTGTCCGTGCTAGATCCTATCTGTACAGAATGTTAGTTAGAAGAGCTGGTACTGATTTTGTTACGTGTCCTATGTCTTACTATGTAACCTAGACTGGCTTTTGGCTTGTTAAGGTCAGTCTGTGGTTAACTGATAGTCTAGACGGCTAGTGGAAGTTCCTGAGTGGAGCTACCGGGACCGACTGGAATCCCTAGTTCAGCGGGAATTAGTGGGGCGGTTACCAGGAATAACTGATGGGGATCACTTAAACATAGGGTTAGAGATTTCGCCATCAAATACGGTAACCTGCTCAACTTTGATAGGATCAAGGTGGCAAAATCTTTAGAAGATAAACTTTCCCGGGCGGTGGAAGTTGGGATTACCTAGCCGTAGATTTAGCTAGACGGGACCTTAGGCGTGAGGTTAGCTATACGGGACCTTGACCTTTTCGGTATATCAAATCTTTCAAGTCCCCGGACGGGCGCGTACTCGGCTCGAATCGTGAGATGCACGACACCTTTCGGGTATATTTCCGTGATCGCTTTGCTCGCTGTCCTTACCTCCCCGTTCAGGAGTTTCGTAGCTATTTATCCGACTTCCCCTGCCTTCGGGAGGCTGAAGCAGCTAACTGCGAAGGTTTGGTGACTAAATGTAAAATCCGTGATGCGTTGAAGCAGGTCAGCCTCAACAAATCGCCGGGACTAGATGGCTTACCTTACGAATATTCTGACGGATGGGCTCAACCATTGGTTCGCTAATTCCTGGTAACGTTACCAAGGGCGTGATCACATTGCTGAAGAAAGGTGGTAGGCATGTTTGCGAGGACCAAGATGGTTACAGCCAATAACTTGTTAACCACAGAGTAACAGATTTTGGCCCAGTCTTAGCGAACATTTTGCAGCGTGTCCTTAGCAATTTGATCGGACTACGCTGTGAAGAGATGGTTAAACTAATACAACTTGCACTTGGTGTGCGAAATCCTAGAGGGGTTAAAAGACGGCACCGAAGCCGCGCTGATCACATTGGATCAGTCCAAGGCCTTCGATAAGGTTAACCATCTGTTTCATGATGACTGATTTGGAAATTGCCGAATTCAAACCGGAGATCCGCAAATGATATACCACAACCCGAATGTGGTGGTGCAGGTGAACGGAAAACACTCGGAGGCGTTTGCGATCAAGCGGTGGGTCCGGCTTTTTGCTCCGTTTCTCCTCTTCTAAATGTCCTCGCTTTAAAGCTCTGTAGGCTTAGGGATGAAAAGGTAAGTCTGGCCCTGAGCAGCATTCCTCTTGCGGGTCCTTTTTTGGCCAAGGTATCCGCGTATGCTGATGATATCACTGTCTTTGTGTCCCGCCGCTTGTACATAAAAGCTGTGAAGAAGACAGTCGTAAGGGTACGAGCAGATAGCTGGGGCCAAGATCTACTTTTATAAGAGCGAAGGTCTGTGGCTAGGTGCCTAGAGGGGTAGTGTTCCCCTGCTAGGGTCTTAACACATGAGTAACGGACCTATCCGCATCCTCAGGGTGTGATTCGGGCTCGGACTTCAACGGGAGCGAAATTCGTCGGAAGTATCGTCGGAAGAACCAGCCAAAGCAGATAGCTGGGGCCAAGATCTACTTTTATAAGAGCGAAGGTCTGTGGCTAGGTGTCTGGAGGGGTAGCATTCCCCTGCTAGGGTCTTAACGCATGAGTAACGGACCTATCCGCATCCTCAGGGTGTGATTCGGGCTCGGACTTCAACGAGAGCGAAATTCGTCGGAAGTATCGTCGGAAGTACCGGTCAAAGCAGATAGCTGGGGTCCAGATCTACTTTTATAAGAGCGAAGGTCTGTGGCGAGGTTCCTAGAGGGGTAGTGTTCCCCTGCTAGGGCCTTAACACATGAGTAACGGACCTATCTGCATCCTAAAGGTGTGATTCGGGCTCGGACTTCAACGGGAGCGAAATTCTTCGGAAGTATCGTCGGAAGTACCGGCCAAAGCAGATAGTTGGGGCCAAGATCTACTTTTATAAGAGCGAAGGTCTGTGGCTAGGTGCCTGGAGGGGTAGCGTTCCCCTACTAGGGCCTTAACACATGAGTAACGGACCTATCCGCATCCTCAGGGTGTGATTCGGGCTCGGACTTCAACGGGAGCGAAATTTTGTCGGAAGTATCGTCGGAAGTACCGGCCAAAGCTGATAGCTGGGGCCAAGATCTACTTTTATAAAAGCAAAGGTCTGTGGCTAGGTGTCTGGAGGGGTAGAATTCCCCTGCTAGGGCCTTAACACGCGAGTAACGGACCTATCCACATCCTCAGGGTGTGATTCGGGCTCGGACTTCAACAGGAGCGAAATTCGTGGGAAGTATCGTCGGAAGTACCGGCCAAAGCAGATAGCTGGGGCCAAGATCTACTTTTATAAGAACGAAGGTCTGTGGCTAGGTGCCTGGAGGGGTAGCGTTCCCCTGCTAGGGCCTTAACACATGAGTAACGGACCTATCCGCATCCTCAGCGTGTGATTCGGGCTCGGACTTCAACGGGAGCGAAATTCGTCGGAAGTACCGGCTAAAGTAGATGCCTGAGTGAGAACCTGACTTCGAAGGCGGTTGTCATTAAAGGGCAGGGTGGAGGTGCGCATCGTGTACAGCTTCCCCTTGATCTTTAACCGCTTATCTGTACTTTCTCTGTCTAAGAGACATCGGCTGGCGCTTCAACAATCCCTCTCCAAAGTAATTTAGAGAGGCCAATGGTCCGTAGACAGGTCTGTGGTCAACGTCCGCGTAACGGGGATCTAGGTACGCCTGATCTGGAGAACCACAGGTTCACTGAAAGACTAGCTTACTTGTCAAAGGACACGGTGTTGAGGCGAAAAGCGAGCGATACCTTTCTTCACCTCAAGTCAGACGCCAAGGCTGAAGGTCAACACAAGCTGAGGGGTAAGGCTTCGTTTTGCTGAGAATGCCAAAAAGCCCTTCACAACCTTCTTTGGTTCAGTGACCTTTCTCGGCTTCGAAAGGAACAGTATAGGAAACAAGTGGTGGGCTCCACCTCGGATTCTCTCGGGAATGGGCTCGGCTAGTCGATGGAGAAGGTCTCCTCGCATTGGAATTGGACGCCAAGTTCGGACTTTTTTTTAATAATTTCGAGTTCTCGCTCACCTGGCAGCTTGCACGGAACGCGTTGCTCCTTTTCGGCCTCAATTACAAAGTGGGCCTGGCAGACATGCCCGCCTATTCTTGCTGCGACGGTAACTTAGAAGAAACGGCTTTCGACTACTGTGAGCTAGTTTGTCTGTTTTGGGATGTTGGGACCCCGGTAAGTAGGATTGTTTGTTTCCCTTTTTCTATAGTTAGTAGTATGTTGTGAGTCATTTCCCCCGTCATCTAGACGTTAGTCTCCAAATCTTCCCCGCTTCCATTCTTTATTGTACATTAACTCTTGATCCAGCCCAATTTTTCTGTAGATCTTGGAATTCTTAATTATATTCTCATTCCTGCTGCTCACATAAAACACGCACACCGTGATCTATCCTGCGTTTCTTTTATCCCGTTAGCCTAGTCTCCCTTCCCCATTGTTTTCGGTTGCCTCGGAGACCAGAAAACAGTTGCCTCCACGTTTTAGATGGGGGTGGGGTGGGAGGGTAACCAAACCGATATTGATTTTGTTCCTTTTTATTTTTCTTTCGGGTGTTTTTGTCTCCCATCCCCATCATTTTCATAAATTGTAAATATATATGTTTTGTAAATAAATTTCATGCATACTTCATACTGGGTTTTAAAGTGGAGCCTTTTCTCGTAGAGCAAATGTATTTTTGGTGGTTGCAGCGTGCTTGGTGAAGAATGAATGACCAGTTGTATTGTATGAATGGGTCGGCGTATGTGATTAGCTAGGGATTCAGATTCAAGAGTAATGTCAATAAGGGGGTACTTTATATTCCACAAAACTCAAAGACTCTCCATCTGATGTAATTTTGTACTCAGAAAACTAGGTTGGAGAAAGTCTTACTCTCCAAGAAAGGTGCAGCCGATAAGCGAGTATATATAATTAGGGTGAGAGGAAAAGGAATTTTGGCAATGCTTATAAGCCAAACTGAAGAAAAACGTATTTATATTTGCACAATTAATCAACCAACCAATTGAATATTACCTGAACGCCAAGATGTCACTGCGGCCCAGAATTAAGCGAGTTTGAACTCCCGTTGCGCTATTACATTCACTTTCGAACTGATACCTTGGATAAAGCTATAAAGAGGGGGAGCGGGTGGAAAATGATAGGTTCTAAGATGATCTCGATAGATGAGTACTTAACAATGCAGTTAAAGATTTGAACCGTTAGTTTACCAATATTTGTTGTTGATAAGTATGAAGGGTTGTGTAGAGTTTGACACACATTTTGGATTGGTTGGTAACTGAACAAGTGTGAATCAATGTGTCAGACATTGTCCTTAACAATACTCCTCAGGTTTGGAATTCAGTTTCTCCTTCTCCTAGACTGGTTGCCCTACTTAGGCTTGAGATTCCACTCTGGGCTATTAATATACCCGACGCTAGTGGAAGATAAGATAGATTCATGCCTTTTCCAACGGCATTAGTTCAAAGTAAAACACAAACTGCCTCGGATTTAAACTATATGTATATATATATATATATATACCATGAGGAGTCGGTTTAGGCGAAACTGTAGGGGGATAGTCCCGACTCGCGATTTAATTTCTGTAATTAGCTCTACTTAGTATTGAGCACTATTTGTAATTGTAGATTTGCAGCATTTTACGGTGGGTTTTTGTTCATTTGACTAACAGACAGCATATCTCTTGATTTTTTAAAACTGGTGCGACAAAGTTGGCCTTTTTTTTTTTTTTTTCAACCAGGCAGTGATTCGGAATATTGTTATCTCTAAATCCTGACTTTTTTTTCTTTTTCCTGGTAACCGTGAATGCTGGTAGATAATAGGTTAGTATATATATATATATATATATATATATATATATATATATATATATATATATATATATTTATTTATTTATAAAACTTTCATCCTTCGTTTTCTTTTGTTAGTGTCTTCATTTTTCGTCTTCTCTTTCCGTTCGTCTCGTTGTAACTTTCTTTCTTTTACCTTTATCAATTGTGTTTTCTTTCTTTCTTTCATTCTTTCTTTCTTTCTTTCTTTCTTTCTTTCTTTCTCGTTTACTTCATTATCATGTTAATTGCAATGAATCTTTGTTTGTTTGTTTGTTTGTTTCTTTCTTTCTCGTTTACTTCATTATCGTGTTAATTGCAATGAATCTTTCTTTCTTTCTTTCTTTCTCGTTTAGTTCATTTTGATGTTAATTGCAATAAATCTTTTTTCTTTCTTTCTTTTTGCTATCTTTCATTTTCGTTTTTTTTTGTGTAATTTGATTTCATGTTCTATTACTTTATTTCTTTTTTCTTTTTTTATTTGTTTCTTTCTCCTTTCTTTTTTTCGTCTTTTTCGTTTGCATTTCACTAAATATTTTTTTCTTTCTTTCTTTGTCGAAATAAAGTTCATCGAACGATTTTAATTTCTATTTAATAGAAAGCAAATTATTAGTCATCAGACAAACGTTACATGTTGAGATCCGAATTCCTTTTAGTTTTTTAGTTTTATTTTATTATTCTCTTATGGCCAGTATATGAGCATTTTTGATCTATTGAACCTTTTATTAAACCATTAGTTTCGTTTATTTGTTTACTATATATATTTATAGATTTTGCAGAGTATATATTTTGGCAGCAAGTTAGAATTCTAGCAAATTTTGTTAAAGACGATGGAATACTGTTTATTACTTTTAATTTTATTTTTTCAAGACTCCTTATCATTTTTCTTGTGTTATAATATAGTTAGTAAAGGAATTGTCCAGTATATTCCGCCCAAGCGCTTTCAACCATACTTTTGGTCGTCATCAGTGGTAGCGTAGTTTTGAGTCGACAGTGTGAGTTTTTATTGTTTTAATTATTGGTAGCGTTTTGTATATATATATATATATATATATATATATATGATCGTATATATCTATCTCTCTCTATATATATGATCATATATATATATATATATATAATCGCTGCTGCTGTTTGTGTGCAAGTGCGCGATCCAAGAACCTAATTGAATTACAAGCAACATGAACATTAAACCGTTGAATATATATATATATATATATATATATATATATATATATATATATATATATATATATATATACATATATATATATATATATGTATGTGTGTGTGTGTGTGTGTGTGTGTGTGTAATGTAATTAGAATGAAACTCAAACCTGGGTAAATTGTCATGACAATTTAACCAGATTTGAGTTTCCTTTTCATTGCATTGGATACCATGCGTACGTGAGTTTTGTTATGTAAACCTGGATAGTAAATATATAACAATAGCCATGCATAAAGTGCTCCCATAGATTTATATGAAATTCCTTATATATTCTATACGCGAATAATCAACACCCACTGTCTTCGGGCGCTAACTGGATATAACAAATATATATATATATATATATATATATATATATATATATATATATATATATATATATATTAATGAGTACCTTCCAACCAATTTTAACAAAGATTTTGTTCTTTTAAAATTTCCATTGTGATTGAGCTTTCATCTATGTGACCCTTCTTGCTCATATTATATATAATTACAACGAGATAATACGATTTTATATTTTCAAACGAATTGTGTTCCTCTCAAATTTCCATATTTATCCATTATTTCTACGATTTGGTTTCTTTGTCTGATGGCATATAAAACAACTTGACTTATTTAATGCCACAGACTTCCTTAAAAAACCCTCAGGGATTCTATTTAACGCATAGCTAGTCCATAACTTTGGCGGTTGTATTAGTTTGAAAGACATTTTAATAGAAAGACCGGAGATAGAACTCACTCTGGCTGCCGTAAATCATTTTGTTTGTGAATAAATAAACAGGTTCTTTTCTGTACCTTTCCAAATTTCTGTTGTGATTGTCAGTCTAGTTCACTCTTTAAAATAGCCCCTAAAGAAATGGTGAATTTCGTCACTTTTTAATAAAAGAAAAGCCAAGTGCTAAATATGTACTTCCTTGTTTTTGTGTTTGTATTACAGGCTTTATAAATTGGTATACTGACAGCAGAAAATTTCCTCACTAATTAGATATTCAAAATTTTGGCACGATACAATTATTTTTTGAGTTTGGGCAATAGAATTTTCCATTATTTCCTACACGCACTTATATAGAGACAAATTAATTTTTAACGCTACCTTTTGGTGTCAGAGTCTGGCCACAAGACAGGTTAGTCTATTCGGGTCAGAGATACAAGAAGATACCTCTGTTTATATATTTTCTTTGTTTTCGTTATATTATCGCCTTAATTTGCTTTCCACCAATTTGCCAACGAAATAAATATTTCTTATCTTAAACAGACCAAAGCTTTGTCAATAAATTACAAATTTATTATTCAAACGTTATTTCTTTCTGGTAAAGTGAGCACTTTCTTCTTTTTTTTTTTTAGAATCTTATCTCCTTACTCCCAATGTATTTAGGTCTGGTTTCTTTGTTTAATGGAATATCAACATTTGTGGGTTATTTAATGCCAAAGCTCTCCAACTAGAAGTGGTACTATTTAACCCCTACTTAGGAGGATAAGAGATTTCATACCTTTCCCAAGGGTATTTGTCCGAAAGTGAACGTAATAGCGCGGCTGGAGTTCGAAATCGCTAACTACGATTCCGCAGCCCAGTGCTTTAACCATTCCGCAATGTATTTATTAGTATATTTAGGGGGTACGTTTTTATGCTAAGGAGTTCAACACACGGATTTCTTTGACTTTCTTTTCCCCTTCACAATCCACTCTGATCATCTATCGTTCATGGTTTCTAGGTTGCAGCATGTGTCCGTAATGTATATATAAGATGTAAGATGTCTCACAATGTTAATTTCTAAGCGGAGTTACATCATCATCATCATCATCATCATGTCGTGCCGCGAGCACGGATATCCCTGACCCTCTCTCGCCACTCCTCCCTATCGTTCATCGCCTCTGGTAGGTCTTCAGGGCTACATTCCGTATCCTCACATAGCTGCTGTATGTATGTTCTAGCTGGTCGCCCTGCTTTTGCTCGGCCATATGTGGGGGTCCATAGGAGTACAACACTTATGATCTCGTCTCTGCTTCTCCAGCAGTGTCCTGTATGTCTGGTTCGTCTAACTTGGATAGTTTTCGTGATGGGAGGCAGGTAGCCGTATAGTTGGTGCCTTGTGGGGTGTTGCCGCCAGGATTTATTCAATATTGCGCGCAACATTCTTGTGTAATTGCCGTCTAGCTTCTTCTCCAGCTGTTTTTTTAGCGTCCAAGAGGTGCATCAATATAGCAGTATCGACACGACCGCTGACTGGAAGAAACTGCGTTTCATTTTATCGGTCAGGTTTGATTTCCATATGATCGATAGCTTATCGATACCTGTCAATGCTTTCGTTAGCCGCGTGTCGATGTCTTTTTCGGTTGATGAGATACTGCTTCCTAGGTAGGTAGAGAGGTTCCGTCTAGTGTGGAAATGTCACCTGCTGAATTAAAGCACATGTATTCAGTTTTGTGTGCATTGACATGGAGGCCACTGCCTGCGGCGGCTCGTTCCAAATTATGCTGTAGTGTTTCGGCTTGGTTGGGCTTATTTTCCAGTATCGCAAAGTCATCGGCGTAGTCGGCGTCGGTAAATATTTTTGCGGGGTACCTTCTGCTTCTTTTCTTTGTTAGCTCGAAGCCGTTAACAGATTTAAATTCAGAGGTTTTCTACAGGTTGCAAAACCAAGACTAAAAAAAAAAAAAATATCTGCGCTACTATTTACTTATAGCTGAGGAAAGAATCGTTTGTCATAACTTTCCCAAGAATACAACTAGCGCTGTATAAAATGTCAAAAATTTTCGCCCTGGATTTGAAATTGAGTTGCCGTGTTTATTTTTTATGACTGCGACAATTACACCAAGAACTTATACCGTACCCATAATATATAAACATTCGTCTTCTTTGGATTTTGAATTCTTTTATCAGCTTTTGCCATTTCTTGATGCCACAAGCGGCTTTGACAATTATTATTCTGATGTTCTTTGTTTGTTTTGCACGTTTTATTTTTAAAATGATATTCCGTATTATTTTGTATCTGCCCGAAGGTTAATGTCGCTGTTTTAATTATTTGCAGTTTTCACAGCTGCAACTAAATGCTTCGGTTGTATAACGAAGGAGAAAGTGACAACAACAGTTGTTAATAAAAATGTATACTCCCTTTTTATTCAAAAGAGTTGTGGCGAAATACCTGTATAAGAGAGAAACTGACAGTGCTTGGCTTCTTTCAAGGGAGGTTTGATTCAGGGCCAGCTTCTCAACTCGGGGGCTGCCGTCCCCTGGCTGGCGCCCAAGATGACGTGACATGTCTACTCTGTTGACTGCCGACTCCATTATTATATTTTTCTGGACGCCCACACATAAGTAATTCCAGCGCTCCAACTCACATGGCATTTCCGCTGTCTTTTGTTTACCTTAAGACACAGGTGCATTTCTTGTTTTGAAACCCACAACTAACATACCTTGTGAAAGGTCGATATTTCAAAAATCCCTTTTTTAAATAGCAAGATCTATATGACCTGATGAAGACTTCCAATTGAATCAAAAATTTAGCTTTCATAATTATTTCTCATACAAAAACAATTTTGATAAGATATTTTTGTATTCAAACAAAAGATTGAAGTCGAAATGCGTTAGCAAATAAACAAACCATCAAACATCTATCTTTCTTTCCGTTTTAGCTTTTCAACGCTCATTCAGTCAGATTCAACTCATTTCTTCTTATATATATATGTATATATATATACAAGATAATATATATATATATATATATATATATATATATATATATAAGATAAAATATATGTATCACTTGTAAAGAATTAGTTTGTAGATAAGTTTTTTTAAAAAGCCAGGGATCATTTTTTTGCACAAAGTGAAGTGGTTCAAGTATTGCTCAAACTACCAGTTTTATTTGCACACAGTTAAATGTTTTCAAGTTATATTCAATTTACCATCAGTAAATTTTTTGCAAACGGATACTACCAATCTTAGTGGAGCTGGCAGTAATGGTATTGAAAAGGTACTCCACATTTCCCAAAACTCCAGGACTGGATCTTTACTATCATATAGTTTTTTATGTCATATCCAGGCCACCCATTGCAGGATGGGGGTTTACTCATTTGGAGAGATGCAGTCGGATAATTCTACAGTCCCAGCCGACTGGGCTCAAATTAAACAAAAAGACGAAGACACTGACACTTATGACGATGTTGCAGTCCAGCATGCTAACTACTACGCCACGGAGAACCCCTTTTTTTTCTCAGATTGCACTTCAGAGTACTTCAAATTGTTTCCTTCGAGGGCTGGCTGAAAAGTTCATTGGCTGACTAAAATATACACTAGGAATGTGACCAAAAGAGTTTTTTTTTAAAAACATAATATCCCTCGAAGTACACACACTTCTTCCATTATTGTTGTAGTGTTAGTATCCCATTGGTAAGAAAGTCATTAACAGCAGATATGACTTGATCATGTGAACATTACAGCTTATGGACATTTTAACCCACCCTCGTATATTCGCTTTAGTAAAGCCACAGTTGTGAGACACAAGGAAGATCGAACTCACGCTTTTCGTGGTGGAATGTAACATTAGATTCTAGTTCATTTCTTCATATCTGCACATCCTACTTATCATGTTTAGTTGCGTAAGATATGGGATATTAGGTAGATTGGATTTTGTCCCTCTTGTTGTTGGGCCATCTATTGTAACAGACCTTAAAACCTTTTTAAAATGAGTGAAATGGCACTGGAAAGACAAGGAAAATAAAATGGGATATTAGGTTATAACTAAGTTGCCAGATTATATTTGTTCTATCAATATTTGAGACGTTAATAAATTCCTAGTGGTTTCGAATGCTTCTGTTATTAGAGCTGTCAATTCGTCGTCCGTCCAAGCTGTGTCTACCGCTTGTGAATTGGTATTGTCAGTGCGTGAGTTTATCGGTTCGTAGGTGAGCAAATACTGCTAGGCGTCGTTGCATTGTGCTGATCGGTCTGTTACTCTAGGTGTTGCTGCATCCGGGCATCTGGATGTTTGGTCTGGAACTGGCTAGTCCTCTTAGCTCGATCGGCGAGAAAGACTTTCTTGTTCTAAATAGTAGAGTTTTAACTAACTGTTCTTAAATAGTTCAGGAAGACATTTCCTTGCTACAGAGTAGCTTTATGAAAACCCAAAATAAAATTGAAATATAAAGGGTATCTTGGTCTCTTTTCTTCCTTCCTTCCTTCAGTAATTCTTTTTCAGCCCTCACAGACTAAGAAGACGCCGATGGGTTAAATGGAGAAAAGAAGAAAGAAAACGATGGAGTAGTACATATAACTTACGAAACTAAAAACCTAACAACCAAGCAAATCTTCTAGTTCTCCGTATCGTCATCGCTATTTAAATGGGGAAAACAGTCTGGATTTTTGTCTGTTTTGATTAATATGGCCTCTAGGGACCATTTAGTGGTTTAAGAAAAGGTCATCGTCCTCATCATCATTTCGTGCCGCTCGCGCGGATATCCCTGACCCTCTCTCGCCACCTCTCCCCACCTTCCATCGCCTCCGGCAGGTCTTCAGGGGTACATCCCGTATCCTCACATAGTTGCTGTATGTATGTTCTAGCTGGTCTTCCTGCCTTTTCTCGGCCATATGTGGGGGTCCATCGGAGTAAATCACTTATGGGCTCGTCCTTGCTTATCCAGCAGTGTCCTGCATGTCTGGTTCGTCTCGCTTGGATAGTTTTCGTGATGGGAGGCAGGTGGCCGTATTGTTGGTGCCTTGTGGAGTGTTGCTGCCAGGACTTGTTCAATATTGCTCGCAACATTCTTGTGTAGTTGTCATTCAGCTTCTTCTCCAGCCGTTTAGTTAGCGTCCTAGTAGTGTATCCATACAGCAGTATCGATACGACCGCTGACTTGAAGAAACTGCGTTTCATTTTATCGATCAGGTCTGATTTCCATAAGAAAAGGCAATACTATTAAAATATAAATAGATGAAAATATTCATCATTCTTTCTGTAATTTTTCAAGTGAGTTCAATTTGTCTACTTCATATAAGTCAAAGAGAATCATTCAGGCAAACCATGTTCAAATCCTGTGCGAGGTTTTTTGGCAAGATAGTGTTAATACGCTTGAAAAAGTTATGAATGTAATTATTCTCGCACCAGCAAGGGGCCAAATAGTTGAGTAGTCTTGACTTTTTAAACTTGTTATGGCAACCTGTCTAGAGAAGACAAAATCACAAATTCAAGCCTGTTAAATTCTGCCTATAAAATGACCTTGTATCACATCTTGTTCATGGGGGAAGGGTTGGTTAAATACGTGGTGCATTCAATAAGGTTCCAGACATTTTTTGTACAGGCATTTAAAATTGTCGTAGACTCTTGAAAATTCACTATGTTATTGCTATACATCTTATGAGATCACTGACCAATTTTTATGATTTGAAGTTCAAATCAACAGCTACAGTAGCAATTAGAATATACCCTACAAAAGCCTGATTGTCACAGATGGCGAATTTCAAAAATGCAATCTGGACGTGAGGTCGCTTAAGAAGAACGATATGCAATAAAATTCTGTTTTAAACGTGATAAAAATGGTGCCACAGAAACGTATGGAATGCTTCAAACTACTGTTGGAACATCTTGGATGAATCGAGCATGAGTTTTTGAGTGGCAAAAGAGATTCAAGGAGGGCAGGGAGTCTATGACGGATGATGAGAAGTGTGGGAGGAGTAAGGAAGTTGATTGGCCTAAGGGTTAGGGTTACTATGTTGAGGTTTTAAGGGAGTTCAGGAAGAGATTCTGTCTGAAGAGACTTGCACTTTTCAAATCGGGTCAGTGGCATTTCCACCAGGACAATGCACCAGTCCATAACTCCATCCTTGTCGCAGACTATTTGACCAAGATGGGCATCAAGACAGTTCCTCTGCCTCCCAATAGTTCAGGCCTTGCTCCCTGTGACTTCGGCTTATTCCCTTAGCTCAGAGGCTGTCGTTATGAGAGAATTAAGGAGATGAAAGAGGCTGTGACGAAGGTCATTGACACGCTCACACAAGAGGACTTCGATAGGGCCTTTCAGAAGTTGTTGGATCGGTAAAACTAGTGCATTGCAGCTGAAGGAGATTACTTTGAAGGGGACTAGAGTTTCATGTGTGTACTATCAATAAAAGTGCCCATACGAAAAAAATCTGGAAACCTATTTAATAATCCTCGTACGAAGACAGAAATGAAAAATGAATAAAGCGTTTAATTTTCTTTAAAAATATGCAATGTGTTCAAGAAGTATCAAAACTGAAGCTACATTTACTGAGAAAAATGAAAAATTGATGAAGTGTTTAATTTTCTTTAAATTTATATACTACAACAGTTTGAGTTTTCCACTAAAATAGCATTAACAACAACAATTACAATACTATCAGAATAAACCTATACTACAAGAATTAAATGCATACAAACTATAAAGTAGGAAAGCAAGTAATAATCAACATTATACACAGACACATTAAACCCACCAAACCTCAAAAACAAATAAAACACATTATCTATTACACTAAATTTAAAACATCCAACTTCATCGTTAAGAATAACACAAACTTCCCCCAAACTCCCCAAAATGTGTGTACTATCAATAAAAGTGTCCATACGAAAAAAAGTCTGGAAACTTATTTAATGATCCTCGTACGTATGTTACTAATCTTTGTTGAAGGTGAACAGGAATATTATTTTTAAATCTTTAGAATGTTTGAATTCATATTCAACGTACTTTTCTCCAGTTTCTTCAGTATTTGAGAAAACTAGTTATTTTCCCATAGCTCTCCGGGGGGAGTTCATTGTCGTAGTGGTTGGTTGGTTTTTTTACGGCATATCAACCTTTGAAGATTATTTAATGCCAAACCCTGTTTATACATTGTTGTGTCGTGAAATAAATAAGGTTGATTCACAAGTAAACCAGAAGATATATTTTTCTGGTGAGAACTTAAATGTTAATAACCTTAGTCGTATTTATTTACAGCAATTTGTTTGAAATTCCACCACACCAAAGTGTGGCATAAGGACTTTTTAATGTGGAAGCTAGGCTCAGGGCAGTAGCTCTGACACGCCCGGTGGCTCCAAAAACGCCTTGGGTCGCGTCGGTATTCTCCTAAAAATGGGCGCATCAGGCGCCAGGTGGTAAAACAAGCCGTACCATGGGAGGTGAGAGCCTAAGGGAATGGCATTCAGAGTCCTTAGAGAATGTCAGTCTCAGCTTTGCCAGCATGAGTGCCAGGTTTCCCCGATACTCATGCCCAGTAGTCTTGAACGACTAACAAAATGACAAGACACACCCAACCCGTTTCAGGAATTGTAAAACATTACTGGGAGTGTCTTTAATTGGAATCATTTTGAGATGTAAATCGCGGTAAATCACCTGAAGAAGGATAGAGGTGAAATTTGGCCGAAACGTAGTGAAAGAAGAAACAACACAAAAACTACCAAGATGAGGACAAAAAAGTCCGCAATAAATTTAAAAAAAAAATTAATTCTCACATTATTGGGAGCAATGGCAATGAAAGGTACTCCACATTCCCTCAAACTCCAGATGTTTGGGCCACACTAAGTTCTCATAAAATAACAAAACCGTGATCTATAATTTTATCTCTTGTCGTCGGACATTGATAACCGTTTATTGAATAAGATCGCACACAGACAATATAGATAAGTAAATGAACTAATAAAAAGGAGATGAATAATTAACCTAAAAGCTATCTTATCTAATGTCTTATCTAATGTCTCAATACTATTAAATTTTCAAAGACGTAATTGTTGAAGACGTGTTTGCAGAATAAATTAACCGTTATAATTTCAATGCTGCAAATGTTCACTTGTAGGATTTTTATTTTTCTACATTTTTTCTTTAGATATTTACCGAAATTTTCTGAATCGCCACCTTCGTTTGATAGTTTACATCGAATCGCTTGTAAAATGTAATTCTAGGAAAATAGATAGGTTGATAGATAGATGTGCACATGATGAGATAGATAGATGAATAAATATGCACATACGGAAATAGACAGATATTTACGTACTGAGATAAATAGATAGTAATTTACAAAGCTCTTTGCTTCGATGTGGCACAAGGCCGAATGAATGGGGCGCCCACTGAGACACGAACTCACTCGTGTAGGTTTGCTAGACTATCTTGCTAACCGTTACACCACCAGAGGTGCCCAAAACAAATGAGATAGACAGATAGATAGATATGTATATACTGAGATACATAGATCGCTAACATGTTAGCTAGCTTGCTTAATAGATAGATTGGTTTTGTTTAGTTTGGTGGGTTTTATGGCATATCAACCTTTGTATGTTATTTAACGCCAAATCCATTTTTATGTAAATAATCTGTTCTATTGAAAACAATTCAGTTTAGCATAAGTACACAGTTTAATTGTCAAAAACATTTCCATTTCAAACTATTCATGAAGTTATATGTAACAATTCAGTCAAGTGTAAATACAATTTTAATGTCGAAAAACAGTTCTATTTGAAATAATTCAGTTAAGCATTAGCACGCAGTTTAAATGTAAGTACGGTTTAATTGTCAAAAACATTTCTATTTCAAGCTATTCAGTTTACTCAAACAATTCAGTTTAGCACAAGAATGTTGTTAGTTCTATTTAACCCATAGATAGGGCCCTATCAAGTGCTACCACTCTGGGCCAGAGTGGACCTGGGAGCGATGGTAATGATGGGGTACTCCGCATCCCCCAAAGCTCCAGCATTCCTGGAACCTCACCATCAGAACCATTATATCCAGGACACTCGGTTGGGGAATCTTACACCGCTTGATAGATAGATAAGTAGATAGATTGATAGAGACATACAGAAACACATAGATTTGTACTTACTGGGATAGATAAATACATTGATAGATATGCGTATACTGAGATAGATAGATCGATAACAATTTAGTTAGCTTGCTTGATAGATAGATAGATAGATAGATAGATTGAGAGAGACATACGGAAACACATTCTAAGACAGATGAATAAATATGCACATATGGAAACAAATGAATATGTACGTACTTCTATACATATATATATATATATATATATATATATATATATATATATATATATACCTTTTTTCATTTACTGCAATGGACTTCTCTCAGCTTAATCTCAGTTACTGATTCTGCGTTTTACTGACGCTTTTCATAGTAACATGATAGGATTTTAATGAAGTTCTAATTACTCAATAAATGTCACTTAAAGCATCCATTAATCACAATATCCCGAATTTAATTGCTTGCCATTGGGTGCAATATGCCCACATAGGGTCACTTTAATCTCGGAGTCACATGTGCATACAAAGGAACGAAGTAAAAAGAAAAATAATACCATGTTCTGTAATAGATATCTGTTAGGTTAGTCTACTGTACTCTCTCCACAAGACTTTTTTGTGCACAGAATTAGTTATAGCCACAGATTACAATTTTGACAGGTTCTATCCCAAGTAAAAGAAATGGGAGACAGCCTGTAGGTATCAATATTAAGTCTCATCTTGATTGCAATATATATATATATTCATATATATTGAATTTGGTAAAAGAGAAAGGAGACAGCCTCTAGGTATTAATATCAAGTCTCATCTTGATTGCAATATATATATATATATATATATATATATATATATATATATATATATATCCAGAGAAGATGTGTAGGGAATTATTCAAATTGAGTATATATAAGAGGATTCTTATAATTCTTCAGGAGTGCTCATTGTATGATTATTAATATATAGATTTATAAATATTATCCAGAGCAAATTTATATAATTAGATACAAAAACTCAACAGACCGTCATTTTGCCATTATAAATTTATTTCATCTGGCCACTGATAAACCAACCTCTTCAGATAGACGTCACATAATGAAGAGAGACGGCTATCTGAAGAGGTTGGTTGTTTTATTAGTGGTCAGCTGAAATAAATTTATAGTAGCAAAATGAGGGTCTCTTGAGTTTTTCTTCTAATTATATAGTCATCCACAGACAGATCTGTTTCGTTCTATCAGAACTCATCAGTGTGGCTAGACAGTATCTTCCCGTAGCTGGGATGGAAACCCGGTTAACTCAAACGCCAAGCCAAAGCTTCTAACCATTCAGCCACGAGGAGACATTAGCTGCGAAGTAAATTTTAAACGGTTATGAATCCAATTACTATTGTTTACATACATCCGTTCAATGGTTGCCTATATATATATATATATATATATACTTTAAGAAAAACAACGAAACCGGTCACATAGGATTATAAATTTATTTCAATCCTGTTACGCATTTTTGAGGTTTTCAAAAACACGAAAAAAGTAACAGGACTTCTTCAGATCATTTTTGGATAATAAGTTGAATAGACACATTGAGCTCTTTACCAGGAAAATTTCAAATATTCATGCTTGAATACCTTCTTGTCCTGATGGAATTACTCCCAACTCCGGTTTAACTGGACCAACCATGTGTCTATTCAACTTATTATCCAAAAATGATCTGAAGAAGTCCTGTTACTTTTTTCGTGTTTTTGAAAACCTCAAAAATGCGTAACAGGATTGAAATAAATTTATAATCCTATGTGACCGGTTTCGTTGTTTTTCTTAAAGAATTTATTGCTCTGTATTATTGGTACATTGAGCTCTTTACCAGGAAAATTTCAAATATTCATGCTTGAATACCTTCTTGTCCTGATGGAATTACTCCCAACTCCGGTTTAACTGGACCAAATATATATATATATATATATATATATATATATATATATATATATATATATATTAATATATATATATATATATATATATATATATATATATATATATATATATATATATATATCACTTTATGGAGGTGCCCGTGGTGTAATGGTTATCGTCGTAGGAAATGGACACGGCGACACGAGTTCAAATCCTGGACGAAAGTGGGAAAGGTATGAATCCAACTGTTCTCCCTCCAGCTATAAGTAAAGAGTAGGGCAGACTGGTTCTTCAGCTTTGATGAGGCAACTAGTCTTGGAGAAGGAAAACTCTGAATTCAAACTTGTAAAACTCCGCTTGTGTCATATTCTGCCCGAGTGGAGGGGTTGGTAAATATATATATACCACTTTCAATATCCTTCGAATGCGTTGCTTGGCTTTTGGGAAAAAGAATTTAGATACGGGCTGTACATTTCTCAAATACTTGACCGGATCAACAATAGAGTATCTGTTCAATGCTATTGGTTGAGAATAAGATTACAGTCTGGCATTATTAACTTGAGGCTTGTGGTCAAGGGTTCTTCGTAGGGTCCCTTGGATGGTCTCAGGGAAAGAAGCGTTTGAAAGGAAGAAGCTCAAATATTCGGAGATTTCGGAGGGAATGAAGAAGGAAGGTTAAAAGACGAAAGTTTTTCACAAAGGGTCAGGGGTTTTTTTTGTCTATTTTTGCTTGATTTTTTTAAATCCCGAATGTGTCTGAAATGTTTTGTGCTGCGTTCCTATCTTTTATTATTGAAAAAATCCTTTGAAAGTTAATTGACAAACAATTCTCAATATCAAACTGCACAGAATATTCCATAAGTGTACTACAGTTTCACTAAAAACATACAACAAATAATAAAATGGCACAATAAGAAAGTCCATAACACAGTCCAAACAACAAAAAGCCCCATCTGGGATTGCAAAATAAAATGTCATGTCCTCCAAAAGGAAATTGCCTACAAAAATTGTATATAAACCCACCGTTAGATCTAAAGAAAACAGAAAAAAACCTGTTATAATAGAAGGACCGACATACAAGAAATTCTTTAACGATATAAAAGATACAATCTCAGCATAATACTTTCTATACACATTCAGGATCTAAAAAGTTACACCAAAGCATCAAAAAATAATCTGGAAAATTGTACCAGCTTAAAAACTACACTTCAAAACACTGTAATGTTTGCCTCGAAGGAAAAAATAGACATAATCACTTTCCCAGAATAAAATAAACTCCTAAACTAATGATCAGAACGTACATTTAAATCTAGACATGAAAGCAAATTTCAACAAGGTCTAATGAAAATTAACAACAACAAAGCTCTAAAAAATTCAGAATAAATAAATAAAATACATAATTTTAAAGTAAACAAATAAGTTTATAATATATACTAAAAATAAAATAAAAATGATATGCTAATTTTTTATATGAATCTCTAGGAATGGAGAGTTTTCTTTCTTACATTATTTACGCTCACAGCTGAATATTTCCTGATCTTTTATATTTTACTCATAACATTTCAACCGCTGTGTTCTCCAGCTTTCTTCATTTTCTTTTTTTACTTTAGTCAGTAATTTTCAAGAATACCTCAACCCATTGGGTTTACCTTAATGTTCTTTCTTTCTTTCTTTCTTTCTTTTTGATATCATTTCCTCAATTCTTTCTCTTTTTAATCAAAGGATACTTTTTTCTTTGTTTTTGCATCCAAGATAAGTCGTTTCAAGGAAGTGCCCGTGGTGTAACGGTTATCATCGTTGGAAATGGACACGGCGACACAAGTTCAAATCCTGGACGAGACTGATTGCATTTCACATAGCACTAATACCCTTGGGAAAGGTATGAATCCAATTATTCTCCCTCCAGCTATAGGTAAATAGTAGGGCAGACTAGATTCTTCAGCCTTGGTGAGGCAACTAGTCTAGAAGAAGGAAAACTCTGACTTCAAACCTGTTAAACTCCGCTTAAAAATTGACCTTGTGTCATATCCTTTCTGAGCGGAGGGGTTGGGTAAATATGATAAGTCTTTTCAAGTCAGATACTCATTTTTCAATATCAACATTTTCCTTAGCTCTTTTCTATCAATGTTAAATCTTTTTTCTCTTTCTGTCAGATTTCTACTTTCTGTCTCATCCTTTTTACATGTTTAACAATTTCTTTCGTTTCAACACAGCATCTTTCTTTCTTTCTTTCTTTCTTTCTTTCTTTCTTTAATGGAGCACATTGAATCTTCTTCTTTGGCTTTTCCCACATCGGTTTTTCTTTCTTTCTTTCTTTCTTTCTTTCTTTCTTTCTTTCTTTCTTTCTTTCTTTCTTTCTTTCTTTCTTTCTTTCTTTAATGGATCACATTGAATCTTCTAATTTGGCTTTTCCCACATCGATTTTTCTTTCTTTCTTTCTTTCTTTCTTTCTTTCTTTCTTTCTTTCTTTCTTTCTTTCTTTCTTTCTTTCTTTAACGGATCACATTGAGTCTTCTTATTTGGCTTTTTCCATATCGATTCTTTCTTTCTTTCTTTCTTTCTTTCTTTCTTTCTTTCTTTCTTTCTTTCTCTCATCGTGTGGATTCTTCCTTTTGTTTCATTCACGTCTACGCTAATATTTTTTACTATTTTTTTCGCTCATTGGCTTTAGAACCAATTTATGCCCAAGTCAGTGGAACATTTAGAGCTTCACAATTATTTTCAGCAGCAAAACAGTTAATTATTGCAAACAGATATATTTGACATATCATTGGTATTCCAATGAGTACTACTTAAACATGTCAGAGTGGACCTGGGAGTATCTGCAATAAAGGGCTGGTTCCACTCTCTGCAGGTTCCCAGAACTGGTGCCTTACCATCAGATGCAGTGAAGTATCTTAACAAGGACAGCTTTTTATGTGTTTTATCTTTTTTTATAGAGAATACAGTCGGTGTATTCTAAGACCCAGCAACAAAGTGGATGGTATTTGAAAAGAAACTGCTACATTTATGCTTGTTATAATTCTTCAAAAATATTTGACTTACCCGTGCCAGAGTGGACCTTGGAATAATGGTAACGAAGGAATGATTCCACACTCTCTAGATCTCTAGAAATAGAGTCTCACCTCCGGATGCAGTTAAGTGTCAGACCTAAAAACCTTTTTGTTTTCTTTAATTTTTGGTGTTGAAATATCTTAATATTTTGGAGGGGATCCAGTTGCTTTTTTCTGGGCATGACCAACTGAGTGGCTATCAACGGTGTGGATATTCTACATCTTGCATTAGCAGTTTCTTTCTTTCTTTCTTTCAATCACAGTAATTAGACTTCTCAGATTTATTCTTTCTTTTTTTCTTTCTTTCTTAGCATTTAAATCCTCACATTTATTCTTTCTTTCTTTCTTTTTTTCTTTCTTTTTTTAAATCATGGTAATTAGACTTCTCCGATTTATTCTTTCTTTCTTTCTTTCAGTCATAGTGTTATATTTTGACCTTCGACCCGGTCCAAAAATACTATTCCAAGGTAATACACCGGAAGGAAGTGACACATTCCAACGGCCAGTAATCGAAAGAGATCGCGTGGGCGGATTAAGGCTTATAATATGGGACAAGGTGAAGGTCCCACTGTGCCAATACAGACTGATGCACCGGAAGATAGTGACCTTTGAACTGCATGACAGTTATTTCCGCTTGATGACAATTAAACATTCGATTTCAAAGATCCAGTGGGCGATCGTGTGGGCGTTGAATTATTATTCAACTCAGTTGAGTTCGAGTCCAAGAAGCAGTTGGCAGTGGCAGGGGCAGTTGGAATTGAGTTCTGGTTCCAGTTGAGTTCGACGCCCAGGGTAGGGGCAGTTGAGTTGAAGATCGGACGGAGTTATAGACGAAATGTGGTAGGGAGAGCCACATCAGGCCGAAGGGGCCTTTGGGCCCTGATGAGTGGGCCCTAGGCATCCGGTTGAGCACTAAAGAACAAGAAAGACACAACGAGACGGTCATTACAGTGGGGTCAAAATATGAAGTTTATGTTCGGTCTCCAGCACCCTCTCACATGCAAACCTTCAACAACCCTTTCGAACCCTTGCAATAAAGTGAGAGGTGAATATTTTTCTAAAGAAGTCTTCTTGCGTCTTCCTTCCTGCGTCTTTATCATGCGTCTTAATTATTGTGTCGTTGTGATGCTGCATGAACATGTATATGTGTAAATGACCATATAACAATAACAATTAGATCAGCACATTTCTTTCTTTCTTTCTTAGCAATTAGATCCTCACATTTATTCTCTCTCTCTCTCTCTTTCTTTCTTTCTTTCTTTAAATCATAGCAATTAGATTAACCCATGTAGTTTTTATTCGTTTCTTTCTTTCTTTCTTTCTTTCTTTCTTTCTTTCTTTCAATCATAGCAATTAGATCAGCACATTTCTTTCTTTCTTAGCAATTATATCCTCACATTTATTCTTTCTTTCTTTCTTTCTTTTTCTTTCTTTCTTTCTTTCTTTCTTTCTTTCTTTAAATCATAGCAATTAGATTCCCCCATGTAGTTTTTATTCGTTTCTTTCTTTCTTTCTTTCTTTCTTAATATGTACCCACATATCAAGTTATAGAAGTTTTTGTTGAAAGCCCCTCGTAAGCAACATGAGCGATGCATTAGTAAAATTATTGCTGGATTAAATACTTCAAGTAGAGAATATAAATTTCAAATTACTAAAAAACATCACGTTCTGAACACTCCTAAAGAACATCTTTATGCAATTAAGTTTTTTCATCATCTCCCATTATCTGCATCTTAACGAGTAAGACGCACTCTTACAGATTGATGCATAACCAATCTATAATCAAATATGAACATGAAAAGAAGTCTCGGACATGTAGTGGATAAAACAATCAAGAAACTCTCTCACTTTCTTTCAAATGCAGAAGACACTCTTTTATATGCTTTCCGACTAATGCATAAAAGATAAGAATTTTTTTACAACACAGTCTGTTTTAGAATTACTTTTTTTTTCTACCGAACCGTCTTGAAGGAAGAGGACAAAAAATCTCAAGTTGTGTAGAGATTTAAAACCAAAAAGGTTACCGTTAGGTGGAAAAAAAGAACTTGATTTATGTTTTTTTATTATCTATTTCATTACCCTCTTTTAACGACTTTATTTACCATCTTGGAGTAAGTGTAGCAGTAACTACCCCCTCATACACAAAAGTAGATGAGAAAACTCCGAATTCAATATAGCAAAATAACATGGCCGACAAAGGTATTGAAAGAATGAATCGTATCTGTGTTACATGATTAAAATAACTTCGGATTGTTAGCATAAAGAAAAAAGTGGGGTAATTTTTTCTTGTTTTCTTGGATGCGGAGGAAAGGAAACTTTACATTACCAACACCATACAAGCATAGCACAGGAGATGAATGACTGTGACAATAAAACTTCGATCAAACCGTAAAGTTCAAATAATATAATCAACTAGGCTGCCTTCATAATATCTAAGTTATCCTGCTCCAGCTTGACACTTGATAACAGACACAGTATTAGGGGAATATTATCTAAACGTATTGCAACAGAAACCATGGGTTTCAGCATGGTGCATGTGAACCAATACAGATGAATCCAAAAGGTCTGTGGCAGGCTTCACCTGATACTTGGCGCAGGAATTTCATAGACCAATGGTCAGGATCAAATAGTTCGATCTGAAAACTATTGCCATTCATCAATAAGGGGGACATCTATTGATGACAAAAATAGCCACCGAAAAACCACCGTGACTCTTTACCAAATGACGAGTTCAAAGCGCATCGCTCTTCAGGTGGATAAACAAGTGGCGCATTTTTTTTGGTTTGGACTACAGCTCCCAGTATTCAAAAAATCAACAACAGAGTCCAAATCAAACATACTTATGTGGTATATGTCCAACCTCTGGACAAACAACGAAGGACTGGTAGAAATATAAAAATATGATTTATATTTTTTATTCTTCGATGGCGACGTTTGTGTGAAGTAGGATACAGTCAGTGAGAGTTCGCACTTTCTTCTGTGGCGGGGACCCTTTTTGTGAAGTAGTACGATGGCCTGAGAACACACAGAGGGAAGGTGATAGGTTTGCTTGAGTGACCAGCAGGTATCTCCCAACGTTTGAGAGACCAGCGGGTCTCCATCTTCGCTGGAGCGACCAGTGGATCCCTGCCTTCAGTCCAAAATTACGGACCTTATATTGTCTTTTCAAGTCCCATGCGGAAATATGAATATCCTCTTCGCCCACGTATTTTTCTGCTTATGGCGGTTATCAGAACTTACATACGTTTTTTTCTGGTAATTTGTTGATCTGCAAATAGAAATATAAGTCTCTCTATCCATAGGCAATATATTATAGTCTAAGCCATTATCTTTTATTTTTCTCTTTCCTGTGAGACCACTTTGTTGATGTTATCTTGACTATATCTATTCAAAATTTACCTACTTAACTTATTGCGAACGTCAATAGGATTCATGATTGAAAATGGTTTCACATTTATATTATATATATATATATATGTGTGTGTGTGTGTGTGTGTGTGTGTGTGTATGTGTGTTAATATATATCTATATATGTGTATATAAGAATGAATATATATATGTGTCTATATATATATGTGTGTGTGTGTGTGTGTGCATATATATATATATATATATATATTTGTTTGTGAAGGTATATATGTCTGTATATATATGAGAAAGTATATATACATGTGTATCGATATATGTGTGTATATGCAAAGATATATATGTGCATGTATATATATAATGGACATTATTCCTTCATGGCTAGAGCTAGTCTATCGAGGTTTCACCTAAACGACTCTTTAAGATCGTATAGATTATATGTAAAGATTAATATATATTTATATATATATATATATATCTGTATATATATATATATAATATATATATATATATATATATATAAGAATAAATAGATATATATGTGTGTGCGTATATATATGGGTATATAAGTGTATATATATATAGATAAATTGTGTGAATATATATATATATATATATATATATATATATACATGTGTATATGTATGTGTGTATACAGATATAAATGTATATGTTTGTAAATGTCCTTAAATGTGCATATGCATACGCATGGGATATATATAAGACTGTGTGTGTATATATATATGTATATACAGATATATGTATGTGTGTGTGAGTGTGAATATATATGTGTATATATATAGGAAAATGAATATATATACGTGCGGATATATATATATGTGGGTAAATGCTTATATATATTTGTATATATGAGTGAATGTATATATGTGGGTATGTATATGAGAATGTATATACATATATACGTATGCGTATATATATATATATATATATATATATATATATATGTGTGTGTGTGTGTGTGTGTGTGTGTGTGTGAATGTATATGTATGTATATATATCAATATGTGTGTATATATGTATGTGTGTGAATTTATATATTTATATATATATGCGAATGTATATATACGTGTGTATATATATATATATGTATATATATTTGTGTATGTGTATGTGAATGTATGCATGTGTATATATACATCAGAATATACATATATATATATATATATATATATATATATATATATATATATATACACCTCTGCTTATTTGTACACATATATTTATACGCGTATATATATATATATATATATATATATATATATATATATATATATATATATATATATTGGGTTGGTTTATATATACATGTGTGTGGGTGTGTTTGCGTATATATGAGGGTGTGTACATACTTCCAAGATGTTGCAGTATGATAATAATATCAGGTTTGAAAACAATGCAAAAACAATCTTATTAAATTTGGTTGCTTGTATCGATAACGGTGTATATCTCTCACCTTGTTAAATAATAGACGTCACTCGTGTAAACTTGAACTGTTTAGAAATATGTAGAACGTTTTCTCGATATTCTACTTGAAAATAACGTAGTTATCTCTGCAATTAAATCAAATTGAAAGCCAATAAATAAACGCTTCTTTATTGTTTTTGTAAAACGAATACGTACGTGGATTTAACATTTTGTGGTTGTCAATTCGTCTGTTTGATTTGATCAAAATCTTAAAGAATTCAATTAACGCTTCTATTTAGGAAAGGGTGAATGATTCTAATTGGTATTTTATAGTTAGCAATTGACTATAATAATATTAACCTGTTTATTTAGGAAGTGATGAATGATTCTAATCCGAATTTCATTGGTAGTAATGGTCCATTATGATATTGATGCTTGTATTTAGAAAGTGTTAAATGATTTTAGTAAGTATTTCATAATTATCTCCGTAATATAAAGTTAAGGATTAAAAATATGTTTAGCACGAATTCTAGCCCCTAAAATAATTCGTTGAGTCCCCAAATTGACTTTTTTGGATTATGTGAGATGGAGAATTTCTAGGGTATTTCTCTTAATAAGCGCCATGTCGGCCGTGGCTGTAAAATACACCCTGCATAGTATTTTCGGTAAATTAACAAATAGCTCAGTTACATTTTTTTCATATATTTTATTATCAATAAAATAAGTAAAGTAAATTTTTATTCTTCCTGTGGTTCACGTGGTCGGTGAGGCTAAGATAATAATGAGTGTATCCCCTGCTATGGCGTACCCCCTCAAAAAAGGTTGTGTTCTGTGTGTGACATATATACGATGATGGGCTTTCAGTTCTGGTGATCTGAGGAATGTGTCAGTACTCCGTTTGCAATCTGGCCCGGACTGATAGTTCCTGTTAGGGTCCAATTTATGGGTCTAATTGATCTGTTTAAACATTGTTTCGGTTTGAAAAATCTGTGTGCAAAATTTTTCTCAAGAAATAACTACTTTAAAAATGTAAATATGAACATGAATCTCTAACTTCTAAGCATAAATCAATCAATCTAATCGATTGATTTCTTTGTTTCATGAAATATCAACCTTCCTTACAAATATAACTACATTTCACACAATTTGTAATTCACGAAGCTTTTTGCTTAGATGTGACACATAGCCTTATGAATGGAGCACCCAATGACACTAGAACTCACTGGTAAAGTAATTTACTCAGCTTTTTGCTGTGAAGACACATAAGGGCGTATGAATAGGGCACTCAATGGGACTAAATTCATTCCTGAAGTAATTTACTCAGCTTTTTGCTGTAAAGACACATAAGGGCGTACGAATAGGGCACTCAATGGGACTAAATTCATTCCTGAAGTAATTTACTCAGCTTTTTGCTGTGAAGACGCATAAGGGTGTATGAATAGGGCACTCAACGAGACTAAATTAATTCCTTAAGTAATTTACTCAGCTTTTTGCTGTGAGGAGGAATAAGGGCGTATGAATAGGGCACTCAATGAGACTAAATTCATTCCTGAAATAATTTACTCAGCTTTTTGCTGTGAGGAGGAATAAGGGCGTATGAATAGGGCACTCAATGAGACTAAATTCATTCCTGAAGTAATTTACTAAGCATTTTGCTGTGAAGACGCAAAAGGGCGTATGAATAGGGCACTCAATGGGACTAAATTCATTCCTGAAATAATTTACTAAGCTTTTTGCTATGAGGAGGCATAAGGGCATATAAATAGGACACTCAATGAGACTAAATTCATTCCTGAAGTAATTTACTCAGCTTTTTGCTGTGAGGAGGAATAAGGGCGTATGAATAGGGCACTCAATGAGACTAAATTCATTCCTGAAATAATTTACTCAGCTTTTTGCTGTGAGGAGGAATAAGGGTGTATGAATAGGGCACTCAATGAGACCAAATTCATTCCTGAAATAATTTACTCAGCTTTTTGGCATGAGGAGGCATAAGGGCGTATATATAGGACACTCAATGAGACTAAATTCATTCCTGAAATAATTTACTAAGCTTTTTGCTATGAGGAGGCATAAGGGCATATAAATAGGACACTCAATGAGACTAAATTCATTCCTGAAGTAATTTACTCAGCTTTTTGCTGTGAGGAGGAATAAGGGCGTAGAAATAGGACACTCAATGAGACTAAATTCATTCCTGGAGTAATTTACTCAGCTTTTTGCTGTGAAGACGCATAAGGGCGTATAAATAGGACACTCAATGAGACTAAATTCATTCAGGAAGTAATTTAATCAGCTTTTTGCTGTGAAGACGCATAAGGGCGTATAAATAGGACACTCAATGAGACTAAATTCATTCCTGAAGTAATTTACTCAGCTTTTTGCTGTGAAGACGCATAAGGGCGTATGAATAGGGCACTCAATGGGACTAAATTCATTCCTGAAGTAATTTACTCAGCTTTTTGCTGTGAGGAGGCATAAGGGCGTATGAATAGGACACTCAATGAGACTAAATTCATTCCTGAAATAATTTACTCAGCTTTTTGCCATGAGGAGGCATAAGGGCGTATGAATAGGACACTCAATGAGACTAAATTCATTCCTGAAATAATTTACTAAGCTTTTTGCTGTGAGGAGGAATAAGGGCGTATGAATTGGGCACTCAATGAGACTAAATTCATTTCTGAAATAATTTAATAAGGGCGTATAAATAGGGCACTCAATTAAACTAGAACTCACTCGTAAAGGTTTGCTAACTATTTCAATTCCCTAGGTGCCCACGTTTTACATAATTATATGTATTTCGGAGAGATAAAGCCATTTTGATAAAGAATATCGCTTTAAATTTCATACCTGGAAGGAATAAATGTTCATGCCTGAATGATTGAAGGCTATCTTAAAAGCTAAAAATATTTATAAATGAATTAAACATGGTTTTGCTACAACGAGCCTGAATCGAAAAGACAAAACATCGAGTGGAAACACGCTGACTCTTCAGCAAAAGAAAAGTTTAGGGCGCTGCAGTCAGTAAAGAAGATCTCGCTGACAGTTTTCAGGTATATGAAAAGACTCATTTCAATCGATTTCCTCGAAAAAAAAGTTTAACTGTATACAGTGCAAACCTTAAAGACAAAATTCACCTTATTTATTGAATATTTATTGATTATATTTCATTTAAGTTCATTGTCAGGTATGCATTTTAGCCAAAGCACCACCTCAGGCAGGATGTGATACAGGGCAAATTTTTTGAGGAAATCAGCTGGTTTTGATTCATAATTTTTCTTTTCTTATGTTGGTTGTCATACCAAGTATTTTTTGTCAATGAGCTCCGTTGCAGTATAAGCAAAACAGCTCGTCTTCAGTAGCGTATTTGATGGCTTATAAAGAGCACTTTTTTCTACAAAAAATGAATTCAGCAAATCAGAAAATAAACAGAGAGAGAGAGAGAGAGAGAGAGAGAGAGAGAGAGAGAGAGAGAGAGAGAGAGAGAGAGAGAGAGAGAGCGTTGGTCGCTACTATTATGTCTTAATACATTAAAAGTACTCAGTCTGCTAAAGGTGCAAAATCTATGGCTTATTTTCCTGTGGAATGTAACAGTAAATGGTTATGAAAGGCCGAAGAGAAGATTTTTTAAAGTATAGCTTTTATGTTACAAGTTTTACTTTTATGTCTCAACCATGCTTCACTATTAATGATTGGGGTTAATATAGGAACAGGTAACTGTTGTTTTTATAAGTACTACAGATACTTTCCCAGTCGGCTGGAGCAATAAAATACACCGACTGCTTCTCTACATAGGGGTGCCCGTGGTGTAATGGTTATCGTCGTAGGATATGGACACGGTGACACGAGTTCAAATCCTGAACCTGACTGATTGCATTTCACATTGCATTAATACCCTTGGGAAAGGTATGAATCCAAACATTCTCCCTCCAGCTATAGGTAAATAGTAGGGCAGACTAGGTTCTTCAGCCTTGGTGAGGCAACTAGTCTAGGAGAAGGAAACCTCTGCATTCAAACCTGTTAAACTCCGCTTAAAAATTGACCTTGTGTCATATCCTTTCCGAGCGGAGGGGTTGGGTAAATA
>OY757940.1:53487012-53552012 GCA_963585895.1 Sepioteuthis lessoniana | reverse complement strand
GAAAAAGAAGCCCCCCCTTCATCCTTTTTGAGAAGGAAAATTGACATTTCCAAAATCCTGCAAGCGTAGCATCAGAGATGTATAAATCTGCGACAAATTGTAGAGATCAAATTCCGCAATATGCAACCATGTAACCTTCATAATCACTTAGTTATCCTGCCCCTGCTCAACACTGGATATAAGATACATTAATGACTGTGTATTATACAAACGATAACAATGCATATATTTATCAACACCTCCGAAGGCCCAGCCGGCTGGGGCTGTAGAATACACCGACTGCTTTTCTGCAGAGGGTTAAGACCCCCGACCCAATAGGTGTCCTGGATATGACACTAAACAATCTGATGGTGAGACTTCGGTAATGCTGGACCTTTGGGGAATGCGGATTGCACCTTCATTGCCATCGCTCCCAGGTTCATTCTAACCCGGAGTTGTAGCACCGGATATGATCCTATCTATGGGAAAAATAGAACTAAAATGTATAATTACGCTCTACTGAATAGTTAAAAATAGAACAGTTTTTAACATTTAACCGAGTGTAGACAAAAAAACTATACTTATACGTAACTGAATTGTTTGAAAATTTTATCAAAATGACTTAATTCGGCGTTAAATGACCCGAAAAATGTTACTACGTCGTAAAACAATACAACCAACCAACCAACTTCTCCAAACGAGCAAGATGTGACACAAGGCCAGCTTTTAAGCGGTGTTTAACAGATTTGAATTCTGAGTTTTCTTTTTCCCAGACCATTTTTCCATACCCAAGTTAAAGAGCCCACTCTGCTCTACTATTTGCCAATAGCTCGAGGGAGAAGAGTTGGATTCTTACCTTTCCCAAGAGTATTAGCGTTATGTGAAATGCAAATATCCTCGTCCAAGGTTTGAACTCGGATCCATTTCCAACGGCAAAAACCATTACACCACGGATCATACAAGTGTATAGCAACGGAAACCATAGTATTCAGTATGATCGATATGAAGTAAGAAAAACTGAATTCAGATTTACTCCGCGAAAAAATTGACCTTGTGTTGCACCCTGTTCGTTGTGGAGGTATTGGGTAGATACATACTATATTGATCAGCAAGGTCCTCTCAAAGATTATTACTGAGATAGAGTGAATCTCGTTGGACACCTTATTGCTTTAGCCTTTTACCAAACTAACGAAAGTTAGTACTGCAAAGGAAACATATTTTCTATTCCTGAGCAAAGAATCACCATGTAATAAGGCGAAAATGATTAAAGCAAAGAAAATGTTCATTGGCAAATAGTAAAAAAAATGCCTCCGTCGGACTTAGGTTTACAGTAATGCAAGATGATTTTCATTGGCTTCTTTGGTTCCTCTTCAATTGGATTAATCTTATTTGATGTTATCATTTGATCCCCACTCACTTGTCCTTACGTCTAAGCAGAAAATAAGCGCGATTAGCCTACTCAGTTCTGATATGTGTGACCATATACGAAAAGCTGGTACTGCAAAGAACCTTAGAGGCGAACTCAGTAAAGCTTCGAAAATAACAACTATACCAAACGAAGCGTAAATGACATGAATATAGGGATGAACAAGCTCAGGTTGATAATGAGAGGCAGAAGCAGAAGCAGGCAATCAACTTCAGACAGAGTAGTGATATGATCTTTTTGAAGCGATAAACATGAATTAGCTACATAGATTATGGCTTTAGGTAATCCGTATATTACAGAATATAATTTGATTCGATTGATTGCTGAAGCAGTGAGAAAAAAATCCTGGTCATTAGTTGTGACAATACATGTAGATTGGAATAGATAGGTAGATAGCTTGAGATAAATAGGTATGAGAAAGCCGAGATGACTAGATATAGGCTCACTGATATATATATATATATATATATATATATATAAGGACGGCCTTGGCTTAAGATAACAGACGAAAATTGATGAATTATTAAACAAAGAAACCCAACCGAAATCAATTATTATTTTTTGTTGGATATTACGTATATATTTAGCCAACTCGTCCGCACTAGGAGGATGCCAGACAAACTCAAGAGGGGTTTAATTGGTTTGAATCCCACCTTTTCATTCTCCTAGTCTGGTTACAACACCAAGGTTAAAGAGCCCACTCTTCCCACTCGGAAGATGCAAGACAAGGTCAACAGACTTAAATTTAGAATTTTCCTTCTCCTAGACCGGCTACAACACCAAGGTTAAAGAGCCCACTCTTCCCACTCGGAAGATGCAAGACAAGGTCAACAGACTTAAATTTAGAATTTTCCTTCTCCTAGACCGGCTACAACACCAAGGTTAAAGAGCCCACTCTTCCCACTCGGAAGATGCAAGACAAGGTCAACAGACTTAAATTTAGAATTTTCCTTCTCCTAGACCGGCTACAACACCAAGGTTAAAGAGCCCACTCTTCCCACTCGGAAGATGCAAGACAAGGTCAACAGACTTAAATTTAGAATTTTCCTTCTCCTAGACCGGCTACAACACCAAGGTTAAATAGCCCCGGTTCCTTATCATTTACTCCTTGCTGAAAGTGTTGTATACCGTGATGAAGGAAGAACCACAACACTTCCTTATAAAAATATATACGTTTTTATTCTTACGTAAGGGGTCAAGTCTGTGTTGCGTGTGAGAGAGAGAGAGAGAGGGAGACAGACGGAGACAAAGACAGACTGCTATATTGACCCATAGTTTCTTCTTCTACTCTTGACCATACCACTCTATATTCAAGGTTTTACTTGGTGTACTTCTTCTGCTTCTCGGCAAGTAGAGTACTCAACTGGAGCTGCACAACGCGTGCTCTTCGTGACTGCAACCTGGCACTGGCTCAACCTACCCTGACACCAATTGACTCCAAATGACATGGACCCTCATGCGGGCATCTATCTCCACGTATCAATTCATAACACCAATGATTTCCAATCAACCACCAGACAGCTTATAAAAGTATAACAGTCCGATATAAGTCCACTTCTTATGATATATAACATTTTATTTTTGGCTCCAGAGGTTTTCAATTTTTTTGTTACTAGGTTTCAATGCAGTATAGTTTTAGTATAAATAATACGGAATATGATCCCTTTTATATTTTAATGTATTTAAGCAATCCCTCCACCATAGATAAGATACTATATTAGTTCAATTATTTAATAGAGTACTGGTGGCATTGTACCATATCCACAATCAACGCTAGATACAACGATGTGCGAAATAGACATATAATGTTCATAACGATAGAACATATAAAGAACATAGGAATCTCGAAATTCGAAAACACGTAACGACTTCTTGTTCTGGTACGAAACCTTTTTATTAACTTTGAGTTAAAGGTTTCGACATAAGGAGGAGAGACACAATCTTCTACGCTGTCTTATTCATTTTGCCCCCATCTCAAGTGGCCCCCATAGGGCCCAAGTTGGCCTCGCGTCTGCGAGCCCCAAAAGTCGAACCTCTTCGTTTGGCGTCTAGTACTCAACTCTCTAACTTTCTTTCAATTCTCCACAAACCTCTGCGCGCTTCCGGTGCGTGACGTCACCCGTACCCAGTCACCCCGTTTCATCTCGGACTATTGTGACATCTGAGTGACACCGCGTTAACACCTGCTTCAATGTTGCACCTAACTAACCCATGTGCTGAGCCGAATGGTTCTCAGCCTAACTAAACTCAAAGTCATGAACCGAAATCCCTTGGCCATTACGTTACAGCTTGAAAATAGTTTTCTTTGACCTCTTACCTTACCAAAATTATTGAGCTCAGTCTGATCTATTAGTTACTCAAAGGAATTAACGAGAAGTGAAACACAAACACTTGTTTCTACTTCATTCCTTACGACGATAACTATCACTCCAACAAAAATATTTAAAGAATGGATGAATTTATTTATTTGGGGGTGTCATAATTGGATCTCCCACCCGAAAGCATTTTATGAAACTTCTTTGATCTTCTCTCTATCGGAAATATTTTGCAACACAATTTGATCTTCTCTCTATTCCAGTCATTTTATAATACAATTTAATCATCTATCAATCCCAAAACAATTTGATCATTTCTCTCTATCCAAATCATTTTATGGTTCAGTTCAATCCCCTGCATCTCAATCATTTTATGACACAGTGTGATCCTCTCTCTATCCCAATTATTTTATGTTTCAATTTGATCCTTTCTCAAGTCCAATCATTTTATAACACTGTTTGATCCTCCTTTCATCCCAATGATTCATAACATATTTTTATCCTTCAATATACCAAAATCATTTTATGACAGTCTTTGATCTCCAGTCTATAACAATCATTCCATGACACTGTTTAATCCTCTCCTTATCCTAGGGATTTCATGGCACAGTTTGATCCCCTCTCTATCGTAATCATTTCATGCTACAGTTTTATACTTGTTTAAATTTGCTTTCTTTGTTTAATGTCATATCAACCCTTATGTGTCATTTAATGCCAAAGCCATCCTACAAGAAGAATAGCAGTGATGCTATTTAACTCATAGATAGGAGGATAAGATGGTTCATACTTTTCTAAAGTGTATTCGTCCGAAAGTGAACGTAATAGAGTGACTGGAGTTCGAACTCACTTACTACGATTTCGCAGTCCAGCCAGGACACAATTTGATATTCATTCTGTTCCAATTATTTAATTACAGTATGTTTGATTCTCTCTCTCTGTGCAATCATTTTATGATACAGCTTAATCCCCTCTCAGTCCCAATAATTTCATGGAACAGTTTGATTCATCTCTGTCTCAATCTTTTAAGACACATTTTGATCCTCTCTTAATCCAAATAATTTTACGACACAACTTGATCCTCTCTTTATCTCAATCCTTTTATGGATCAATTTGATCATCTCTTTGTTCAATAATATCATGATATATTTTCATCCTCTCAATATCCCAGATATTTTATGACACACTTTGGTCCTTTCTCTATACCAATCATATTGTTTCATATTTTGATCCTGTCACGATCAAAATAATTTTATGGGTCAATTTGATCCTCTCTCCTTATTTCAGTCATTTCATAGTATAAACTGATCCTCTCTCTATCCCAATCTTTAATGGTACAGATTGATCCACTATATATCACAATCATTTTTAAACCGCAATTTAATTTTTTCTTCTTCCCTATCATTTTATCCTTTATAACAATCTTTTTTATTTCTCAACTTGATCCTGTTTCAATCAACCGTATGTTATAAATTTAAATTTTATCATATCTCTTCTTCAATGTGGTTATATATATGTTAATTTGATCATTTCTAATATATTTCAGTCTCTTTATGCACCTTTCTTTATTTGAATATATATATAGAGAGAAAAATGAAAAACAAGATAATTCAAAGGGAAGAATTTAATGTAAAAGAAAAGCCAACGTTATATAATAGAAAAGAATCCGATAATATAGAGTAAAATTGAAAAAATAGGGTTATCCAAAGAGAAGAATTTAATATAAAAGAAATTCGACGTTATAACGTTTCGGGACCAGGAAGAATGAAATCGATTGACGTTAGATCCCGGATGGATCTTTAAAAATTCTTTGGTGATCTAACGTCATTCAATATCTTCCTTTCTAAATCCAGAGGATGGTTCATTAAAACCGAAACGTTAAAACGTTGACTTTCTTTTACATTGAATACTTCTCTTTAGATTACCTAGTTTTTCGATTTTTTTCTATATTGTCGGATTCATTTCTATTATTCATATATATATATATATATATATATATATATATATATATATATATAAATATGTGTGTGTGTTCTCACTCACTCTCTCTCTCTCTCTCTCTATATATATATATATATATATACACACACATATATATATATATATATATATATATATATATATATATTCAAAATAAAATCAATAATCGGTTACATTAAGATAATAAATTTATTACCATCCTTTTCAAAGGCATTGATCAAAATCAATGCTCTAAAAATTAACAGGACTTCTTCAGATCAAAAAAGAAAATAGATAAAAATAACTCTTTTACATTTAGAACCTGACTAAAAATTTTTTTTCGTCTATATAAACCTAAACCTTATAAAGCAAGTAGCTATAAGTGTCAACCTATTTTGTAAAGAACATCCGGTTTCATCATATTTCAAATTTAGGGGAGGAAAATTTACAGCTACGAAAGTACATGTCTAACTATCCAAAGTATAATCCAAAAATTATTCTTCAGACATATCTCATTTTAGTACATCAAATTTTATTGAAATGAATTAATCTAAAACTAATGTTGACAGTAAAATCCCCGCAAAAAATATATATTATAATCACAATTTGCTTTGTGGATATTATTTGCATCGAGCTCTTGACTCGAATTACTTGAATCAAATATTCTATATTTCAAAATTTAAATTGTCCTGCTTGGAATTGTTCCCAACGCCGGATTTATTGAATCAAATACACTCTCTTATATATATATATATATATATATATATATATATATATATATATATATATATATATATATATATATATATATATATATATATATATATATATATATATATATATATATATATATATATATATATATATATATATATATATATATATATATATATATATATATATATATATATATATATATATGTGTGTGTGTTTAAATCCAAATTTGATCTTAATTTTCTGTATTTCAGTCAGTTGATTTCCATATAAAAATTGATCATCTCTTTATATCAGTCTGAACTTGATCCTACCACAATCCATATAATCCATATACTATCAATATCGAATCGATCATCACTGTCTATATATACGAAGGCCATTCAATAAATAGTGGGATTTTTTTAAAAACAAAATTATTTTTCTTAAAATTTTTTTTCCGAAATGTAAAACCTGCATTGTTTGAAATGGGTTTAAAGTAAGGATTATCTAAATCCTGCGAAAGATTATCTAAATCCTGCGAAAATATTTTTGAGGCAATCCAAACTTGAAGAAAGTCAAGAGCAGAGTGTTTTCCTCAAAGTTTTGGTATCTGAGAATTACAAAACCTGTGAAATTTACTGAATATCGTGTGTGGAAAAACACATTCCATGGAATGGAAACACACTCTTGGATAAAAAAAAAATGTTCCCGTGTTAGGTCTTGGTAAAAAAGGTTATTTTGATTATTTTCAAGGACGAAAGGATCCATTACAATTAACTGGCCATGGGCCAAATGAGTAGAGTGTTTGCCAATTGTCCAGGAGAGCCGGTTTCAATTCAGGTCGAGCCATACCAAAGACCTAAAAAATGGTATTTGATGCTGCCTTGCTTAATACTCAGCATTACAAGGTAACGATCAAGAGTAAAGTGGAGCAATTCAGGGAATGGAGAAGCGCCATCCCTTACAACTCATTATAGTAGCTATTGAAAAAGGAGCCTTCGCGTCACCCTCGATTATGGTCGCCAACTTTTTACTTACAATTGATTATTATGAGAAAGCGGCCACTGAAGACTTCTTCATTTTGCATTCTCCTTTGGTAAAATACACATTATTTATTTTATGATCTATGTAGATATTGTTAAGTTTCTTTATTTCTATTGGCATATACCAAATCCTTTTTATAAATATTTATTAGGTATATATCGTATAGATTCGCTGGGCTTTATGGCATATCAACCATTGTAGGTTATTTAATGCCAAATCCTCTTTATACATATAAATTAAATATACATGATTTGGTGGGGTTGGGTTTTACAGCATATCAACCAATGTAGGTTGTTTAATACCAAATCCTCTTTATAAATATATATTAAATATATATGATATAGTTTCGCTATGCTTTAATGCATATCAACCATTGTAGGTTATTTAATCCTCTTTATATATATATATATATATATATATATATATATATATATATATATATATATATATATATATATGATTTGTTAATCAAGTTCGTTGATAATAATTTTTAAATGAGCTAGAACATATATCCTATGCCCACAGTTAAATTGTTTAAATGATTAAACTGTTCTGTTTGACCCCTAGAATAGACTCGAGCAGGTACGACCACTTCGGGGTTGAGTGGATCTGGGAGTAATGATAATGAAGATGTACACCACATTCCCTTGAAATCCAGGACTCGTAGTCTATCTCTTCTCCCTCATTAGGATGACACACACCAAATCCTAAGGATCTATCTATCTATCTATCTATCTATCTATCTATCTATCTATCTATCTATCTATCTATTTGAGTCTGCTCATATCTATCTATCTATCTATCTCGGTTTTTATCAATCCATCTGAGTCCGTCAACATAGCCACTACCCCCTATACGACTGGTATCTTTGGTTTAGAAGATAGAATTGACAAATCCAAGCGAACTGTGACAAAACTATGAAACTGACAAACATATCAAAAGAGAGAGAGAGAGAGAGATAAGATTGATTTAAGAGAGATACCAACAGGATAAAACTAATAGAGATATGGTCAAATTAATGTAATTATAAGCGCGCTAATTTGAAATATGATTAAGTTAATATAGATATAAAAAAACCAAGATGAATATATCAAATTATGGTATAGGAGGTGGATGAGGTTATACGAATTCAATGCCTGAATGAGGCTGTTTTCAAATCCTGAATAAGGTTGAAAGTTTGAGAAATCCAAACATTATATTATATCATGTCTACCTGTTCCAGAAATATAATATAATATAATATAATATAATATTTTTGCATTTCTGAAGCAGATGAATATTATATTATATTATATTATATTATATTTCTGGTGCAGATAAATATTGTATAATATAATAGAACATAATATAATATAATAAGATATAATATAATATAATATTGACATTTCTAATGCAGATGGATATTATATTATATTATATTATATTATATCTATCTACTCCAGAAATATAATATAATATCATATAATATGATATAATATAATATTATATTTCATCTGCTTCAGAAATACAAATATTATATTATATTATATTATATCATATTATATTATATCTCCCAGCCTAAGTAATACAAGTATTATATTATACTATATAATTATATTATATTGTATTTATCTGCTCCATGAATATATACATTATATTATGTTATATTATGTTAAATTGTATTATATTTATTTGCTTCAGGAAAAACAGCTCAGCCACCAATAAAGCCTTCACCAGAAGATGGTATTGGGATCAGCTGTAGTTTCGGGACCAAATCATCATTATAACAAAGCCAGAACTCCACTGGAGCATCTTATGTTCCCACTAGACGTGGTTTTCTGACACATGGTCGGAATACTGGTGATTCTCATTGCGTTCCCCATTCATACGGCCTGTGCCACATCTAATCAAAAAACCGGATCAGAATGCTGCCCTACTGTTTAATCTCTTTTTGTATTCATAACTTTTAAGTTATTGTAAATGATTTCGGCAACAAGGTGTTAATCTAATTGGGGTATGATGTAAATTAGCTTACTAGATGACATGTGAAGACACTGAACGAGGAATGGAAATTTGTTAAGTTCATGTGAAAAGTTTGTGTACAAACGTTCTGCAATCGGTTGATGTTATCTTAAATTCTATAACAAAATGACAATGTCGAATTTCAGTGGAAAGTCAAAATATCTTTGTACACAGCTCAATTTAATGATTTTGAAACCGATGGTCATATAAACAATTGAATCCTGTATGCTGTAATGAAGTCCGGACATTGGTTTCTTTCAATCACTTTACAATCTCAAGGTGAGATTTACGCCATTATAGACACAGATATACTCAGACTAATGTTGCTATTAATAGGCTAATTTTGAGATATGATTAAATCGATGAAGATATGAACAGACCGGGTTAGAGATACGTTTAAATTGAGATTGGTATCAACAGGCTAATTTAGAGATATTATCAAATTGATATGAATAATGACTACTTTATATAAGTAGCGTCTCATCAACCGAAAAAGACATCGACACACGACTGACTAAGGCATGGACCGCTATCGATAGGCTCTCGATCATATGGAAGTCGGACCTAACGGATAAAATGAAACGCAGTTTCTTCCAGGCAGCGGTTGTGTCAATACTACTATATGGATGCACCACATGGACGCTAACGAAGCGGCTGGAGAGGAAACTAGACGGAAATTACACAAGAATGTTGAGAGCAGTATTAAACAAGTCCTGGCGACAACACCCCACGAGACTTCAACTATACGGACACTTGCCCCCCATCACGAAAACTATACAAGTTAGACGAACCAGACACGCGGGACACTGCTGGAGAAGCAAGGACGAGCTCATAAGCGATGTACTCCTGTGGACCCCCACTTATGGATGTGCAAAAGCAGGACGACCTGCACGAACTTACATACAGCAACTACGTGAGGACACAGGATGTAACCCTGAAGACCTGCCGGAGGCGATGAATGATAGGGAGAAGTGGCGAGAGAGGGTCAGGGATATCCGCGCTGGCGGCGCGACATGATGATGATGATGATATCAACGAATAAACATATATTTACATTTATATATGTAGAGAGGGAGATTTAGTCGACATATGTATAAACCAAGTCCTCCGCACGAAGAAAATGTGACACAAGGTTAATTTTTAAGTGCGGTTTACAGGTTTGAATTCAGAGTTTTCCTTCTTCGAGACTGATTGCCATACCAGGATTCAAGAACACAGCATTTCCCACCATTAATCCATAGCTGGATGGAGAATAGTTGGATGCATAGCTATCCGAATACAATTAGTGCTTTGTGAAAAGCAGACAACCTCGTTCAGGATTTGAACTCAGTTCGCCGTACCCGTTTCCTTCCACGATAAACATGAAACCACGAACGTTTCCTTCAATTTACACAATATAGCTTGAGTTTCTATATTTGTTGAATATTGACGGTCGAAATAAATGGGTAAAGTTCGAGTGACGTATGCCAGTTCAACGGTCTCGTTCTTATTTCTCTGAAAATGGAGTTGGCTATGTATTTTCACACTCTCTAGCAAGGGAGATAATTTCCACTTGTTCCTATGTCTCTCCTTTCGAGTGGCTGACAGTTCTTTAGAGCTCAGTATGTTGACCTGGAGAAGTCTGGATATGGCTCGAAAAATCTTCTATAGTAAGCGTTGTGTGTATCGAGGGTAAGATTACGTGTCAATATCGCTTGTGGGGTCTCCAACTGTTGTATGGGTGTCATTATTGGCAGGTTTTGGGGAATTGGAATGCATGTCTGGAGCATTCCGGGCAGAGCCTGTGGACTTGAGCAGTGCACTTGGTATGGGAATGGATAGGATTTGAATTTCCACATTCCTCAAGAAACAGCGATGTCTTTATTTAATTATATATTTTCCATTCACTCTGCTTCGGTATTGACGATCTGGAAGAACTTTACCTTTAATTACCTTGTCTGTATAATTCCTAGCGACTTTATAACCTTTCTGAAGAGAGCAGAAGTTAAGTTATGGGTTCGGAAAAGCATGAGGGTTGTATGCCCACATCAATGCAGGCCGTCTTGCTGAAGTATAATATTTCTATATTTTTACACGTGTATAGTACTTTCTGCAAATCTTTCCCTTCGTGCGAATATGATAGGCAACCAACCTGGACATATGAAAGAGACCCATCATGGAACATACATTTTTTATTGGAAAAATTTCTCTCTCAGAGTCCCATGTTTTGCAGAGGTTTTGGACCCCCTAGGGCATATGGTGGCACTAGCTTACGGCCTACCAAAAGAAACCGTAGCAGCGATAATGATTCTCTACAGAAACACCAAAGTAAAAGTACGTTCACCAGATGGAGACACGGAATACTTCGACATTGTTGCAGGAGTACTACAAGGAGACACACTAGCCCCGTACCTCTTTATCATCTGTCTAGACTATGTGCTTAGGACTTCGATAGACAAAATCAGAGAAAATGGCTTTGAGCTGACTAAGAGAAGAAGCAAAAGGTACCCCGCAAAAACAATCACGGACGCCGACTACGCTGATGACTTGGCGTTACTAGCGAATACGCCTAATCAAGCAGAGACACTACTACATAGTCTGGAACGAGCTGCAGCTGGCATTGGCCTACATGTCAATGCAAACAAAACCGAATATATGTGTTACAACCAAACAGGCAACATTGCCACACTAGACGGAGCCTCTCTGAAACTAGTCGACAAATTCACCTACCTAGGAAGCAGCGTCTCATCAACCGAGAAGGACATCGACACACGACTGACGAAGGCATGGACAGCTATCGATAGGCTCTCGATCATATGGAAGTCGGACCTAACAGATAAAATGAAACGCAGTTTCTTCCAGGCAGCGGTTGTGTCGATACTGCTATATGGATGCACCACATGGACGCTTACGAAACGGCTGGAGAGGAGGCTGGACGGAAATTACACTAGAATGTTGAGAGCAGTATTAAACAAGTCCTGGCGACAACACCCCACGAGACTCCAACTATACGGACACTTGCCCCCCATCACAAAAACTATACAAGTTCGACGAACCAGACACGCAGGACACTGCTGGAGAAGCAAGGACGAGCTCATAAGCGATGTACTCCTGTGGACCCCCACTCATGGATGTGCAAGAGTGGGACGACCAGCACGAACTTACATACAGCAGCTATGTGAGGACACGGGTTGTAATCCTGAAGACCTGCCGGAGGCGATGAATGATAGGGAGAAATGGCGAGAGACGGTCAGGGATATCCGCGCAGGCGGCGCGACATGATGATGATGATGACTCTCAGGGTAAATCTTGTGCCTAGTCCTGCAGGCATTGCAGATGTCCTTGACTCGACTTGGATCTGGGTGTAAAGAGAATGGAATTCATGATACTTTTACTTCCTTCAGACCGTTACCATGAACTGAAATGTTGGTATCCGTTTATGAATTAAACGTTACATGTGCAATACGGTCCTCAACGGCTTCTTTGTTTTCGATGATCTGAATGATACCGCGTTGATTCTTTACTTTTGATCGGTAGACTTTTGCAAAGAAGTTCAGCTTGCCATACGCGTCACACATTTGGCCCCATGCTATGTATATTCTTTGCCAGTATTTTGTTCCATAGCTGACATGTTGGTAGCTACTTCAAACTTCTCACGAATTACGGTGGGGTTGCGTTCCAGCTATGTTGTCGTCTTTGTTTCTTGTATTAATACGGAAACTGTAAAATAATTAGGATGATAATTAATTATATTGATTATTTTATTTATAATTCATTTTTCTTAATTACGAGGTGCATACGATAAGTTTTCAGACTTTTTTCGTATCGGCACTTTTATTGATAGTACACACATGAAATTCTAATCCTCTACGAAGTAACCTCCTCTGGCTGCAATGCACTTGTTGTACCGTTCCAGCAACTTCTGGAAGGCCCCATGGAAGTCCTCTTGTGTGAGCATGTCAATGACCTTTGTCACAGCCTCTTTCCTCTCCTCAATTGTCTCATAACGACAGCCTCTGAGCTTAGGGAATAAGCAAAAGTCAAAGAGAGCAAGATCTGGACTATAGGGAAGCTGAGGAACTGTCTTGATGCCCATCTTGGTCAAATAGTCTATGACAAGGATGGAGTTGTGGACTGGTGTATTGTCTTGGTCGAAATGCCACTGACCCGATTTGAAGAGTGGTGGCCTCTTCCGACGGAATCTCTTCCTGAACTCCCTTAAAACCTAAACTTTTGGTTTAATTGTACTCGGCGTCGCTCCGGAAACCAAAATGTAAATAAAATATATTTGCTTCGTGTCACAGAGTTCATTTGTAGTGAAATGAAAATATAAGGAAAATGGAGACGCATGAGGGGTGATGAGATGACGTCACTTTGGCTGAGGGAATAAGGAATTTGAATATAGTCAGTTAATAGTTATGATTAAGGCAGTTGAGTTTTGAAATCCAAGAGAAAAAATCGTGTTTTGGACGGAGTCGTGTTACAGCGGAGGGAGGTGTGCGTGGAGTTGCTCTAAGCAAGATTTGTTCCCAAGACCTTTTGACGATATTTTTCTTGTGCAATGATTGCTAAGAAAACTGTACCATGGAATAGAGGCTTTCACATCTGAACAACATGAATCGAAATTTTAATATACAAGATGATATAGTAACTTTACACGAGGAGCGTTGTTATTTATATTTTTCTCTGTATAATTGATAATCTTCAAAAGTTGATATGCCATGAAATCCCCCCCAAACAAACAAACAAATTAATAAGTATATATATATATATATATATATATATATATTTTGATTTATTTGTATCTACATATACATCAGTCTCTAAATCTGCTAATTTTTTTTTTACAATAGGCATGACTTGTTATACTGTTTTGCAAGATTTTCTCAAAAACTATTATATCCCAAGCAGAATAGTAACAACTCTAATGAAGGGGTGTCTTGCTTCTGACAGGGAGGCTCCAGCTCTGTACTTTTACACAGTGTTGAGTACCCCTTCATTACAATTACTTCCAAATCCACACGGAAATGTTGTACCAAAGAGGACCCCATTTACTGGTCAAATAGACCTGTTTTTTATTTGTATAGGTTTGGGTTTCTATTTCAAAGAATTCAGTTTAGCGTAAATACGTAGGTTAGATATCAAAACGGCCATATTTCAAGCAATTCAATTTAGCATAAGTACGCAGTTTAAATATCAAAACGGTCCTTTTTCAAGTAATTCAGCTTAGCATAAGTACGCAGTTTAGATATCAAAACAGTCCTATTTCAAGTAATTCAGCTTAGCGTAAGTCCGCAGTTTAGATATCAAAACAGTCCTATTGCAATAGATTTAGTTTAGCATGAATACACAGTTTAGTTCTACATGGCCCATGCATAGGACCCTATCAGGTGCTACAACTCCGGGTTAGAGTGGACCCTAGAGCGATGGTAATGAAGGGATATTCTGCATTCCCCAAAGCAAGTGAGTTTGTACTCAAGTCGCGCTTTTACGTTCACTTTCGGGGTAAAACTCTTGGTGAAGGTATAAGCCTCCTTATATAGCTTAAAAGATATCACTGATTTTCTACTAGGATGGCTTTGGCATTAAATAACCCACAAAGGTTTGGCCTTATCGGTTGAGGCTGTATAATACACCGACTGCAGCGGGGTAAGAGTCCCCAAACGAGTGTCCGGATATGACATTAATCAGTCTGATGGAAAGGCTTCATTAATGTTGGGGCTTTGAGGAATGCGGTGTACCCCTTCATTGCCATCACTCCCGGGTCCACCTGAGAGGGTCCTATCTATGGTTCCAATAGAACATTTTGACAATAGAACATTTTGACATTTAAAATGTGTACTTTTACATTTAAAATGAGTGTAAGTAAAATAAGTTGGCAACCATAGTCGAGGGCGACTCAAGGTTCCCTTTTCACTAGCTACTACACCGAAGTGTAGTGGGGCGCCACTCCTTTCCCTGGATTGCTCCACTTTACCTTTGATACGCACCTTATAATGCTGAGTGTTAAGCAAGGCTGCATCAAGTACCATTCTTTTTAGTTTTTGGTATGACTCGACCTGGGATTAAACCCCGGTCTAGGGACCAAACGACTTCTTCTAAACTGAACTGCTCGAGGTAGAACAGTTTAATCATTAACTGTGTTCAAACAAATTACGGATGTTAATTGAATAGTTAGTGATACATAGCTATACTTGGGACCATTTATATGACTTAGTTGACTGAGGCTAAACTGAATTGCTTGAAATAGAATAGTTTTTCTACTTAACAGTGTGTTAAAAAGTGACTGTTTAATTGAATCGTTACTATTAAATAATAATGCTTGAAAATATTTTTCAGTGAATAAACAAACGATTAATAGTAAAAAGAATTATTCGTATTTGATAAAAATAAGTGAAACCATTTAACTTTGGGCAAAGAAATGAACTTAAGTTTGTTTAGAAATGTTTTTTGTAAAATGTGTTTATAAATCATATATCTAATTTATATGTATAAAAAGGATTTGTCATTAAATGACTTACAATCGTTGGTATGGCATAAAACTAAACCAAACCAAATACTATATATTCAATATATTTGTATAAAAAGAATATTGCATTAAATACTCTACAATGGTTGATATGCCATAAAACCCAACCAAACCAAATACTATATATTCAATATATATGCATAAAAAGAATATTGCATTAAATACTCTACAATGGTTGATATGGCATAAAACTAAACTAAACCAAACCAAACCAAACCACAAAGGTTTTATTGCCGCCATTAAAGAAAGGAACCAAACCAAATCTATCTTTCCCTAAGCACCAAGATAGGAGCTACACCATTAGACGTTGTTTACTGTCTAATCAGGATATATATTTTTGTGGGTCTGCAATAGATGCAGTCGACTTATTGTACGTTCTCGACAAAAAGTTGTGGGGGAACTTTATTACATATTGATTTACGAAAAATCTGGATGAAACAAAATATATCGTTGTGACACGATTTTTTCTCTTTGCATGACTTTTCTGAATCATCGATCTTGCCATTTCTATCAAACAGATCCTTCAAAGGCAACAGAATCAAACCGTCGAATACATTCAGTAATCGTTCGAGTGGTGGCGGGGGAACCTATGGCATAGTAGCTGACGTGATTTGTCAGAATAATTCACTATCCTTTCTCCAATATTCTTTCAGCCTCTTATCTGTTTCCTCTTTTGATGATAGCGTTTTTCACCTTTTGATGTGGACAACTACGGATTGACATTTATTAGACAATTTATCCGACTGGCGATGGCTACTTGGTGGATTTAGCTTTTATTTGGAAAGGCATTATTTGATTGGTTGTTTGGTTGTTTGGCTTTCATGGCATATCAACCTTTGTAGGTTATTTAATGCCTAATCCATTTTTATGCAAATGCTCAGTTCTATTTCAAACAATTTAGTACACAGTTTAATTGTCAAAAGCATTTCTATTTCAATACATTCAGTCTATCCAAACAGTTCTAATTCACTCAATTCAGTTTAGTATGAGTATAGATTTTGTTTACGCACAGTTAAATGTCAAAACAGTTCAATATTAAACAATTTAGTTTATCGTAAGTACAGTTTAAATGTAAAAAAAAATTCCATTAAAAAAAATTCAATTTACCATAAGTATGCAGTTTACATGTAAGTACACCGTTTAATTGTCAAAAACATTACTATTTCAAGCTATTTAGTTAAGTCAAGCAGTTCTCATTCAAACAATTCAGTTTAGTATAAGTATGCGTTTAGTTCTTTTTAACCCATAGATAGGACCCTCGCAGGTGCTACCATTCCGTGCCTAAAACTAAATAGCTTGCAATAGTTATGTTTTTGACAGTTAAACTGTGTACTTAGATTTAAAAGTGCGCTGTCAGGGTATTCTGAGTTCCATCGATAGATAATCGTTTTAAGATGGTTTTGATGATATTTTTGTAGCATGTATGATTGGAGCCTATGACAGTTAACCTGACTTTGGTATGGAATAACCCAACAAGATTTGACATGTGAAATCAACCAACTTACAAACCAACCAAACTGCACTGTTGTCAGGAACTGAAGAGTACACCTACTGAATCTCTTCAGGGGAGTTAAGACCTCCCCTTCACGAGTCTCCTTGATATAACTCTTAACAATTTGATGGTGAGGCTTCAATCATGGTGCTTTCGGAAAAGTAGAGTATTCCTTCATTGTCATTACTCAGAGATCTAATCTGATTCGGAGTGGTAGTACCGGTTAGGGTTCGATCTGTGGGTCAAACAGAACTATTACATCTTTTACTATACTTGAAATGACTTAATTGTGTGCAAACAAATGATTAATATTGAATTGAATCATAATTCTTAAATAGCAATACTTTAAAAAGATTTAACTATGTGCAAAGGGATTAATAACGTTTATAGAATTATTAGGGTTGGATAGCAAAACATGAATTTATTTAGTATCCTGGCAATGGCATTAAACTGTATCTGATGGTGAAGATCTGGATGCGGAGTACCCCTTCATTGCCTTCACTCCCAGTTACACTCTGACCCGGAGTAGTAGCACGTGATAGAGCCCTATCTATGGGTCAAATAGAACTGAATTGTGTACATGTACTGAACTGAATTGCTTGAAATAGAACTATTTTGGCATTTAAACTGCGTACTTCATTTAAACTGTGTACTTATGCTAAACTGAACTGTTTAAGATAGAACTGTTTCGACATTTAAATAGCGTACCTATGCTAAACTACATTGTTTGAAATGGAACTATCTTTTATGCTAAACTGAATTGTTTGAAATGGAACTGTTTTGGACATTGAAACTGTACTTACGGTAAACTGAATTGTTTGAAATAAAACAGTTTTGACATTTGACTGTTTGTAATCAAAAAACTATATAGTAAACTAAATTGTGTGAAATAAAACTGTTTGACTAAACTGATTAGCTTGAAATAGAAATGTTTTTGACAATTAAACCCTGTACTTATGCGAGACCGAATTATTTGAAATAGAATTGATTAGAGAATTAATTTTTATTTATTTTTTTCCTCATCTTGGTAGTTTTAGTGTTGTTTCTTCTTTCACTACGTTTCGGCCAAATTTAATCTCTGGCCTTCTTCAGGTGATTTACCGCGACCTCGGATAGGAATGCTGAGTCTTGTAACCGTATCCCCAGTAATTACTGCCTTCCATAGTTGTCTATCGCACCACGTATTTGACCAAGTAAAGCTCTGGCCGGCTTGGGTAGGATTTGAAACCGCTATCTTCTGAAAATGCTCACCTGGAACCGTAGAGAGTTAACGCCTCTATCCGATGCGCCACGGGCCCCGAAGTGAAAGAAGAAACAACACAAAAACTACCAAGATGAGGACAAAAAGTACGCAATAATAAAAATTCTCAGATTAAGAAGCCTCATCTCAAAGATGGTTCCAATTAAAAGACATTAGAATTGATTTTATATATACAAATGGATTTAACATTGAATAACCTATAAAGGATGAGATGCCATAAACAAATAAGCAAACATTTGTTTGAACATATGAACTTAAAGTTATAGCAGGAATTAATGCAATCGATTTCCTTTGGAATTTTAGATCGACTTCCCAATTTCATTTTATGTTGTTAGCTCACCCCAAAATTCAACCCACAAAAAAAACTAATTTTCCTTCGCATTCTATTCTTAAAACACACACACACACACACACACACACACACACACACACACACACATATATATATATATATATATATCAATTCTATATAAACATACTCTATATTTTTTCCAATGGCGTAATGCAAAGCATGCCAAATGAAATAAAATCTCGGTAGCCGTTAAGCGTATATATATATATATATATATATATATATATATATATATATAAAACAATAGTGATACGTGTGCGCTTAAATTCCTTCTCTTTCGCTAGTTACCTCGTGGCTGTCTGGTAGAATCTCCGATTAGCGTACAAGCCAGCCGGCTTTTGACTCCAGGTGTAAAAATCTCGCGTGTCTAGCCTCTATGAACAGTTGTGATACAACGAAACAGTTTGTTTGTAGATGACAATATATATATATATATATATACACACACAGACACACACACACACACACACACACATATATATATATATATATGTATACTTAGGTGAGTAAAAACTTTTCCAGTATTTTAATATGTGCTAGTTTGCTGCGTGTATATCATATAACGTAAGCTGTTCAGGCCGTGTACTAGTATCATCGTAGTTGATGCGCTGACACTCTATGTGTGATTGCCCCAGTTGGCTGGAGCTGCAGAATTCACTGACTGCTTCTCTGCAGAGTGGTAAGACTCCCTCAACGTGTGTTCTGGATATGATACGAAACAATGCGATGGTCAGGATTCAGTAATGCTGGAGTTTTGGGGAATGTAGAGTACCCATTCATTGCCATCGCTCCCTGGTTCACTCTGGCTCGAAGTGGTATCTCCTTCTGAGTTTTATCTATGGGTCAAATAGAAGTAAACTGTATACTTATGTTAAACTGAATTGATTGAAATAGAACTGTTTTATGAATAAAAATTGATTTGACATTAGATAACCTACAATGTCTGATATAAAAAAAATCAAAGCAAACCATAAAATCAAACCAAACCAAATTCATGTGTGATATAACATCCATACTAATAAACCTGTAACGGAGTCTAATCCAGGATTTTAATTTCTATGAGTACAAACTCGGTCATAAAGCCGTAGAAAGACTGAGCATGATCAAGTGGCTTAGATTTGATTATTGTCAACTTCCATGTGCATATTTCCTATAAATATGCACATAGTTTTTACTTTATTAATTCCAACTTACGACCCATTAATCAAGGAAGAATTTCTCGGGGACATGAACTAAGACTTTTGAAAATATGCAAGAAGACAACCAACAGAAAAAATTGTTTTACTAATGTGATTAATTCTTGGAACAAACTACCTTTAACAGTGGTAAATGCCCCTTCATTAAACTCACAAGTCTAATTTGAATAAAGTAATGAATAATCATAAATACTCAACAGAAATGCAACTACCGCTTGCACCTCATGACATATAGAAAATACAAGTGATAATAAATATGTCAAGTTGATAAGTCATAATAGACTCAATGAAGATTATTATAATTAATTTATGATATATGAGCTATTTACAATGAACCTATGATCCCCAGGATCAACATCTGCCAAAAAGCCCGAGATATTTCGTTTTGCGAAAGGTGAAGGCGCAGTTGGTCAGTGAATAGTAAACATATGGTTCCAGAAATTTTGCTTGGGTTGCAAGTAACTTTGTAAACTCTACACCTGACTACAAGCCCTTTTACATTTAGAACCGCCGCGGTCATCATCCAACTCCTTCCTCACTCCTTTGACACGTCTACGATGCTTCTCTGATGTGTCGTTAAGTACGCTTGGTTTGACGGCTTCTGTGTCCATTACGGCCATACTCCTCCTCTTTCCACGTTGCGTTTATGATCACAGAAGGTAGGAAGAAGGTCACTGGATGAGGTCACAGAAGCGCTAGACAGAAAAACGGCAGGTAATGACATCGAGAATAATTCTTCAATCAAAAGAAACAAAGTCCATCTGAGTTATAAATATATTAACTTCGTTATTTATATCGATTAGGTTGTACCGCTGTTTCAACCCTTCACGTTCTTGTCTTAGTCACGAGACACTGGAGTAGTGAGAGGTGTACACAAGGTCTCGATTCAAGTAATAAGGACACCATCGGTCGATGGAATGTTTATGAGCGAAAACACTCTGCTTACATGCAATCTAGCTCCCAGTTAGAGGTGGGTATGGGTCAGCACCAAACTCAACGATAAAAGTTTTAACGAAATAATTCCTTCCAACTTAGGGACATTCTATTTCCGAAAATAAGCTCACGTTTATAAAAATATATCTTTTTCTCAGGCTTGCAGAAAGAAAAATATTATTTTCTCAGGTTCTTTTTTTTTTATTACTCTTTTCAAATTGCCTAATTTAGTCTTTTGACCTCTTCACCGAAACGACATTGTCACGATTTTAACTCTAGGTAGAACAATCCACTAAACAAATTTTCAAGCACTTTTTTATCATTGATTCTACTAATAGAATATACTGGTCCTTCGAAAAAAAAGTGCAATTAATTTTCTCTCAGTTATTTCCTTTTAATTAACCACATCATATCTACAGTGTTACACCTTAACAATCAGGCAAGGCTAGAGAAGCCTAAAACCGTAGATTCCGAGGCTGTGCTTCACGCCATAAAGATAAACCTCTGTGAGTATTAGGCGAGCTCGGCATCTATCACAACCCATTGTAGTTAGTCACCTTAATGACATTGACAAAATCACACGGAGTTTCTAAATTGTGCCTCACCTTACAAAAATATTTCCAAACATTTGACTCACTGTAGTATATATATATATATATTGAGAAAGAGAATCGAATAGAATAAGAATGCCTATGTTGTTTGGTTTACTCGATCAGTACCTCAAAATTCAAAGAGTATTCTGTTCTTGACATACATTTTTTTTAAAAATAGAGTAACTATATAATAAATTTGAATTACCATGATCAGAAAATCTGCCGAGCAATGTATGCGACATGTGGAACCACTGGACAGCAATTTAGACCGAACTAGGTCTCTCAGCAATATATACTGTGGTCACCCCCACTGGAGATCGAACCAGCGAACCTAGAGCTAAAACTCTACCACTAAGCTACTGGTCCACATCGCACACAAATGATGCCAAATTAACAAGTCAAAGATATTATGATTACGCTGATACGTATTTCCAATCATCTCGGGAAGACGTGGCCCTGGTGGCGACCGTGTCCACTGTAAGAGTACGGATGAAACTTACAAGACACATCAGGTTAATTAACCCGGCATTTACCATCACGATTTAATTTGACATCACTTGTGTGTGATGTGGATCAGTAGCTTAGTGGTAGAGTTTCGACTCTGCATTCTGCGATCGCTGGTTCGATCTTCAGTGGGAGTGATCATGGTATATATTGCTGATGAGACCTAAGAAGGTCGAAACAGGAATCCAGTGGTTCCAAATATCACGCGCAGTACTTGCCGGATTTTCAGGTCATGGTATAGGAAATCTATGACCTTTTGCTTTTGATTTAAAGAACAAAATAGAAGAAAAACAAATTGCTTCGTATCAAGTTGAAAAAGAAAGAAAATATGAGAAAGAAGACAAAGTGATAACCTTATTATATCAGACGCTTATCGTCTGCTTAAGTGAAATAGAAGGAAGATTTTTAACTTTTAAATGACAGCAAAGATTGTGAAACCAATTCTTACTTAAATTTTGATGACTTAAATTCTTGTAACGAGTACATCTGATAATATGTGATAACATTAATAATATGATCTAGCTATAATTTGATTTTATACATGTATAGGAAATAAGTCTTGCATAAAAAAAACAATTAAAAAGGCATGTACCTTTGATACATCAAAATATATATATTGTTGGGTATCACCCACCTTTTTCCACACAATGAACTAGTCCATCTGCCATATATAGCAGTAGCTACTAATACCAGAGCAGACTAGAAGGTGAAGAGCAGCTTCTTATAGGAATAGTATTAGAGCGTTGGAGAATGGAGATCGCACAAGATCACCTTACTTGCTACCGTAATAACGGAAGCCAATACTATCGTTTGACTATATCTTTATTCTGTATTCACTAATCTTATGTTCATGTCTACTAATAGTCTCTCTATTGTATATACTTTTTCCTGAGAATATATCTCTATTTCCTCTCATATCGTGGCTTGTCCTTTATTTAATATTACAAGCGTTTACTAACCAGAACGCAACAATATATATATATAGAGAGAGACTTGAAAAAAATTTTGCTTTGAATTTTGTTCTGATCAGTCGGCATATTTAAATGATGAGCCCTTCACTATTTATGAGTGGCTACTAACATTTCCTCTGCAAATAAAAATAAAGTCTGTTATCTTCAAGAGACAAACGTTTAAATTGTTCACGACGCGTTACCTTTAACACTGCGAGCCACTTTGTATTTATTACTTTCGAAATAGCATTTCCATAAATATCATTTGGTTACAAATATTTGCCTAAAATGCCAAGATTTTCTTTTTTATTTGTTTGAAGAGCAAAGTAATACAGATAATTTCATACACCCATATATTTATTTACTATACAAAGCTCAGATTTTATACTCTATATTTATCATCCTGTTTGTTTAAAATAATAATAATAATTATAACAATAATAATAATAATAATAATAATAATAATAGGGACTGGAGGAATCGGAAGTTGGTGGACGAGTGGAGACCATCCAAACAACAACAACATTATTGAGAACGGCCAGAATACTGAGGAGAGTCCAGGACACTTTAGGAGACCTGCAGTCACTCAAACTCCAGTGAAAGACCATCAGCAAACGCTGATGTGAAAAACTCTAATAAGTAAATAATAATAATAATAATAATAATAGTATGTATACATTCTAGAAGACCCGGGTTCAATCCCAGATCGAGTCATACCAAAGACTCAAAAATGGTACTTGATACTTCCTTGCTTATCACTCAGCCTTATATGGTAAATATCGCGGGTAAAGTTAAGCAATCCGAGGAAAGGAGTAGCGCCCTCCCCTACATCTGTAGATGCCATTGAAAGAGAAGCTATCGGGTCACCCTCGACTACGGTCGCCAATTTTGCAACTATATATATCTAGAATTTAAGTACATTCTTTATAGTGCACAATGAAAAAATAGAGAGCAATATGGCATGATATTAACAATCATGAAATAAGGCACGTTAGTAATTCATCGCTCAGAGTTTCACGTTTTCGATCGACAGGGGAACTGATAAAGTAGATCATCTTTAGACATTTATACAAAAGTAACTTTAGGATAACGGCCCGTGTGAAACAACGGTAGACAAATATTTAGGTCTTCCTCAAGATGCGAAAAACCTATAGAAACTGAAACTGACGTTGATGCACGTGATAGTTGATGCACTTGGAACGGTTGTCGAAGACCTTGGAAAAAAGACTATAGGAATTAAAGATCAGCGGAGAAATCCAAATCCTCCAAGCCACGGCATTGTTACAATCAGCTAGAATACTTACAACAGTTCTGGAGATGTGATCGGACTTGCTGTCACTCATACGCCAGTGAAAATTCTCCTTTTTAAACTGATGAGAAAAACTCACAAGGAGTGAAACAAAAATAATAATAAAAATACTGATAATAATCGGATGCAGTAAATTAGCACAGAAGGCGTATAAAACTACACACGACTGGGTGGGCAAGGTGATCCACTGGGAGATGTGCAAGAAATTTAAATTTGACCAGACGAACTAATGTTATATGTGTAACTTTCCTGGAGAATGAGACTTTGGTATACAAACGGATCACCTAATCTCGGACAGAATACCAGACTTTATAATAATCAACAAAAAAGGAGAACTTGTAAAATTGTGGACTTTGCTGTTCCGACTGACCACAGAAATATAAGGATAAGTTCCTGGACTTTGCTTGGGAATTGAAAAAACTATGGAACATGAAGGTGAGATTTATACCAGTCGTGATTAATGCTTTTGGTACAGTCACCAAAGTCATCCAAACTTCTACATTATTGAGAACAGAAGGAATACGGAGAAGAATCCGGGAGACTTAAGGAGACCTTAGGAGACTTGCTGTCACTCAAACTCCAGTGAAAGACCATCAGCTAAAACTGATGTGAAAAATTCACAAGGAGTGAAATAATAATAATAATAATAATCAACTGTCAACCAAATCAAAATAAATGCTTAAAACTTGCACAAAAGGAATTCTAGAGCGACTCGTTGGGGATGGCGATTCTTTGGGAAGTGTGTAAGAGGTTAAAATTTGATGGTATAAGCATAACGCTCAATCTCCCAGAGAAAATAACACCCATAATAATCTCTTGAATTTTGAGATACTGATGGAGTTGGATAGTCACCGGAAGATTCCTTAGATATGCCGATTAAGTTGCGTGGGCGGCGTGAGAGGATGTCTGCCTGTTTTCTGTGGTAAACAGTAAGATGCCTCAACGGAAATACAGCGTCGACTGCATGGGTTGCAAAACAGGATGCCCACTTATTTTCTAAGGTAAATATGACGCAGGTGTTCCTCAGCAGAAGTGCCATGAGGGTTGCATGGATGGCATTCTAGACAGGAGGCGTGCCCTCGCGTGACATACACGGGAGGTGTGGCAACGGAAATTACGCGGGTGTCCGGAAAATTATATAAACCGGGAAGGAATTCGATCTAAGCAGGGCGAAACTGAAAGGCAGAGAAATTTCACAGAAAACCTCATCGTCGCCTCTGGGTGTGTGCATTTCAGCCATCTACCTACACGTTCATTTCGGGTAATAAAGAAAAACAAGAAAATAAGCAGATTATATTTTATCATATTTACCAACCCCCCCCGCTCGGGTAGGATATAACACAAGGCCAATTTTTAAGCGGAGTTTAACAGGTTTGAATTCAGAGTTTTCCTTCTCCTAGACTAGTTACCTCACCAAGGCTGAAGAACCCAATCTGTCCTACTATTTACCCATGGCTGGAGAGAGAATAATTGGATTCATACCTTTCCCAAGGAGATTAGTGCTATGTGAAATGCAATCAGTCTCGTCGAGGATTTGAACTCGTGTCGCCGTGTCCATTTCCTACGACGATAACCATTACACCACGGGCACCTCCTCAGATTACATTTTATACATCGGCATACAACGAATTACCCAATCCTAATCAGAACGGAAGAAACAGAATTGATTAACTTGAAGAAAAGAACTTGTCATCTAATCAATTAAGCCGTTCGAGCAAACCATAGATTGAAAATAAAAGAAAACGAAAATAAAGATGAATATTTGAATCTTACAAGAATGCTGGAAGATTCGTTGGGCATGAAGATAACTGTGATACCGATTGTAGTTTGTACACTTGAGGACGGTCCCTAAAGCCTAGAAAAGAGAATTAGAGATTATAGGATGAAAAGAGACCCTGCAGATTATAGCACTGTTAAAATCAGCTAGAATACTTAGAAGTCTCTTGGAAAACTGAGGGACTTCGTGTCACTCTGACTTCATTGAAAGACTATTATTTAAACAAACGCAAGAAGTAAAATGATAATAATAGTAATAATAATAATAATCCTTCATCAAAAGTTTTATCAAAGGGATAAACCTCCCGGCTGTCCCACCCTGTAAGATTCACTGAATTGTTCTTAAATTAAACAAGGGAGAACTCAGAAAAGTACCCCAAAGGACGAGGAAGTTGGTGAATATGTATAAAGCTTTACATCCAAGACATACAGTATGTGTCAAGAGATGAAGGTCGAAGAGTACTCTCCAGCATTGAGGATTGAGTAGATACTTTAATACAAGAACTCGAGAACTACACTAAAAAGAGCAAAAAAAAAGACTAATTATAGCTGTCAACCAGCTTGGTTTGGTTTGGTTGTGTTTTATGCCATATCAACCCTTGTGGGTTATTAAATGCCAAATACATTTTACGCATAAACAGTTCTATTTCAGACAACTCAGTTTAGCATAAGTATACAATTTAATTCTATGAGTTTGGTTGTTTGGCCTTACAGCGTATCAACCCTTTTCGAGTCCTTTAACGCTGAATTAAATTTTCAACAATTCAGTTTAGATGTGAAAACACTTCTATTTCAAACAATTTATCAGATGCTCACCATCAGATTGTTTAGAGTCATATCTAGGACACTTGTTGGGAGGGGGCTCTTAGCTCTCTGCAGAGTAGCAGTCGGCGTATTCTACTGTCCTAACCGACTGGGCAAGTTTGTATCGGCGTTGGCAAAATAGGAACAGACAGAAAAACAACTAAAGCAAGAAAACAGAAATACGAAGAAAAACAACTGTATGGATATTTCAAGAGACAAGCTGGTGGGATAGGACACGACGAAACTTGGACATAGCTACAAAATAAAAACATCATGGAGGAAACTGAATCTCTTCTAATAGCGAAACAAAACAACGCCATAAGGACCAATTATATTAAAGTGAAAATTGATAATACACAACAGAATTGCAAACGTAGGTTATGTGGAGAAAGAGTTGAAACAGTTAATCAGATAATAAGTGAATGCAGCAAACTAGTGCTAAAAACTACAAGAGTAAACACGATTGGATAGGTAAGGATATCCTTTCTTACTGTTGAAAGAGATTAAAATTTGACCATACGAGTAAATGGTGTATCCACAAACCAGAATCTGTCCTAGAGAATGAGACGCATAAGAATTCTTTGGGATTTTGATCGTTTTCTTTGTTTAATGGCATATCAACCTTTTTGGGTTATTAAATGCCAAAGCTATTCACCGAGAAGAACAGTAGTGGTACTATTTAACCCATAGCTGGGAGGATAAGGGGGTTCATACATTTTTCCTAGGGTATTTGCCCGAAAGTGAACGTAAAAGCACGACTGGAATTCGAACTCGCTTACTACGACTCCGCAGTCCATCGCTTTAACCATTACACCATGAGAACAACCCGCCTCTAGGATTTTGAAATATAAATGAGTCACTTAATCTTCGCCATTAGACCTAGTTTTAATTAAAAAGAAATAGTGAGAATTAGCTGACTAATGGATTTTGCCGTTCCAGCGGACACAAAGATGAAACAAAAAAACAAAAACAAAAAACAAACAAACCTGAAAATATAGACAAATATTTGGATTAGTTGTCTGAATTTCTAAAACGAAAATTGATGATTTTTATCATTAAGGGTTTTCGGGCTATTGTCTTTATTATTAATTCAACAACGTTTCGGCCGATATGTCCTCCAGCCTTCTTCTGGTGTTTGTCGAACTCGGGAATCTACACGGAATTTCGAACTGCATCCTTTATTGATTCCACGGGAATCGCCTGTTCTGATTCTGTTAGCCATAACCGGGTACAGGTGTTAAGTATTCCTGTATTGTTACACGCCTGTAGTCAGGATTGAACCTGCAACCTCCAGATGATTGTCTCCTAAGAAGCTTAGGGAACCAACGCCAATAACCGTTACGCTATCTGTCCTGCAGGACCGAAATGTTGTGGAAATAACAATAAAGATGAAGACAATAGTCCGAAAACACTTAATGATAAAAATACTTGGATTTTGCCAGAGAACTATAAACGTTGTGGAATATGTGATTAATAGAGTTGTTGCTAATGCGCTAAAAACGATCCCCAAAGGCCTGAAAAGGTGACGGTAGGGTTTGGAAATCAGAGGAAAAATTGAGACCCTTCAGCATTACAGAGATCGATCATAATACTCGATGATTCCCATAGACCAGAAGATACTTTCTGACAGACTCCACCGAACGACCAACGTTCGTGTGAAAAACTTGCAAGAAGTATTTTTCTTCAAATAATGATTATAATAAGAATTCACTTGGAATCTTCAGTGGCCTGGAAAAGAGGCTGATGGAACTTGATACCAGAAGGGAGATCCTTCAGATCTGCGAGAATACGTACAAGAGTCAAGGAGACTTATGAAGATTTGCTCTCTCTCTCTGTGAAAAACTAGTTAGAGCTTGAATGAGAAACTAGAAACTAGTAAAAATAATAAAAAAAAAAAAATAATAATAATTTCCTTGGAACCGTCTTCAGTGGCCTTGAAAAGAGGCTGATGGAATTTGAGATCAGAATGGAGATCGTTCAGGCTACAACATTGTCAAGATCTGCGAGGATATTTATAAGAGTCTAGCATACTTAAGAAGATATTCCCTCACTCGGTGAAAATCCATCAGTTAGAGCTTGAAGGAGAAACAAGAAACTAGTAAAATAATAATAATAATAATAATAATAACACGACTAAGTCGGCAAGGTGATTCACTGGGAAAACTGTAAGAAATTTAAATTCGACCATACTAATAAATGGTATATGCACAACCCAGCACCTGTCCTAGAAAATACCACGCATAAACTCCTATGGGACTTTAACATACAAACGGATCACCTAATCCCGGCCAGAAGACCAGACCTCATAATAATCAACAAAAGAAAAGAGAACTTGCAAAATAGTCGGCTTTGCTCTCTCGGCTGACCACAGAATAAAACTGAAAGAATGTGAAAAGAAAGATAAGTACCTCGACCTTGCTAGGGAATTGAAAAAAAAAACTGGAACATGCAGGTGACAATTATACCAATTGTAATTATGCGTTTGGAACAGTAACTAAAGGATTACTAAAGGGACTAGAGGACTTGGAAGTTGGCGGACGAGTGGAGACCATCCAAACGACAGCATTATTGAGAACGGGCAGAATACTAAGAAGAGTCCTGGGGACTTGCTGTCACTCAGACTCCAGTGAAAAACCATCGGCTAACGCTGATGTGAAAAGCTCTTATGAGTGAATAATGATTCCCTTTGGAAACGTCTTCAGTGGCCTTGAAAAGAGGCTGATGGAATTTGAGATCAGAATGGAGATCGTTCAGGCTACAACATTGTCAAGATCTGCGAGAATACTTACAATAGTCTAAGAGACTTTAGAAGATATTCTCTCACTCAATGAAAAACCATCAGTTAATGATGAATGAAAAACAAGCAAAGAGTAAAATACTGATTAGGATAACAACAACACAGTTTGATATTCAAATTTTCAATTCAGACGAGATAAAAGAAGCGAAAAAAAGTGGGTATTTTTAATTCGAACGAATGATTTCATTTTCGTTGTTGAATATCAAATTCTGTTTGGGCTAGCTAAGATTGAAATTCTAGAAATAAAAAGATAGGGTAAAATTACAATTGCCTGATCGTAAGATGATAGAGCGCAACTTTAAGGAAAAACACACATTGAAAATTCATTTTTAAAACCAAATTGGTTGGTCTTTTTTTGTTTGTACTGGTTGTTAATATTTTTATGTGAGTTTTATATACGAATATATATATGTATATATTTATATACGAATTTATATATATACATATGTATTTCCCTCGATATTTAATGATATTTTGTTCCTTAGCTATAGTAACCTACGCATACAGAAATAAAATAATGTAGCAAAAATAAGATACAACGACGAATTAATATCCTGTTAAAACAACGCGCTGTGTTACATACACTATATGCCACCCACACATACACACAATAATACGCAACTATAACCCATACAAACACACGTACGCACCCCCCACAGACTTACAATCACACGTAACGATTCCTACAAAATCCCAACTGTTTTTTGACTATTTTTCTGATTTTCGATTCATTTCATTTTGTTAACTGCCAGATGATTGCTGCTTTGCAAAAACTCCATAAAACCCAGGGGTCGCAGTCTAAATTCCTTGAATTGATATATACATATATCAAATATATATTTATTTATTATTATTATAATAGCTCTATCCTAGATATTGAGCACTTTCCATATTATATTGCACTTGGTTCGACACAAACCCACAAAGTGATTTAGTGAAAACCCACACTGTTACAATATGATATATATATATATATATATATATATATATATATATATATATATATATATATATATATATACATGTGTGTGTGTGGCAACCCCTCTAAACAAGCAGGATACTACACAAGGTCGATTTTAAAGTGAGTTTCAGTAAGTTTTAAATAAGAGTTTTCTTTTTCCTAGATCTGTTGCCATACCTATGTTAAAGAGACCAGTATCTCCTACTATTTACCCATAATTGGAAGGGAAATAGATGGATTCATACCTTACGAAAGTTTATTAACGCAATGTGAAATGTAAATAGCCTCGGCAAGACTTGTACTCAAGTCCCTGTGACCATTTTTCATCACGATAACCGTTATATCATGTGCGTCTCCAAAACATCTACGATTAATGTATCGAGTCATTAAAAGAAAAAAATTCCTCCTAATATATATCTCTCTGTAAAATATGTGCACCTCATACCATACATCAATTGTTCTATTAAATATTGGAGTCAAGGTATATATATATATATATATATATATATATATATAACTTGAATCTCATATTTATTTGAAAGATTGATCTGTGTCATATCATGCTCGTGACTGAGTATTTAGCAAATGCATTTATTCAATTTTGGGTAATAACATTCCAGTCAGGTCAATATTAGACTCAGAATTAATAAAGACGTATTACTGTATTACAATAAATATATTGGTATATGTATAGCTTATTATATATGGGGTATATCAACAATAATCTGTGCTCACATTCTATCCAAAAAAAAATGGTATCGATCTTTTCATCGTCGCAGTTTTGATTTACACTGATTGATAGATTGATTGATATGAATTGACTGTGATAGATAGATAGATAGATATTAATTGATTGTGATAGATAGATAGATAGATAGATAGATATTAATTGACAACAATAATCTGTGCACACATTCTATCCAAAAAGAAAAAAATGGTATCGATCTTTTCATCGTCGCAGTTTTGATTTACACTGATTGATAGATTGATTGATATGAATTGACAGTGATAGATAGATAGATAGATAGATAGATATTAATTGATTGTGATAGATAGATAGATAGATAGATATTAATTGACAACAATAATCTGTGCTCACATTCTATCCCAAAAAAATGGTATCGATATTTTCATCGTCACAGTTTTGATTTACACTGATTGATAGATTTATTGATATGAATTGACTGAGATAGATAGATAGATAGATAGATATTAATTGATTGTGATAGATAGATGGATAGATAGATTGATGAAAAGTAATTGACTTGGATAGATCAATAGATATGAATTGATTGTGATATCTATCTATCTATCACAAGCAATTCATATCAATCAATCTATCTATCCATCTTCCACAGACAATTCATACCTATCTACCTTGACGTCATGCTACGGAGTCTTACTGCCAATTGACCACTTCCAAGCCTCACTCCTGACTGACTGAAATGTTTAACTGTCAGCTCCGGACTGACCGCTTCGGGGTCTCACCCCTAACTGCCAAACTCTCTTCATCCTTCGCTTCCGGTCTCGCAGGTTTTCGCGGGCACAGCTCTTTGTGTGGTCTTCGCGCCAAAGTAGACAAAGAAAGGTCTTCTGGACACCCCAGGGCCGCTTCAAAGATGCTAGAGATAAGATCCCCACGTTGGTCACGCATTTAGACACAGATACCTACTCATACACATCCATATATATATATATATATATAACCCAAAATAGACAACATCCTTAGGAAAAACCAAAATGGCTTCCGGAGAAATAGATCCACAACCTCACAAATATTGACCATCCGTAGAATCCTTGAAGGCGTCCGGGCAAAAAACTTTCAGGCGACATTACTATTTGTCGACTTTACCAAGGCCTTCGATTCCATCCACAGAGGGAAAATGGAACTAATCCCACTAGCATACGGCCTACCAAAAGAAACCGTAGCAGCAATAATGGTCCTCTGCAAAAACACAAAAGTAAAGGTACGTTCACCAGATGGAGACACGGAATACTTCGACATTGTTGCAGGAGTACTACAAGGAGACACGCTAGCCCCATACCTCTTTATCATCTGTCTAGACTACGCGCTTAGAACTTCGATCGACAAAATCAGAGAAAATGGCTTCGAGCTGACTAAGTAAAGAAGCAAAAGGTACCCCGCAAAAACAATCACAGACGCCGACTACGCTGATGACTTAGCGTTACTGGCGAATACGCTTAATCAAGCAGAGACACTACTGCATAGTTTGGAACGAGCTGCAGCAGGCATTGGCCTCCATGTCAATGCGCACAAAACTGAATATATGTGTTACAACCAAACGGGCAATATTACCACGCTAGACAGAGCCTCTCTGAGGCTAGTGGACAAACTCACCTACCTAGGAAGTAGCGTCTCATCAACAGAAAACGACATCGACACACGGCTGACGAAAGCATGGACGGCTATAGATAGGCTCTCAATAATATGGAAATCAGACCTGACCGATGAAATGAAGCGCAGTTTCTTCCAGGCAGCAGTTGTATCGATACTGCTATATGGATACACTACATGGACGCTAACCAAACGGCTGGAGAAGAAACTTGACGGCAACCAAACAAGAATGTTGAGAGCAATATTGAACAAGTCCTGGCGACAACACCCCACGAGACACCAACTGTACGGCCACCTGCCTCCCATCACGAAAACTATACAGGTCAGACGAGCCAGACACGCCGGACACTGCTGGAGAAGCAAAGACGAGCTCGTAAGTGACGTACTACTAAGGACCCCCACATATGGCCAAGCAAAAGCAGGATGACCAGCCCGAACTTACATACAGCAGCTATGTGAGGACACAGGATGTAGCTCAGAAGACCTGCCGGAGGCGATGAACGATAGGGAAAAGTGGCGAGAGAATGTCAAGGATATCCGTGCTGACGGCACGACTTGATGATGATGATGATGATATATATATATATATATACCCATTTTCTTGCCAAATAGAGAGATATGAATTGACTGTGATACCATGGTTGATAGATAGGTAGATAGATAGATATGAATTGACTGCGTGAGATGGATAGATAGACATGAATTGACTATGATACAGTGATAGATAGATAGATATATAGATATGAATTGGCTGTGATACTGGGATATATATATATATATATATATATATGAATTAATTGTTATACTGAGATTGACAGATGGATTAATAGGTAGATAGATATGAACTGACAGCAATTCCGGGATATATATATAGATATATAGATAGATAATGCATTCCAGAGTACATCACTAAATTGGTAGCCCTATGAGGATTAATGTTAACCTTTACATGACATATTTTCATTATCCTTACCAATGAACTCGATGCAGTGTTTTTCAATGGGTTTATCACTTTGAACACTGTGCAGTAGAATTGTTTAGTTCCAAGATGACAAAAGCCCAATATCAGCCGATTAAGTATGTACTCTGGTGATCAGTGCTAGTGAGTACATTTAAAACTGTCCGTCCAATATATCTAGCCTCTGGCCAATCTTAATCTTAGCTTAGGAAATAGCAATATAAATCCATATGTGGTGATGAATGTGTGTGTGTGTGTGTGTGTGTGTGTGTGTGTGTGTGTGTGTGTGTGTGTGTGTGCTCGCGCGCGTGCGTGTGTGTTATAAGCTGATGTAGGATTTAAATCTTTACAGCACAAAAATTATCATTTTATGTGTGTATAAATGAAGGTCTACAAATAACTAAGATAAGTGATAGTGTATTTCAATAAGACAGGATGCCATATATTTCTGGCCTTGTGCCAGAAATATATGGCACCCAGTCTATCATTCTATCACGGTATCATAGTCAATCATATCTATCAATCTATCACGGTCTCACAATCAATCAATATCTATCTATCTATCTATCTATCTATCTATCTATCTATCTATCTATCTATCACAACTGTCAATACAAATTAATCTATAAGGCAGAAATAAAACTAAGATCACTGAACGGCTATTTGCTGACATATCTTGTTTTGTAGATAAATGGTTTTGAATTTAAAAAGGTAAATCTGTAGTTTATCAAGAATGTTATAAAACTTAGTTACACACACACACACACACACACACACACACACACACACACATATATATATATATATATATATATAACTGATTAAATAAATTGATAATAATACTAAGTTTGTAAAAGATCATAGAGTGTTCAATATAAAATCTATGCAAATATTTAATAATAAACAAAAATACATCTAGACAAGTACTGTCATACCTGTATAGGAATTCTCTGTCTGTCTGTCTGTATATATATATATATATATATATATATACGTGTGTGCCTCTGTGTGTCTGTGTAAATAAAAAAAAAGAGAGGATGATTTTATTATGAGTTTGATTATTTCGAGCATTAAAGCAATCATCAGTGAATTTAATAAGTGATAGTGTATCTTCTGAATTATATCCGATTTAATTTCTTTAAAATGAAATGAACAAACGAAGATTTTGTTTTACTTGTACTGTTGGAGCCGTTCTGTTTCAGAACTGTGCGACGGATTTACTGTTCGAAATTTATTTATAAGAGTAACGTCTTTCCCTTATATACATGTGTATGTGTGTGTATGTGTTATATCTCTTATATTTCTTTCCTTCCTTTTTCTTCTCTCGCGTTATCTTTTCGTTTGGTTTCTTTGTTTAATGGGATATCAACCTTCGTGGGTTATATAATGCCAAAGCCATCCTTCTAGAAGAACAGCAGTGATGCTATTTAACCCATACCTGGAAGAATAAGGAAGTTCATACCTTTCCTAAAGATATTTGTCCGAAAGTGAACGTAATTGCGCGGCTAAAGTTCGAACTCGCTTACTATGATTCCGCAGTCCAGTGCTTTACCCACTCCCGCGTTATTTTTCTCTTTATTTTGTAGCTGTTTGCAATTTTGAATGAATTTTGACTAGAAGAGTAGTTTTAAAAAAAGAAGAAAAGAATTAAGTATGAATAAAAAAAAAAAATCATTCAATATTTGAAATAAAGGATCTTGTAAGTTCTTAACACGAATTTTACTGAATCAGGAGAAGGTAGAAAAAAATGGGTCTTTAATAGTATTGTCATGAGAAATAAAATCATATTGAACAATCTTTCGCTATGTATATTAACTTATAATTTGGAATTTTAAAGGTTAAAGTTATAATTAGATTCTTAAGTGTTTAACAATTATGTTCTTTTTTTTTCACCCTTTTCAAGTCCCTTTTTATGTTCGTAAATTCATTTTTGGATTGATCGTGATGTTTCACGCACTCAATTTTTTTTTATTACTGTTCAGGTATTGGATAGAGTAAACGCCAGCAAAAGATTTGTGTGAGTATTGTTATTCTTATTGATTATATTCTGAATTAATTTTGAAGTGTTTATAACTATTTTCATTCCACGGTTGTTTGATTTTTTTCGATGTTTGTTTGAATTTTAAGATTGTTATGGTACCTACCTTACAGACTATAGTGCACTTTTTCTATTGCAATAAATACCGGGAGAATATCTCGGTGTTAAATTAACTCCAGCCTAACATTTTGGCAGTCAGACTGACGTTCAACACTCTTTTACCTATGCTGTATTTATACTTTCATTCAATATACTAGTTTCACGTAATCCAGAGTTCGTGTCTTTCTTCAGGTCCTTTTACTAGTCCACAACAAAGATAAATGATAATATTTTGTTTTTTTAAAAAACATTAACGAGAATCATTGAATAAGTTTCCACACTTTTTTCGTATTGGCACTTTTATTGATAGTACACGCATGAAACTCTAGTCCCCTTTGGAGTAGTCTCCCCCGGCCGCAATGCACTTTGTTTACCGTTCCAATAACTTCTGGAAGGCCCCAGAGAGTCCTCTTGTGTGAGCGTGTCAATGACCTTCGTCACAGCTTCTTTCATCACCTCAATTGTCTCTGAGCTTAGGGAATAACCACAAATCATAGGGAGAAAGATTTGGACTATATTGAGGGTGAGGAACTGTCTTGATGCCCATCTGGCTCAAATAGCCTGTGATAAGGATGGAGTTGTGAACTGGTGCATTGTCCTGTTGGAAATGCCACTGACCCGATTTGAAGAATGCTGGCCACTTCTGACGGAATCTCTTGCTGAACTCCCTTAAAACCTCATCATAGTAACTCTAAACCTAACCCTAAACCTTTGGCCAATCAACCCTGGTCTGTTGACTTCATTACTCCTCCCATACCTCTCACCATCCCTCACAGACTCCCTGCATTTCTTGAGTCTCTTATGCCACTCAAAAACTGATGCTCGATTCATGTAAGATGGTTGAAAAGCTGTCTGACGCATTCCATAGGTTTCTGTGGCATTTTTTTCAAGTTTAAAATAGAATTTTATTGCATATCGTTCTTATAAAGTGTCTTCACGTCCATATTGGATTTTTGAAATTCACCAGCTGTGACAATCAGGCTTTAGTAGGGTGTATTCCAATTGCTGCTGTAGCTGTTCATTTGAACCTGAAATCATAAAAATTCGTCAGTCATCTCATGAGATGTATAGAAATAAGATACTTAATTTTTTAAGAGTCTACGACAATTTTAAATACCTGTACAAAAAAGTCTGGACACCTATTGAATGCACCATCTACAACGTGAATTCTGAAAGCATTTATTCTCGGAAGTTGTATTAAGAATTTAGGATATTGAAGTTGTGTGAATATAATCAAATTCATCATTTAAAAATTTGGGGGTCCAAACCCTAAGAGTTCTAAATTAAAACCTCTGATTATTCCATTTTTAATTTTAGTTTGATGGTTTAGTTTAGTTTGGTTTCATGGTATATCAACCATTGTAGGTTATTTGATGCCAAATACATTTTTATACATATAAACAATTCTATCTAATATAATTCAGTTTAGCATAAGTACGAAGTTCAAATGTCAAAAACAGTTCTATTTCTTAGAATTCAGTTTAGCATAAGTAAACAGTTTAGTCCTATTTGACCCATAGATAATACCCTATCAGGTACTATCACTCCAGAGTGAACCTGGGAGCGATAGCAATAAAAGGGTACTCCGCATTCCCCAAAGCTCCAGTATTACTGGAGCATCACTATCAGATTGTTTTGTATCATATTCAGGACACTCGTGGTGGTGATACCCCTTTGCAGAGATGCAGTCGATGCAATATACAGCACCAGCAAACACTTGTAAGGGAGTCTTACCCCTCTGCAGAAATGCAGTCGGTGCATTCTACTGCTCCTACCGACTGGGTCCTTGGGATTATGATGCGAGTAAAAATGTATATGGTCGTTTATTTGGATTTATGATGAGCTTTAAACTTCCAGGCAGCGGTCGTATCGATACTGCTATATGGATGCACTACTTGGACGCTAACTGAACGGCTGAAGAAGAAGCTACACTGCAATTACACAAGAATGTTGCGAGCAATATTGAACAAGTCATGGCGGCCACACAAGGCACCAACTATACGGCCACTTGCCTCCCATCACGAAAACTATACAAGTTAGACGAACCAGACACGCCAAAAGCGATGAATGATAGGGAAAAGTGGCGAGAGAGGGTCATGGATATCCGTGCTGGCGGCACGACATGATGATGATGATGATGATGAGTTTTGTTTAGTTTATACTTAATTTTTTTAAAGTCATTATTCCGTGGATACATCAGTAATTAATCTTATATATAACAAATATAGAATCACTAAGAAAAACTTTCCAAACCACATTGTTGATTAACAGATAAAACGAACCATTCAAAATATCAACTCTAATTGCAATGGAAAAAAACAAAACAATACATCGAATAACCCTAAAAATATTAAACTAGTTTTTCGCCTCCAGATGCAGAAATACAATAAACTCAATGAAATAGCACTAAGAAATCTAATATGTCACAAGCTTCCCCTCTGCCGAAACCAACAATAAAATAAAACTCATAATACAGTTAACCTCGTTATCTATGATAAAATCTCTCCCTTAACTAGTTACCTCAGTACTACCGATGTAATAAAACAGCTACATTAGCCAGACAACAACATAGCTACGACCGATGTTATAAAATAGCTACATTAGCCAGGCTACAACCTCAGTACAACCGATATAATAAAACAGCTACATTTGCCAGACTGCAACCTCGGTATGACCGATGTAATAAAACAGCTACATTAGCTAGAATACAACTTCAGTACGACCGATGTAATAAAACAGCTACATTAGCTAGAATACAACCTCAGTACGACCGATGTATTAAAACAACTACATTAGCCAGAATAAAACCTCAGTACGACTGATGTAATAAAACAGCTACATTAGCCAGACTACAACCTTAGGACGACCGATGTAATTGAATAGCTACATTATCCAGACTACAACCTCAGAACGACCGATGCAATAAAACAGCTATATTAGCAAGACTACAACCTCAGTACGTCTGATGTAATAAAACAGCGACATTAGCCAGACTCTGTCGACTTGTTTAACACCTCACCTCTCCGATATTAGTTCCATCTCTTAAAACTTTAAAACACATTCGTGTCCCCATTCAAATTCAGAAAAATTCTCACAGAAAACATCTCCATATTGCACAAAGAAGAAAAAAAAAAAAGAAGAAAAACACTCGATATAAAGAATTAGAAACTTTCGAATATAGTTTCTGCATTCTAAAATGCTAATTGTATATTTTCCCCATAATTCTTCCTCTTATCTCGTGTAAAATTTTATTTTCCGTAAATTACTCTCCGAAATTTCATTACTGCTATCCTCTATATAAATGTGTATGACTTGTCATTGAGTTTTTTTCAATTCCTTATTCGTTCCCCCGAAGATAGTTCCAGTTGAGGCCGAACGTGCTTGGGAAATATACGGCACCTTCCTAAATTCATTCTATCAAGAAATCAAACAACTCATATAGAGACTTGAATGGATCAGACAGAATTAGCAGACACGAAGTGTCTGTCTTATTTAATTTAACACTCACACACACACACACACACACACACACATATATATATATATATATATATCATCATCATATTGCGCTGGTAGCACGGATATCCCTGACCCTCTCTCGCCACTCCTCCCTATCGTTCATCGCCTAGGTTGGTCTTCAGGACAACATCCCGTATCCTCACAGAGCTGCTGAATGTATGTTCGTGCTGGTCGTCCTGCTTTTGCACGGCCATGTGTGGGGGTCCATAAGAGTACATCACTTATGAACTCGTCCCTGCTTCTCCAGCAGTGTCCTGCATGATTGGTTCGTCTAACTTGATTAGTTTTCGTGATAGGGGGCAGGTGGCCGTACAGTTTGTGTCTTGTGGGGTGTTGCCGCCAGGACTTGTTTAAGATTGCACGTAGCATTTTGTGTAATTGCAGTCTAGCTTCTTCTCCAGCCGTTTTGTTAGCGTCCATGTAGTGCAGCCATATAGCAGTATTGACGTGACCGCTGCCTGGAAGAAACTGCGTTTCATTTTATCGGTTATGTCTGATTTCCATATAATCGATAGCCTATTGATAGCTGTCCATTCTTTCGTTTACCTCGTGACGATGTCCTTTTCGGTTGATTCGATGCTATTGTGTATATTGTGAAATAAATACAACGAGCTCAAACAATTTTCTCAAATCAAAATAGAGCTCAAATAGTAGTGAGTAGAACAGGCTTAAAACTTCTTGTTTCAGTCACATGACTCATCTTCTCTTTTAAGTCACATGACTATAACTGAGATTCATGTGATTGTCATGAGGAAGCGAGTTGACATTCATTTATATCAGGTATTATCCTGCTCTACAGGACAGCCATTGAGCACTTTCTGATTTTTATTTATCATTGTTTTCGAAGACTTTTTTTTCAATGTGACACAAACAAAAAAAAATTATACAAGCTTTTAATCATAAGACTAACGTAAGGTTGTGAGAAAGCATACATACACACAGACACGTATATATATATATATATATATATATATCCCAGAAAATCATGAAAACGAAGTCTGGTATTGAAGTTTCATTTGGTGTGCACAATCTTCGGATGAAAAAGTGAGAAAAGTGGCCAATCAATAGTAATTATATCTTGGTGTAAACTCATGTGTTACAGTGGAAGTGAACGTGACTCTGACACCAAGAGAAAACACACACTCACATATATACATACAAACACGCACAGACAAATAATATCTATATCTATATCTATCTATCTATCTACCTATCTATCTATCTATATATATATATATGTATCAACTAGGGTATTTAAATGGAGGAGAAAAAATATGGTAAATGACACATCAGGTATAATTCAATGATTATTTAATAGTAACAAGCAGAAATAATTATATATATTGCTGGTTATATATATATGGAAGTCGGTTGAAAATCTCACTGACTGACCAAGAAAATTTCCTGAATATGACAAAATAAGGTTTATTTTTCAATATAGCATCCACTTACAGTTCACACATTTCTTCCAATGATGATACAGAACTTGGATCTCATTGGTAAAAAAAGTCACCAACTGCAGATCGTAAAATGTGTATTTCTTGCTGTACAAATAATTAAATATATATATATATATATATATATATATATATATATATATATATATATATATATATATTGCGTAGTCGGCTGGGGCAGTAGGATGCACCGACTGCATCTCTGCAGAGGGGTAAGACTCCCCCAATGAGGGTCCAGTGTATGATACTAAACAGTCTGATGCGAGGTTCCAGTAACGTTGGACATTTGAGGTCATTCTGATCTGAGTGGTAGCACCTGATTGGGTCGTATCTAACGGTCAAATAGTGTGCTTATACTAAACCGAATTGCTTGAAATAGACTGTTTTTGACATTTAACTGTGTGTAAATAAAATTATACTTATACTAAATTGAATTGCTTGAAACTTTTCAAAATGACTTAATTCGGCGTTAAATGGTCTGAAAAGTGTTGATAAGCCGTAAAACAAAACCACCAACCAACTATATATATATATACTCCCTAACGAAGTTCTTCGTTGACCAAATTTGAAAATGAGATACTTGTTATTGAATAGTCCATGACCAAGGAGCCAAAGTGGTCACATGACCTGAAACATTCCACTTTGGCATTTACTGGGCTAGACTAGTGGTGTTATGTTTTGACCCTTCGACCCGGCCCAAAAATGCCATTCCAAGGTGATGCACCGGAAGGAAGTGACACATTCCAATGGCCAGTAATCGAAAGAGATCGCGTGGGCGGATTAAGGCTTATAATATGGGACAAGGTGAAGGTCCCACGGTGTCACTACAGTGATGCACCAGAAGAGAGTGACCTGTGAACTGCATGACAGTTATTTCCGCTTGATGACGATTAAACATTCGATTTCAAAGATCCAGTGAGCGATCGTGTGGGCGTTGAATTATTATTTAACTCAGTTGAGTTCGAGTCCAAGAAGGAGTTTCCAGTAGAATTCCACACAGCTAGAGACCAGATGTGGTAGGGAAAGCCACACCCGACCGAGGGGGCCCTCGGAAACACCCGATGGAGTTTGGGGTCCAGAGAAGATGCTGATAAGATGCCATAAAGAAAGCCATCATCCAGCAGAGTGAGTCCTAGGCCTCCGGTTGAACATCAAAAGAACAAGAAAGACACAACGTGACGGTCATAAGTAGTGGAGGTCAAAATATGAAGTTTATGTTCGGTCTCCAGCACCCTCTCACATGCAAACCTTGAACAACCCTTTCGAACCCTTGCAATAAAGTGAGAGGTAAAATATATTTGTAAAGAAGTCTTCCTGTGTCTTCATTCTTACGTCTATATCGTTGTGTCGTGATGCTGTATGAACGTGTAAATGACTATACAACAGTGGTAATAAAGACTCGTTCTGATCAATCGGGTTGTCATGTCAGACCTTATTCTTCAAATTGCCCTTGTGACAATGAAACACCCAATCCTTTTTTTTATCTGATAGGAACTTGAAAACGATGGTTGAGGGTCAATCACATAGAGAAAAAAACCTTCGAGTATCCTGAGTTTGACACAAAACTGCATCTAATTGTGTAGTTCTATTTTTAAATCTTTGGGAAACGTATAGTACTCCTTCATTACTATTCCTTTCATGTCCAATTTGACCCTGAGTATTTGTACTGGTTAGAGTCCGATCTATAGATTAAAAAAGAACTTTATCTTTTAATAAAGATTATTTTACTCCTTGCAAGGGTTTTACACTATCTAATTCTGGTTGATTTTCACATGTGTCTGAATGATAGCGAGTCTCTTTTGGTTTCCTGGACTCTTTTCAGTGTTCAAGCCGATATAAACATAGCTGTTGCCTGGATAGTATTCCTATTTAATACGAATAATTTATACATAATTATACGTTTTCAAGTAACTAATCCTATGTTATAATTGTTTGTGTGTTTATATACAGTTTCATGTATTCCTGTCAAACACGAATATTTTTCAAGCAATTATATAATTTAGAGTAACTAATCAAAATATTAGCCCTTAGTAAACAATTATAACATCAGGTAACGAATGAAAGTGAAAGTAAATTTTCAAGCGAAGTCCAGCTGATTTGAAATCAGAGTTTTCTTTTTACTTGGCCAGTTGCCTTATGAAGGCTTCAAAGCTCAGTCAACTCTACAAATTAATCACAAGATGAATCCTGGCCGTGTAATAGCTTACGTCCTTGATAGCGTAATGCTAAGAGCACTGGAGTGCGGAATCGTAGTAAACGAGTTCGAGGTCGAGTTGCCCTATTACGCCCACTTTCGGACAAATGCCCTTGTTACAGGTATGAACCCCTTTTATCCTCAAGCTATGGGTTAAATAGTACCACAGCTGCTCTTCTATAAGTTTAACTTTGGCATTAGATAACCCACGAAGGTAGACATGCCATTAAACAAGAAATCAAACCAAACAATTTACTCATAGCTGAAAAACAGTAGAAATAGATTCATGCTTTTCCCAAAGGCATTAGCACAAAGTGAAACACAAAAAAACTTTCTTTAGGATATGAAATCAAATTTATTTCTTTATGACGATAACCGTTACGCCACACTCCTCTTAAAAAATAAGATTGCTCAAGATACAGCTATGTTGTTCAAGTTGTGTAACAAGAATGAAAGCTGACCATTTCCCAAGAGTTGCACATTTCGAAAAGCCATTAAATAGCCGATGTGGCTGAACGATTGTCACGAAAAAGATGCAAAGACACCCTTAAAAACATTCTGGTCGGCAACAGACGTCATTAGCAGCAAAACATCTTCAAACTCTTGGAGAACAGCTTCAGAGACAATGGAGAGGGAATGAAGCAGCAAAAAACTGTAGTGTTTAAAAAGAAACCAGTCCTTGTAACAAGTGAATCCTATCTCGTATAAGCCTCATCAGCGGATAATTTTCACGGATTGAGTTTGTTACAAAAATGGACCTAACAAAATGGATCCTATGCTATATTCTGACAATTCTGAATTTCGTGATGTGCATTTAGGCAAGTCGATGGTATCCGGCAAAATCAGAATATATGCTTTTCAAAAGTGCTCAGTACCCTTAATGAAAAGAACTATATATATATATATATATATATATATATATATATATATTATTCTCTTTCTGTGTGTGTCTCTCTCTGTGTCTCTCTCTCTCTGTATTTGTCGTAATATTAAAGGATCCAGTAATGTTTCAGACTTTTCCCAGCAGGCGACGTAAAAAGTGATGTCTATCTCGCATAGGCCTTATCAGCGAGTAATTTTCACGGATTAAACTCTTTCTGTCACGTGATATTATTAACGCTGCAAACTAGTGCATACCAAAATATTGCAGAAGATTTGACTCAACTTTGTATATGTGAAAAGGAATCATGCTGGGCATAACAGCCATCGTCGGAGGAATTAGTTTTAACAATTAGAGTTCCAATCGAAAACGAGGCTCTCAGTATTTTGCTTATGGAAAGGCATGAACCCATCTCTTTCCGCTCTCCAGCTTATAGATAAATAGTTGCGCTGATTGGGATTTTCGGCCTTGGTGCGACAGCCAGCTTAAGAGAAGGAAAACTTTGAATTCAAACCAGCTGTACTCTCACTGAAATGAAGTGTTTTGGTAAATAAATTGATAAAAAATACCACGGTGGCGATCGTGATGTAACGGTTATTGTTATAGAAAATGAACTTGGTGACCAGAGTCGCATTTCCCATCGCTATGATACTCTTGGGAAAGGTACGAGTCCCTCCAGCAGTGGGTAAATAGTTGAGCAAACCTGGCGCTTTAATCTTACTATGGCAACCAATTTGAGAGAAGGTAAACTCTGAATCAATACCATCTGTAATCCGCTTAAAATTGACCTTGTGCCACTTCCTGTTCGTGGCGGAGAGTATAGCTAAATACATGCATTCATTGAAATATATCCACTAATCTTTGATCGGTAAGCTTGACTATAAATGTCTTTAAGGTTGCGGTGGTCATTGTAGTGGACTAATGTTAATAACACTATTGACACGAATGTCACAAAAATAGAGAAGTTTTATAATTGGATAGTTCTGAAAACAAAGAAATGAAATTCTTCGTGTGTTAAGTCACTGTGGTTAGCAGCGAATTTTAGACATCATGTGGAGTTGATAGACAGTCGTCCAAGTTGACACTCCTAACCTGATACGAGTCGTCCGGTATTCTAGCTAGGAGGGCTGCTATGAGACTAGGAGACACAATTATATCCGTGTTGCCTGGGTGATAATACTTTTGAAGATGTTTTGATTTTCTTGTATTTTGAGGGGGATCACACGCGTTAGCTCCGCAAATTCTTTACAAAGAAACTGACTGTGTAGGTTTTTAACATACCTGATTGGTGAAAAAATGTGGTCAAGAGTTTTGATTATTTCAGTTGAGTTTTTCCCAAATTCTTGAATTTTCTGGAACTCGTGCGTGAATGATTTCGTAGGCTTTCAATTGCGCCAAAATTGATTGGTCTTTCTTTGACGAGGAAATTGCATCATTTTCTTATAGTGGTTGTTCTTTGATCTTATGTGTTAAGAGGTATTACTAGTGCTGTCGGTTTAATATATTTAGGTGTGTTAGCAAGGTCTCTGCAAGTTTTATACATCCCAAAATGGTGGCTGCCTTTTGGTCTTTTGTACAAAGAAATATGAATAGTTTTTAATAGAAGACTTAATTCTTGCGGAGGAATTGAGTCTTTCTGTCGCCTTTAATCATCGCTACTTTCTTTCACTCATCTAACGTAGATAGGTGTACTGAGTGTGACTTGAACTTGAAGATCTTGAATCTTTATTGAATATAATTCAATATAAACCATTAACAGAACGTCATTAAAACCTCAATTCGCATCCGAATTGATTTTACGCACAACCACTTAAATCAACACGAACTATATTTAAATGTCAAGAGAAGTAACTCTGTTTACTTTCGCTCTAATACCTTTCTACACGACTGCATTGTTCAGAAAAATTAATAAAGTTATGCACGGATATATTTTGAAGACAAACGCCGGCTAAGGGCTAAGAATATGCAAGCTCTATCCCTTACAAAAATGTTAGTCTTCCACCCTTACCCCCCAAAAAGAGGTGTTCTGTGTATAACACTAAACTTCATCTGGTGGTAAGACTCCAGTTCTTGAGATCTGGATAATGCAGAGTACCCCGTCATTGCCATTACTCTTGGCTCCAATCTGACCCTGTGTAGTAGAACATGTTTGGGGCCCATGCATAGGTCAATTGCACGTTTTGAAAACTATTTGCATCAGATAAGAATAATTGATAACATATTACTGCATAAATTATTTGTTTTAAGAATAGTTACAGGAAACTATTGATTTTTATTCGGGATTATTATTATTATCATTATTATTATTATTAGTTACTTGAAACCATATAACTGTGTGAAAACAAATTGTTACTTGAAACCAGGAGCTTTGTATTTAATTCTTCATATTTTTTCTTTTAAATATATGACTTTCGTCATTTATTACTGTAGGGAATGTTTTTAGAGTGTTAATTCCATTTTTACCAGCGGTTGTAAAACTGTTGTTAGTTTATTTAACGCAAGAAAAAAAAAAGATGGTGAATATCCAGTAAGTGTGCTAATTCAATATTTTTTCTGTAAGTAATAATCAACGTAGACCGAAACGCACCCTTTGCCTAGAATTTTTTGGCACTATACAGTTTTCCTCCATTATCATACAAAACGGTATTAAACAGAGCGACTAATAAAATGTTAGCTTCTTTATGAGAGTTCCTTTTAAAATATTTCAATTTCCATATATTTGCCATTCCTACCAACAAAGTTTTGTAATCTACCCTTGGTATTTAAAAAAAAATTAGCCACCTTATGAGAGTCTTCTTAGGATATGATTTCAGTTTCCATGTTTCCCATTCCTACCCACAAATTTTTGTTATCTCCCATAGGGGATTGAAAAAAATGCTAACACTTTTTCGAGAAGTATGCTGACGAAGGCCGAAGAAACGTTGGGGATATAACAATAGAAATGAAGGTCTAAAACTTTAAATAGCAAAAACTTTATAATATATATATATATATATATAAACAGAATTTGGCGAATGCCATAAATTATAACCAACCAATAATACACGAATATTTAATACATAGGTATAAAGACGATTTGGCATTAATTAACCTACACGGTAGATATGCCATAAAGACACCCGACCAATAAAAAACGTATATTTGATATATATGTATAAACAGGGCTTGGGATTAGTTTGGTTTGGTTTGGTTTCTTTGTTTGATGGCATATCAACCTTTGTAAGTTATTCAATGCCATTTCAATCATACATCCTATATGCATCAAGGAGTTCTTCAGTGATGCAACTATCTTCATTGCCGATTTCGGGTTATTTTTGCATCATATCGGCTCCGACAGAAACCCCGGCATGACTCTGGAATAGCCAAGCCGCCTCCTTGATCGCGACGTGCTACGCTCGTGCCTCTACCAAAGCAAAAAGAAAAATTTAATAAGGCCGGACTTCGGCCGTTCTTATAGACATCTGTCCTTCAGTAACAGCTAATGAAAAACAGGGCACACTCCTCTACTATATATAATACCATCTTTACCTCATCCGGTTTCGGCTGACTACTTCCGGATTCGTTACCGAGGTAAGATGGTATTTTTAATACTCGTCCACGTCCATGATTTACACTTAACAAGACTTACACAAAATCCCCCCCCAATCTTTCCTATACTAATACTTCCAAACTAACATGAAATAAGCCCCAACTCAAACGATTCAGTCAGTCCTTAACTCTTACCTTATACCCTTATTCGAAGCCCCCCCCCCCCCAAAAAAAAAGAAGCTATTCTCGTAGAAGAACAGTAGTGGTACTATTTAACCCATAGCTGGGAGGATAAGGGGGTTCATACCTTTCCCAACGGTATTTGCCCGAAAGAGAACGTAATAGCGCAACTGGAGTATGAACTCGCCTACTACGATTCCACAGTCCATCGCTGTAACCATTACACCACGAGGACGTCGTCACGTCTTGGGGTTAGATAACCATGAAGTGTTGAGATGTTATAAAACGCAAACAACTAATAAAGCCTGTATATTTAATATATAAGTATAAACAGGTTTTGGTATAAAAAAACAACAAGAGTTGAGATACCATAAAATATAACAATCAAAACAAACAACAAACAAAAGGGACATGAATAACTTAATAAAATAACTCGTCCTTCATGTTCGATAAAAGTTTTTTGGAGTTGGGAATAGTGGCTATTGTGCTGAACTGTAAGTTCAAAATTATGTCGGGCTATTTTGTCCCGTTTCGGACTAATATCCTTTTGAAATGTATGAATCCCCATATACCACTCAGCAATAGGTTATCCTTCTCCGAGGATGGCTTTGGAATAAAATAATCTACGAAGGCTGATATGCCATTGAATAAAGAACCAAACCAAACCAAAAAAGCGGGGTTTACATCTGAACAATTAGCATCCTGGCCTCTCAGGCGCTTTTCCACGTTCATGAAATTCAAGTACAAAAATCAAAGTTAGTCCTAGAACGCAGACATTTTCCTTTCTAATCGTCCAATTAAATCAGCAAACTTTCATAGGAAAAAGTGCTATATTTGAGATTTTTGTTATTTCACTTAAGGAGAAACTGCAAGACGAAAAAAAGTGAATCTATCCAATAAAACTGAAAACGGAAATGCAAAGAGGAATAATCCTTGTGGTGTAATGGATAACGAGCTGGACAGTACTCTCGATGTAAGCGAGTTCTGATTCCAGGCGTGCTACTGCATTCACTTTCGGTCAAATACTTTTATCCTTCAAACTATGCGTTAAATACTATTTGCTTCTCTTCTTTAAGTTTGGATTTGGCCTTGAATAACCCAGGAAGGTTGATATATCGTTAAAAACAATGAAACCAAACAGAGTTACGTATGAATTCACATAAAATAACACAAGAAAGTTTCAAACTGAAAGTCTACTAGACATGTTGGAACATTGATACTTGTTCCATTGATTCACATCTATACACGACAGATTAGTCCAAAACCTACATAGATGCTTACATGAGGCAAGAATTGCTGAACGGCTGACAAAAAGAGAAACAACTACAGAAAGACATATATTATCATCATCCTCATCATCATTATCAAGTCATGCTGCCAGCACGGATATCCTTGATCCTTTATCGCCACTTCTCCCTATCGTTCATCACCTCTAGCAGGTCCTCAGGGCTACATCCCGTATCCTCACACAGCTGCTGTATGTATGTTCGAGCTGGTTGTCCTGCTTTTGCTCGGCCATGTGTGGGCGTCCATAGGATTTTATCACTTATGAGCTCGTCCCTGCTTCTCCAGTATATATATATATATATATATATATATATATATATATATATATATATATAAACCTCTCCGCTGGAGCAGGATTCGACACAAGGTCTATTTCTAAGCGAAGTTTAACAGGTTTGACTTCAGATTTTCCTTCTTCTAGACCCTTTGCTTTGGCTTAGTTAAAGAGCTCAGTCTGTCCAACTATTTATCCATAGCTTGAGGGAGACCAGTTGGATTCATATCTTACCGAAGCGTCTTAGCGCCATTTGAAAGTTAAACAGCCTCGTTTAGGATTTGAACTCTATTTACACAAGTGCATTCAAAGGGAAGAAAAGACTCGAGGAAAAAAATGTACAACATGTTCCTTGAAAAAGTGGCTGGCAGAATGTCTGAAAATGGTAAAAATCTAAGAGCAGTTCGGAAAGAGAGAGATGGAAACCTGAAGAGTAGAATCAGCCACCGGAGAACAAGTTCAAAGAGAATATAAAATACAAAGAAAGCATTTTCCAGAGAGACTCGCTACTGCCATTACTGTTTTTATAGCCTCACCTTCTCTCTCATTCTGCCGCGATAATTTTTGACAGGAAAAGTAAAATTGAGAAGTCACAGACTTTTGCTGACAAAGTTACATGTTTTTTTTAAAACAAATATTTAAAAAAAGATCTAATATTTATCAGTTTCCATATTGTAAGGAAATTTTTAAAAAAAGTGTCTGAAGGGAAAATGTTGATTTGATTCGAAAGTCAATAAGAAAATTATTGAACTAACAAACAGTAATGTTTATTTATGAGCAAAAGAACTAGAGAAAATTGATCAGAATCAAAAAATGTACTAACATTTTGACATTGTGTTAGCATTTATAATCTAAACAGAGAAGAACGAGTATTTAAATCTGAGGTTTGGTTTCTTTGTTTAATGGCATAACAACCCTCACGGGACATTCAATACCAAAGCTATCCTTCTAGAACAGTGATGCCATTTAACCAAGAGATAGAAGGATAAGAGGGTCCATACCTTTCCCAAGGGTATTTGCACAAAAGTGAGCGTAATAGCGTGACTGGTATTTGAACTCCGCAGTCAAGTGCTTTATACTTTACACTACCGGGACACCCCTGTTTCTGCGGTCTTTTCATAAGAAAATGTTTATAGATATGAAGTAGCGAGGCAGAGGCTCGTTGGTTGGTTTGTTGTTTAGTGTTTTATATCAACCCTTGTGGGTTGATATAAAACACTAAACAACAAACACTGTTAATATATATATATATATATATATACATATATATATATATATATATATATATATATATAGAATTAACTTAAATCGCGAGTCGAAAATCTACTAAAGTTTCACCTTAACGGATCATCAGGAAGCCTAATCTCGACTATATATATATATATATATATATATACGAATGTGTGTAAGTTTGTGTGCGATCTTAAAGGGAATAGTTTGAAGATAACATCAGCTTAAACGAGTTATAAGAGCTCATTTATTTGCTCATAGTTAATGGTTTCGAGTATTCTTATCTAACACTATTTATTTAATATTTTTCACTTGTTGGTACACGAGTAAATCGTTTCAAGTGTTGCAATTTAACATCGGTGATTCTAGTTATCAAGTATTCTATAATATAAATAATTTGCTCACAGCTGTATGGTTTTAGCTAGCTAATTATAATTGCTTGTAAATTATTGAATTTTTCTTTTTGATCCAGAGATGGGAATCTAACAGTTACGACTAATCCGGATCAGAGGTGTCCAAGAAGTAATAGCAATGAAGAGGTACGCCACATTCCCAAAATTACCCAGTCGGCTGGGGCTGTAGAATACACCGACTGCTTCTCTGCATATGGGTCAGACCACATTCCAATGAGAGTCCTGTGTATGACACTAAACAATCTGATGGTGAGGTTCAAGTAATGCTGGAGCTTTGGGGAATGCGAAGCACTCCTTCATCGGCATTGCTTCCAGGTCCGGTATGGTAGCACTTGATAGGGTCCTATCTATGGGTTAAATAGAACTAAACTGCATTCTTATGCTAAACTGAGTTGTTTGATTAGAACTGTTTGACTAAATCGAATAGCTTGAAATAGAAATGTTTTTGACAATCAAACTGTACGTACATTTAAACTGCGTGCTTATGCTAAACTGGATTGTTTGAAATAGAACTGTTTTTGACATTGAAACTGTGCTTACACTAAACTGAATTGTTATATATACAACTGTTTTGACATTTTACTGGGTAAACAAAATCTGTACTTACGCTAAACTGATTTAGCTGAATTAGAACTGCTTGAATAAACTGAATAGTTTGAAATAGAAATGCTTTTGACAATTAAACTGTGTACTCATGATAAACTGAACTGTTTGAAATAGAACTGATTATTTGCATAAAAATGGATTTGGTGTTAAATAACCTACAAGGAGTGATGTGCCATAAAACCCAACCAACCAACCAACCAACCAACCAACCTTCCGAAAAGCACCTGGGATGGGGCCCTACCATCATATGCAGTTTAGCGTCATACCAGGACACTGCTAAGTGCGGGTCAGCATAGATCTAACCGACGTATTCTACTGCCAGCTGATAGAGGCAGAAAAGCTGAGACACTTCTCTTGACATTTAAATATATTTCATGTTGATTTAAGTGGTTCTGCGTAATATTTTTAGATATTCTCTTTTATTTAGGTGAATAGTGTTATGCCAAGTTACACTGTAAACTGACTATATCCCAAGCAATAAGAGTAAGACATCCTCTCAAAAAAGGTGACTTGTTTATGATACTGAAGTGTATCCCATGATGAAATTCCTGCTTTAGAGGTCTGAAGAGTGCTGAGTACCTCCCCATTAGCGTTACTCCTAGGTTCCCCCTAACCAGAAATGGTAGTATCTGTTTAGGTCTAATCTATGGGTCAAATAGATAGATTGTCCTTATTCGATAGAGCCAGCACGGATATTCCTGACCCTATCTCGCCACTTCTCCCTATCGTTCATCGCTTTTGGCTGGTCTTCAGGGTTACATCCCGTATCCTCACATAGCTGCTGTATGTTCGAGCTGGTCGTCCTGGTTTTGCTTGGCCATATGCGTGGTTCCATTGGAGTACATCACTGATGAGTTCGTCCTTGCTTCTCCAGCAGTGTCCTGCGTGTCTGGTTCGTCTAACTTGTATAGTTTTCGTGATGGAAAGCAAGTGGCCGTATAGTTGGTGTCTTGTGGGGTGTTGACGCCAGGACTTATTCGATATTGCTCTCAACATTCTTGTGTAATTGCCGTCTAGTTTTTTCTTCAGCCGTTTAGTTAGCGTCGAAGTAGTGCATCCATATAGTAGTATCGATACAACTGCAGCCTTGAAGAAACTGCGTTTCATTTTATCGGTCAGGTGTGAGTTCCATATGATCGAGAGCGTCTCATCAACCGAAAAAGACATCGACACACGACTAACGAAACCATGGACAGCTACTACTAATAATAATCCTTAGAAAACAATTATAATTTGAATTAACTGTTCTTAATAGAAATAATTTACAGTTGTATGGCATCAAGTATTCCTGTCGAATAAAAATAATTTTAAAACAGATCCATTTGACCAATAGATGGGACTCTAACACATACTACAACTCCGGGTCTGAGTGAACCTGGGAGTAATGGCATTGAACTTATACTCCATATACCCTAGATCTCCAGAACTAGAATCTAACCACCAGATGTAGTTTAGTGTCATATCCAGGACCTCTTTTTTAGGGTGGGGAGGAACTTACACCCTATGCAAAAGAAAAACATTAAGGTTATTCTAAGCCCTACCAACAAGGTAGTTAAAAACTGTGCAGGAACTCCTTCATAATGTTAATGCATTCCTGTTTCAAGTGACAAGAGAAGTTCTATTTTACTAATAGGATCTTAAAAACCTCAACTTATATACACGTTCATGCCGATACTTGAAAAAATATAATTGAATTTAAGAACGATCAGTTGCCTATAATGTTCTAATCAGGACATGTATTGGCATACTTCAACGGTTTCATTTTATGGTGAGGTTCCAGTGATGCTGGAGCTTTACGGAATGCAGAGCACCTCTTCGTTGCCATCACTCTCAGGTCCACTCAAGCCCGGGATGGTAGCAACTGATAGGGCCCTATCTATGGGTTAAAAAAAATAACTGCATACTTATGCTAAACTGAATTGTTTGAATTACGACTGTTTGACAAAATCGAATAGCTTGAAATCGAATTGTTTTTTACAATTAAACTGTGTACTTACATTTATACTGCGGGCTTATGCTAAATTGAATTGTTTGAAATGGAACTGTTTTTGAGATTGAAATCTACTTTTACTAAACACTATTGTTTAATATATAACTGTTTTGGCATTTAACCGTGGAAAGAAAATCTCTACTTATACTATACTGAATTAATTGTCCAGTCAGCCGGGGCTGTAGAATACACCGACTGCTTTTCTACAGAGCGGAAAGACCCCTCCACAACGGGTTTCCTGGATATGACACTAAACAATCTGATGGTGAGGTTCCAGCAATGCTAGAGCTTTAGGGAATGCGGAGTGACCCTTCATTGCTATCGCTCCCAGGTTCACTCTGGCCCGGAGTGGTGGCACCTGATAAGGGTCCTATCTCTGGGTTAAATAGAACTAAACCGTGCTTCTTTCACTATACTGATTTTTTCATTTAAACTGCGTATTTATGCTAAACTGAATTGTTTAAAATAGAACTATTTTGACATTGGAACTGGTTACTTGTGCTGAACTGAATTGCTCGAAATAGAACTGATTTTGACGTCTAAACTGTGTACTTTTGCTGAACTGAATTATTTGAAATAAAACTGTTTCACATTTAACTCTGTGTATTGCCCAGTCGGCTGGGCTGTAGAATACACTGACTGTACCTCTGCAGAGGGGTAACATCCCCCCTTACGAGTGTCCTGATATGACAGTAAACAATCTGATGGTGAGGTTCCAGTAATATTGGAGCTTTGGGGAATGTGGAGTACCCCTTCATTGCCATCGCTCCCAGGTCCACTCTGGCCCGGCGTGGTAGCACCTGATAGGGCCCTATTTATTGGTTAAATAGAACTAACGGCATACTTATACTAAACTGAATTGTTTGAGTAAACTGAATAGGATAAAATAGACATGTTTTTGACAATTAAACCGTACTTACATTTAAACTGCGTGCTTGTACATAAGTGAATTGTTTGAAATAGAACTGTTTTTTCAACATTAAAACTGTATTTACACTCAACTGAATTGTTACATATAATTGCAACTGTTTTTGACATTGAAACTGTATTTACACTAAACTAAATTGTTTAACATAAAACTGTTCTGACATATAACTGTGTGTAAACAAAATCTGTACTTTTACAAAACTGAATTAGCTGAATTAGAGTTGCTTGACTAAACTGAATAGCTCGAAATAAATGTTTTTTTTTTACAATTAAACTGTACTTACATTTAAACTGCGTGCTTTTGCTAAACTGAATTGTTTTAAATTGAACTATTTTTGACACTGAATCTGTACTTACACTAAACTGAATTGTTATATATAACTAAATAGTTTGAAATAGAAATGTTTTTGACAATTAAACTGTGTACTCATGCTAAACCAAATTGTTTTAAATAGAACTGATTATTTACATAAAAATGGATTTGGCGTTAAATAAACAATAAAGGTTGATATGCCATAAAACTAAACCAAACCAAACCAAACCAAACCAAACCAAATATATTGAATTAAAACTGTTTGAATAAGCTGAATAGCTTGAAATAGAAATGTTTTTGACAATTAAACAGTGAACTCATGCTAAACTGAATTATTTTAAAAAGAACTATTTGCATGAAATGGATTCGGCATTAAATAACCTACAAAGGTTGATATACCATAAAACCCAAATAACAAACCAACTAATCTTCGACGATTTCAACTATGATAGCTATCACTGACTGTTTCTGTTCTAACGACAGGGCCTTGTCTACAGTATAGTATGGTCCAGTTGGCTGGAGCTGAACAATACACTGGGTCCCCCCCAAAGAGTATCCTGGATATGACACTAAACAATCTCACGGCAAGGTTCTAGTAATGCTGGAGCTTTGGGGAATGCAGTGTACCCCTTTATTGTTATCGCTCCTTGGTCCACTCTGGCCCGGAGTGGTAGCACCTGATAGGGTCCTATCTATGGGTCAAATAGACTGCTAAACTGAATTATTGGAAATAGAACTAATTATTTGTATAAAGATGGATTTGGCATTAAATAACCTACAAAGGTTGATATGGCATAAAGCCAAACAAAAAAAGTAAAACAAACTTGTTTCTTTCTGTCCTGGTTATTTACTTATCATACGGCCAATCATTGCGTTACATATATAAGTAAAGTTGGCGACCGAAGTTAAGAACGACATAAAGGCTCCTTTTTCATTAGCTACTACACTGAGGTGTAGGCGATGGCATTGCTTCTCTTCAAGGATTGTTCCACTTTATTCTTGATTTGTACCTTATAATGATGAGTGTTAAGCAAGGCGACATCGGGCACCATTTTTTGAGTCTTAAGGATTGCTCTACCTGGCTTTGAACCCCAGTTTCCGGCGCCCTTGGCGAACACTCTACTCACTACACCAATAGGCCGGTAAAGCATTTTTTTTTATTCAGTGATAAAAAAAAAAAGAATTTTTAATTCTTGTGTCGTTTTATAGGAAAATGCACAATTTGCGGAACTGCATATAAAGTAATGTAGTGAAAGTTAGAAAAAACTTGCAAAGATAAAAAGATAAAGGTACGTTGAAGAAATAAAATCGCGTTAACATCAGGAAAAGGAAAGTCCTACACATGGTCACAGAAAAACCCCAATCTCTTTAATATCAACTTTTATATTTATTTATATATGTAACGCAAGGTGCCCGTGGTGTAATGGTTATCGTCGTAGGATATGGACACGGTGACACGAGTTCAAATCCTGGACAAGACTGATAGCATTTCACATAGCACTAATACCCATTGGGAAAGGGAAGAATCAAATTCTTCTATGGGTAAATAGTAGGGCATACTATATTCTTCAGCCTTGATGAAGCAACTAATCTAGGAGAAGGAAAACTCTGAATTCAAACCTGTTAAACTCCGCTTAAAAATTGACTTTGTGTCATATCCTACCCGAGCGGAGGGGTTGGGTACATAGGTTTAATATCAACGTTTCTTGGAACCGGTTTCCAAAACAAAGAGACGGGAAGTTATATTTTCCACAAAAGATCTGTTCATTCACAAATCGTAGCCCACCCCAATATTTCAGCCATTTTCACTTATCTTCAAAATTTAGGTCTTTATTTGTCTCTCCCTTTTGGTAACTAACTTACTGACGAATTTTTAAAAATCTCTCTATGTGCCCGTCTCTCGCACCTACTGCAAGTGTTTTTCTGATTGACCTTTTCCTGTCGGTCACGCTTTCTTTCACTCTTTCTTTTTTTCATCTTTGTATCTTTATTTCCATATTTCTGTCTTTCCTTAACTTCTTCTTTCTGATTGCTTTTCGTTCCTTAGTTTTATCGTTCCTTTCGTTCTTTTCATTTTTATTCCGTCTTTCTTTCTTTCTTTCTTTCCTGACGAAATTATTCGCTTCCATTCTTCTGCGTCTTCTTTCCTGTCTCCGTTTTTGGTTTACTTTTTTTCTAGTTTTATTTCCTTCAATTTTTCATTCATTCTTTTTTGTTTCGATTTCAACTTTCTGGGTGATTTTATTTTTTTTCCTAACTTCCTTCTTTCTATTGATAACAATAACACAATGGCGCAACACGAATAACGAGAATGGTAGGAAAATAGCTGATGATGACGATAATGATGATGATGAGTTCGGTACTCTCTGACAGGCAAATTCAATAATGAAATAAAAAAAAAACTCCTTTATTCTTATATGATAATCAAAATATGATTCATACCACATTAGCCATACCCTAATGGGCACTGTGATAGCAGTGTTAATGAAATTAAACGGAAATCTCTATATATAGGGTGTCTCAATATACATGGGGCCCATGTGACTGTTAATAATTCTATAAAAAATAAATTTGTGTTTTCTTTTGTTTCTAATTAGGAAATCGTATTCTATAACAACTATTAATCCTGATCACAACGCTATGGACAAAAGAGGAAAAAACATTTGACGTCACTACTTATTCGGAGAAAAATTATACAAAATTCTCTCAAAATAGATGCAACCCATAAATATGATAATGATTTATTACTGAGACAAGAACCTCAAAAAAGATTGCATGTCCTGGAAACTGATATAATAATAATTAAAAAAAACATTGATTTGAAGTCTCTAGCTCAAAGAAACCAGTTTTTACAGGACGTGTTACAAAAGACCGCCATTGTGCTTGTCTCAGAAATAAATCATTTCTTTCTTTCTTTCTTTCTATGGATTTTTCTTCCTTGCCTCTGTTTTCTTTTCAAACTTTCTAAAAATCTTTTTTGTCTCTCCATAATTCTTTTTGTGTTTCTTACTTTCCTTCTTTTTCTTTCTTTCTTTTTTCTTTCTTTCTTTTGTTGTCGGTCATACATCCAGATACCAGAGTCAGTGGTCGCGTAAGGCACCAACTACTTTGCGAGTTGTGTAACCAAAGAATGAGAGAATTATTTTTATGATACATGTTATGTCGCCAATGGCCCGGGAGACCTGGGTTCAATCCCAGGTCGAGTCATACCAAAGACTCAAAAAATGGTACTTGATGCTTCCTTGCTTAGCACTCAGCATTATAAGGTACGGATCAAGGGTAAAGTAGAGCAATCAAGGAAAGGAGTAGCGCCCTCCCCTACACATTGGTGTAGTAGCTATCGAAAAGGGAGCCTTCGGGTTACCCTCGACTATGGTCGCCAACTTTACTTTACTTACTTATGTCGTAACCTTGATATTCTACTAAACTGTGTTCGAATCAAAGTGGACGTGGGCATAATAGCATTGAATGGTTATTCCATACATTCCGGAGATCAAAAACAGGAGCCTCACTAGCACTTGCAATATAGTGTCATAACCAGGTCACCCCCCTTTTTTAGGATGTCCTACCTCTTCTACAAAGAATACAGTCGGCGTATTCGAAACCCCGCCATTAGGGGTAACTTGAGAATTACTTATCATAAGTATTTGAACAAACATAAAAAAAATATAGACTAATATTTATTACTGTGTATGACCTCACTTTTTAACAGATAGTGTCGTATTTTTGGTACATTTTATTGGATGGAGATGCTAGATCCATGTTCAACTAGTTTCAAAATGTATTACTTCTTGATTGGTTTCTAACCGAAGCAAAAAAGTCCAGTCTCTCTGATCTTTTGTCTAAAAGTGTTAGGAGAGGAGATAGATTAATGGATTCGCGTAAAGTGCACACTGTTCGAATTTGTCTCACTGATGTCATTTTCCGTGCCATTAAGCGTCAGACCACTAACACCACCGAATAATGGTAGATTCTGTCTGATTCTTTTCGATTTAAGATGAGCTGAATTAAGACAATCTTATTTTCTCATGTCCATCGAATGGTGCACGGTTATATTCGTAAGAATACACCACGTTTCAATGAAAGTGCCAATTGGATTTATGACAATTGCTTTCTTATTGGGATTTTAATACAGGTCTATTTGGATCAATCTAGTCCGTTATATAAATCATATTCATTGTGGAGGTGCCCGTGGTGTAATTGTGGAGGTGCCCGTGGTGTAATTGTTACCATCCTAGGAAATGAACACGGCGACACGAGTTCAAGTCCTGGACGAGACTGATTGCATTTTCACATTGCACTAATACCCTTCGGAAAAGGTATGAATCCAATTTTTCTCCCTCCAGCTATGGGTAAATAGTAGGACAGACTAGGTTCTTCAGCCTTGGTTAGGCAACTAGTCTAGGAGAAGGAAAACTCTGAATTAAAACCTGTTAAACTCTGCTTAAAAAGTTGACCTCGTGTCATATCCTGCCCGATCGGAGGGGTTGGTAAATAGTATATAAATCATATTCACTCTGGTTGGGTTGGTTGATTGGGTTTGGTTTTATGGCATATGAACCATTATAGGTTATTTAATGCCAAATATGTTTTATACTCATAAACAGTTATATTTCTAAGATTACAATTTAGCATGAGTACAGTTTGGTTTACACACAGTTAAATGTCAAAGCAGTTCTATCTCAAACTATTTCGTTTAGCATATAAGCAGTTTAGCTCTATTTGACCTATAGAAAGGACCCAATCAAGTGTTACCACTCTGGGTCAGAGTGGACCTGGGAGCGATGGCAATGAAGGGGTACTCCACATTTCCAAAATCTCACCTTCAGATTGTTGTTTAGTGATGGGGATACGCCTTTGCAGCGATGCAGTCGATGCATTCTACAGCCCCAGAAGACTGGGTAAATCTATATCTGAGTGTTTATATATATATATATATATATATATATATATATATATATAATCATTATTATTAAAAGATAGACAATCAGGAATAGCATGGCAAATAGTAAATGAAATAAACGAAAGGAAAAGTACATAGCGAGCAAAGCTAAAAGCTGCCAGCTAAGTTGAAAGAGTTTGCAAGTAGAAAGAAAATTTCAAGAATCTAATAAGAAAACCTCCTGAAATCACTGCCAAAACTATCCGAACATACAAATAGATAACTAAACAAAATGTCAAAATTGGACGTCTTACGGGATAAGAACTTGACGCAGTATTGAAAAAAAAATAAAAATAAAAAAACAGAAAATCTACTGGCCTCGAAAAAAATACCCTCTGATGTTTAGAAGATAAGAAAATTTGAGGACGTAATTCTCCCATAATGCAACGCAGTTTATAAATAAAATACAATAGAAAAATGGATGAAAGGTTGCATCCTTCTCTTCCCTAAAAAAGGGTGACCTTAGAATCTCTAAAACTCTTACTGATGTTTATATATATATATATATATATATATATATATATATCAGTATTGTTCATATCTATCTCTTCCGTTCATACCAATCCATTTAGTCTGTTCATATGTATCATATTATGTTCATATCTATCTATCTATCTATCTATCTCATTCTGTTCGTATCTATGTATGTATCTATCTTCATGACTATTATATGTCCCACTAAAGTTTATTAATATCTGTCTATCTGACTATCTATATACTTCAGATGTCTACCGCTCTCTCACTCTCTCTCTCTCTCTCTCTCTCTCTATATATATATATATATATATATATATATCTACCTATCTATCTATTTATCTATCTACGTTAGAAGTTAATATCTTTGTTAAAATATTCATATCTTTCTTTATATTTGTCAGTATGACGCGACTAACAAAGGGATGAACAGCTATCGATAAACTATCAGTCATATGGAAATCAGACCTCACTAATAAAATGAAACGTAGTTTCTTCCAAGTAGCAGTCGCGCTGATACTGCTATATAGATGCACTACATGGACGCTAACTAAATGGATGGAGAAAAAGCTTGACGGCAATTACGCAAGAATGCTGCAAGCAATTTTGAACAAGTCCTGGAGGCAACCCCCCACAAGGCCCCAACTGTACAGTCAGCTACCTCCCATTACGAAAACTATCAACGTTAGACGAACCAGACACGCAGGACATTGCTGGAGAACCAGAAACGAGCTCATAAGTGATGTTTTCCTATGGACCGCGTCATAAAAAGCAGACTACCAGCTTGAACATACATACAGCATCTCTGTGATGATACGGGATGTAGACCTGAGGACCTGCCAGAAGCGATGGACGATAGGGATATCCCTGCTGGCGGAACGGCATGATTATATATATATATAACCGGCTATTGGCTTAATGAGTAGAGTCTTCGCCAATGGTTCGGGAGACCGGGGTTCAATCTTCGGTCGAGTCATACCAAAGACTCAAAAAAATGGAACTTGATGCCTCCTTGCTTAACACTCAGCATTATAAGGATCATATCAAGAGTAAAGTGGAGTAATCCAGGGAATGGAGTGGCGACTTCTTCCATACCTCAGTGTAGTAGCTATTGAAAAGGGATCCTGATCACCCGCGACATATATATATATATATATATATATATATATATATATATATGTTCGCATATATACAAAGCTCTTCTCATGAACTGAGCACTCCAGTTGCCAATAAGCGTATATGTTAATCAATATATGCTGTAAAATATTCCTTCACTTGTACTGGCAGGGCGGTATGTTTGGAGTAAGATATCCGACTGATGCAAAGTCGTGCGGGTTTCAATCCCAGCTTGAAGCATCTCACGTGTCTAGTTACAATGACGAGTTGTGATACAACGAAACAGTCTGTCTGTTCATTATAATATATATTAGAAATGGGCAGTTTAACCGAAAAAAACACTTTTTAGGTTTCATTTTCACACCATGAAACCGCATCGAAGGCTTTAACGAAACTGAAATCGTTTCATTTAGTGCTATCACAACTGGGTGACCATATCCAAAACGTGGAAAACGACTTTCAGATTTTGATAAAATTAAATTATGATTATTTATACCATTGTATGTGGAAAAGGTTGAACCAAAATATGATAAAACATTTAATTGATTCGTTTTAGGAAATAAATTTGAAATCTATTTGTTTACAGAGGAAATGAATAATCAGAAAAAAAAGTAAATACGACGGATATGACATTTAGAAATCTTTCATATCATAAAATGTTTTCAAATAGAGAAAAAAAGGGAAAATACAACAAGATGTGTGAAATCTATTTGTTTCAGTTTTCAAAAAAACAAAACAAAAAGAAAACTTTTTGTGGTAAAATTAAGTTAACAATAAAATAGCGATTAGAATAAAAAATAGTTGCCGGTTTCATCTTGATGTTAGATTTTATTTTATTTAGAAAGATTCTTTTATTTTCTTTCCAGCCGTATAAATATTTTAAATATTGGACCATAAATACTCGAGAAATTGCGAATTGAGCAGACTAACTTTCAAATTTGTCGATCTCAAACGAAATCAGATATCAACCGGAAATGCTATCATTATACAAGAAAAAGAATGGCTTCCTTGGAAAGTAAAAATACTAAATTAAAAAACAAAAAAACCGAATCGAAAACAGCGGTATCAATGGAAAAAAATGACACTGATACCGAAACATAAATCGACAAACTACCCAACTCTAATATATATATATATATATATATATATATTCAATCCCAGGTCAGGTCATATCAAAGACTCAAAAAATGGTACTTGATGCCTCCTTGCTCAACACTCAGAATTATAAGGTACGGATCAAAGGTAAAGTGGAGCAATCCAGGAAAGGAGTAGCGCCCTCCCCTACACATTGGTGTAGTAGCTATCGAAAAGGGAGCCTTCGGGTTACCCTCGACTAAAGGGAGACAACTTTACTTTTACTTTCTTACTTTATCTAACTAGCTTTCTGGCTAACTCTTTTCTCATATTCTTACTTATCTCAACTCTGCCATTTGTACGCATCTAGTATAGGATATACATTTTTCTAGTCTTAAAATAAGCAATAAAAACATACTTAAGAACATTCTAGAAAAATAGGATCGGAAGTGAACTAACAGAAAATATCTAAGCTCTAAAATAAAATAGTAAAATACAAATCTGATCGGTCAATAAATGTCTACGCGCCAAAGTTTTAGGACGATTCTTTGATCTACCTGTAGGATATAAATAACACAGAGTTAGGGAGCCATACACACAAACACACAGACCAAAACGAAGACTAAGACAAAGACAACACAGCAAGCCACTAAGCCAGTAAAACAGTTGCCGATACTGTGTCCGGCAAATTCCTTTCCTTCCTCAACTAAAGTTCATGACCTAACTTCAGATGGCCGAGAATTACATTCAAAAGAAAAATCCGACAAACTTTCTTTCATCAACGCGACACGCTGTCGCCACAATCATAAAACCCGCTATGAACTTAATGTAAGTAAGAACGACTTATTTACGGACTCCGTTAACATGAACATACACACATCTTTAAACAAATTTATTTTCTTCTTGCCAAACTTTATTTTACAAAAGGCCACTTACGCATCATGTATTTTATTTGTTTTCATATTCTGTTATATGCATATTAAATTGTTTGTTGTTTAATGTTCGTTGTGTTCTATTCCATTTCTTTTACGCGATTGTAAAGTTTTGTGTTGTATTTGTGGTGGGAATAATATAGAGACCAATACCCATAAAGTATGAATGCACATCTACTGAAATAACCAAATAACATACAACCCCCACACTATGTATAAATATATTCGCAGGTAGGTGTTTGAGAGTCTAAGAGTATCAGTTATTTACTATATATCTAGGAGAAGTCTCCATGTCGTAGTGGTTACTGTGTTAGTCTGTGATGTCGTAGCAAGTGAGTTCGAACTCCAGTCACGCTATTACGTTCATTTTCGGACTTTGGGAACGATGTGAATCCCCTATTCCGTTCAGCTATGTATTACAAAATACCACTGCCGTTCTTCTACAAGAATAAAGCTGATATGCCTTTAAACAATGAAACCAAACAAAATCAATAAAATATCTATTAGTCTATCAAGCCATCTATTTCTTATTGAATGTATTCGTATCTTTCCATTTGCAGATCTGACCCCGGGAAAATTGTTTTATATGTAAGTCACCAGCTGTTTCGAAGTGTTTACTCATCTAAGTTGTAGACTTGCTCATTTCTGCTTCAGTTCAGGGATCTAGAGTGACGTGGTGCTTGCATTGCATTCACTCTATACAAAAATGTATATATCTAACTTGAATGGGAATGGTTTTATATAACTGAGCGAACTAATGCTTTTACGAGATTGGTATATAGAGAAAGGCAATCTAATTTCATGTGTAGAGAATTCTTTTTTTTTTCTATTTATCAGTGGGCGTAAATGATTTGAAAAGACTGCATAAAGATCTGCTGAAAGTGATAGCAAATATACATCTTTCATGAAAAACAAAGCATAACAAAATAAAACGGAACTCTACTCTGTGTAAATTTATAGATCTCATTCTGATCATAAACGTCTATCTCTCTTTCTCTCTGTATTTATATATCTTTATGTTTACAGTATTTTCATATCTATCTATCTATCTATCTATCTATCTATCTATCCTAATTCGTTCATATCTATCTATCTATCTATCTATCTATCTATCTATCTATCTATGTTCATGTACTTCTCTCACAGTCTTTTCTTATATATTTATATAAAAGCCTTTTAGAACCTATGTTTGTATAGATCTCACTTAGTCTGATCATATTTATCTATATATCTATCCAACTTTCTTTCTTTCTTTCTTTCATTCTCATTGTTTTCTTGCACATCTCCCTCACTATCAATGTATTTATCTAACCCGGTTCATATACATTTTCCTTCGTCAATTAAAATCCATTTATGTATT
>OY757940.1:53354512-53484512 GCA_963585895.1 Sepioteuthis lessoniana | reverse complement strand
TCCAGACTTTTTCATATGGACACTTTTATTTATAGTACACACATGAAACTCTAGTCCACTTCGAAGTAATCTCCTCCGGCTGCAATGAACTAGTTGAATCGTTCCAACAACTTCTGGAAGGTCCCATGGAAGTCCTATTGTGTGAACGTGTCAATGACCTTCGTCACAGCCTCTTTCATCTCCTCAATTGTCTCATAACAACAGCCTCTAAGGTTTTCCTTGAGCTTAGGGAATAACCAAAAGTAACAGAGAGCAAGGCCTGGACAATAGGGAGGGTGGGGAACTGTCTTGATGCCCACCTTGGTCCAATAGTCTGTGACCAGGATGGAGTTGTGGACTGGTGCATTGTCCTGCTGGAAATGCCACTGACCCGATATGAAAAGTGCTAGCCTCTTCAGACGGAATCTCTTCCTGAACTCCCTCAAAACCTTAACACAGTATTCCTTGTTGACTGTCTGTCCAGCGGGAACCCAGTGCATATAGATCATGCCAGTGCTGTCAAAAAAGGGATAATCAAAAGTTTGTGGGTGTATTTGCTCTGTCTGGCCTTTTTGGGTCTGGGAGAGCCAGCATGCTTCCATTGGGAACTCTGTTTCTTGGTCTCTGGGTCATAGTTGATCCAGCTTTCATCACAGGTCACCAGAGCATCAAGAACTGCGGGATCTGATCGACCATCTCCCTGCTGTCATGACAACGTCTTTATTTCTGATGATCTCTGAGCACCCTTGGGACAAACTTCACGCAAATTTTCCGCATCTTCAGTTCCTCGAGAATAGTTGACATCATTGACATCAAACTGTGCACTAATTGTCTCTATAGACACACGGCGGTCCTTATCCATGAAATTCTTTATTTGGCCAATCAACTCGGGTGTTCTGACTTCCTTACTCCTCTCAGACCTCTCATCATCCCTCACAGACACCCTGCCTTCCTTGAATCTCTTATGCCACTCAAGAACTGATGCTCGATTCATGCAAGATGCTCCAAAAGCAGTCTGAAGTATACCATACGTTTCTGTGGCATTTTTTCCTAGTTTATAACACAATTTTATTGCATATTGTTCTTCTAAAGTGTCCTCACGTCCATATTGCATTTTTAAAATTTACCAGCTGTGACAATCAGGCTTTAGTAGGGTGTATTCCAATTGCTGCTGAACCTGAAATCATAAAAATTGGTCAGTCATCTCTTAAGATGTATAGCAATAACATACTGAATTTTGCAGAGTCTACGACAATTTTAAATGCCTGTACAAAGAAAGTCTGAAAACTTATTGAAGCCACCTCGAATTTGATATTAATAATTATTTTCAATATTATTCATATATTGCACACTGTTACATGAACAGGACATAATCACCGGACATTGGCCTAGGGGTTAGAGTGTTCGCTAATGGCCCGGGAGACCTGGGTTCAATCCCAGGTCGAGTCATACCAAAGACTCAAAAAATGGTACTTGATGCCTCCTTGCTTAGCACTCAGTATTATGAGGTACGGATCAAGGGTAAAGTAGAGCAATCCAGGGAAGGAGTAGCGCCCTCCCCTACACATTGGTGTAGTAGCTATCGAAAAGGGAGCCTTCGGGTTACCCTCGACTATGGTCGCCAACTTACTTACTACATGAACAGGTCCATTAACCTTACGTGTAGAGTATTCGCCAATTGAACGGGAGACCGGAGTTCAATCCCTTGTCGAGTCATACAAAAGACTCTAAAATGGTACTTGATGCCTCTTTGTTTAACATTCAGCCATATAATGTGCAGATCAACTGTAAAGAGGAACGATCCAGGGAAAGGAGTAGCGCCCTCCCCTACTCGTCGGTAAAAGGAAGGAACCTGCGAAGTAAACCCTTCGAAAAGATAAGTACAACTTAAAACTGTTTTTTCTTCTACCCTTCCTAAATATTGGAAAGTATATATATATTCAGAAAAGGAAAGAAAGAGACTGAAAAGATTTGTAGGGGTGTTGTAGCTACTGAAAAGGAACCCTTCGGGTCACGATTAACTACGGTCGCCAAGTTTACTTTTTCACTTACAGGGTTTCATGTATTCCAATGTATCACAAAGAATTCAGTTAGACAATCATTTGTTTATAGGCAGTTAAATGGTCACAGAATTCTATTTAACCTATTGACAGGACCCTATCAGGTGCTATCAGTTCATGTCAGAGTGGCCCTGGGAGTAATGGAAATGAAGGTGTAATCTACATACCCAAAGAGGGGAAAGGTAGGGGTTAATATCCCTTACCCTTCTGTGTTTGAACTAACAAGCCCCGAGGACTGACCGCTAAGATAGTCAGAATGCAGGTCAAACGCTTCCGGCACTCAGTGGTTGGACAGAGAAGGTAATGTAGGTCATTGTAGTAGCCCAAACGAAATAGAGAGGAAAAAAAAACAAGAGGCCAAATGATTGGCCGAGCCTTTAGCGCCGAAAAATAGTACCTTTTCGTCAGAGGAAATTTGGAAAAGGATTTTTAGTTTTTGAGGACAGAATTTGACGAATAAAGACGTCGGTCAACAGCCCGTTCTGGGAGAATGCCCCGTAAAAAGCATAAAACAGAATCTTTAGACAGTAGTCAGCAGAAAGGCTGACCCAGCCGATTCTGAGGGGGATGTCACTCGTCGGTAAAAGGAAGGAACCTGCGAAGTAAACCCTTCGAAAAGATAAGTACAACTTAAAACTGTTTTTTCTTCTACCCTTCCTAAATATTGGAAAGTATATATATATTCAGAAAAGGAAAGAAAGAGACTGAAAAGATTTGTTTCGTCCACCGTAAATAAACGAGTTGACTTAGATACTTTCTCAAGTAAAAGAAAGAAAAGAATAAAGAAAAGAAAAGAAAAGAAAGAAGAAAGAAAGAAAAGAAAAAAGAAGAAAGCGAGACATGTTTAACACTGCCTACCTGGCTTAACAAAGCCGATAGTTTAAAAGAAAAGAAAGAAAGAAAGAAAGAAGAAAGAAAGAAAAGAAAAAGAAGAAAGAGAGACATTTGTGTTTAAGACTGCTGGTTTAATATAGCCGACACCTTAAAAAGAAAGAAAAAAAAAAGGAGAAAGGAATTGTTTCTTAAATCTCATAAATCTTTGGTCGTCGCTTATTAAATTGGAAACCCCCTTGCCAGCGTCGAAATGAGTCTGGCACCCAAATTAACCCCCACATTAATTGCCAGTTACCTTATGCCCGAAACAGGAGTCTTGACTAGGACTTATTTTGCAAAGGGGTCAAGTGCCAGATTGCTCCGACGTCACATGTGCGTAAAATAAACTCTCGGCCCGAGATAGATATTTTATGCCCCGTCAGAATATGAATGCATTGCCTGATTGCAAAAAATCGTCAGTCAAATTGTGATTTAAACCATTATAACCTACATTTTAAAATTTTCTGATTTATAATGAAATTATTATAGGCAAACGTATAAAAATGGGTCGTGAACACACTGACATGGTTAAGCCATTAGAACTCAATGACCCCTTTTGAGAACTGTTGAAATAAATATGTGGTGTAATTGTTATCGTCGCAGGATATGGACACGGCGACACGAGTTCAAATCCTGGACCTGACTGATTGCATTTCACATAGCACTAATACCCTTGGGAAAGGTATGAATCCAATTATTCTCCCTCCAGTTATGGGTAAATAGTAGGGCAGTCTAGGTTCTTCAGCCTTGGTGAGGCAACTAGTCTAGGAGAAGGAAAACTCTGAATTCAAACCTGTTAAACTCCGCTTAAAAATTGACCTTGTGTCATATCCTGCCCGAGCGGAGGGGTTGGTAAATATGATCAAGCACTTACATTTTGGATAATTTAATGTGTGTATTTACCCAAGCCCTCTGCACGTGCAGGGTGCGACACAAAGTCAATTTTTTTAAGTGGAATTCTAGGATTTCCTTCTAGTAGACTGGTTGCCATACCAAGGCTAAAAGGATCAGTCTGTCCTACTATTTATCTTTAACTGGAACGAGAACACTTGCATTCATACCTTTACCCAGTGAATAAGCGTTATGTGAAATGCAAACAGCCTTGTCCAGGTTTTAATTGCCCAGTCGACTGGGGTTGTGAAATACACTGACTGCTTCTCTCAAGAAGGGTAAGACTCCCCGTCTTACGTATGTTCTGGATATGACAGTAGGTATTTTGATGGTGAGGTTCCAGTAATGCTGGAGCTTTGAAGAGTATGGAGTACCCTTTCATTGCCATGATTTCCAGGTCCACTCTGGCCCGGAGTTTTAGCACCTAATTGAGTCCTATCTATGGGTCTAATAGAACTGTTCTTTGTATGCTAAACTGAATTGTTTGAAGTCGAACTGTTTATATATATATATATATATATATATAAAATGGTTTGGCCTTGATAACCTACATTAGTTGATGTGCCATAAAACCAAAAACAAACTCCAAATTCCATGATTTGAACTTGATTCCCTGTATTTTCATTAATAATAACCAATTCACCACAAGAACTGCCTATGTTCCCTTTAAGGTATACGTTGCATTAATAAGATTTATATTTATATTTACCGTAACGAAGTTTAAATGAAGGTTTGCTATCTATTTTTATGTGTTTCCTTACCATTATAGATCGGAAAAATAAGAATTTGGGTTATTAAAAGTAAGATAGGGATTATATCTCTAAGGATTACCTACATTGCCTTACAAATAGTTCTTCAAATGGCTGCTTGGTAGCATGACAAAAGAAGCGTATGAAACGGTGTAGCGATGTCAGACTCTCTCTCTCTCTCTCTCTCTCTTTCTCCAATCCTACCTCGACAACGTGAAACAGTCACAAATGTGTGTATTTCCCCTCAAAGTGAAGGCCCCCAACTCCAACAAATCTTGTGTTAAATGGTGAACTATGTCTTGCTTTGACGAAAATCTTTATATAACGTCTATTCTTTTAATAATATATCAATAGACTCTTCAACTACAGGGTGGAACGATAAAATTGTCGTCCTAAAGAAAACAACACTACAGCTTTATTTTAAAACTTTTATTGAAAAAAAAATCAATTCACATAACTTGACTATGTAGTAGAGCTGACATCTACAGGGTGGAACGACAAAATTGTCGTCCTAAAGAAGTAGTAGCACTGACATCTATTCAATGTAGCCGCCTTCAACCTCAATCACTGCTTCGATACGGATCCGGAACTGGGAGCATGCCTTTTCCACAAGCGCTGGCAGGAGCTTGGCGAATACTCGGCGGATGGCGGCGATCAGGCTGGCTTTGGTGTTGTGGGAGGTCATGTTGGTGATGTTTTCGACGTATGACCAAACGAAGTAGTCCAGCGGGTTCAGGTCGGGGAAGGAGCGGGCCCAGTGAGAGAAGAGTACAAAGTCGTAGCACTCCTTCTGAAGCCAAGCCTGGATCTCTTTGGATTTGTGGGCGGGCGCTGAGTCCTGCTGCCACACCCATGGTCTGCCACCGGCCACCTGATTGTACCAGGGGATCACCACACTGTTCAGCACATCCAGGTACACTTTGATGTTGACTTTCAATCCGACTTCGAAGATGTGAGGTGGCATGATGTGGCCCTTACTTGATAGCACACCAAAGATCATAACTGTAGCCGGAAATTTTGTTTTTATCACCCTAGGCACGTCTTTGTTATTCGTGGCAATCCAGATTTGCGTTTTGAGGGTACTGGCAATGGTCCTGTTATCATAACTTGGATCGGTTGAGAGCATGAGTTGTACAGCGGCGTATCTCCGATCTCGCTCGTTGAAAATTGTGTCACTTTCAGACATGATAGAAGGCACTTATCGCTCATGGGAATTGTACACAACTGGCCGACTAGTAGATGGTCTGCAACAAAAAAAGAAAACTGGTTTTCATTAAATGTAAATAGAATCATGTCGTCTTTTTTAGGGCGACTATTTTATCGTTCCATCCTGGACATGATTGGACTTTTCTCTTTAATATATACTTTTAGTATTTTTTTGCCAATTCTGTATTCGTTCGATTAAGCTTTATCAGGCCGTAAATATGTTTTTAATTAGTTGTGAAAAAAGTGTAAACTCATAATACTGCTACAACTATCAGAAATATATTCCTCACACTTAAATAATCCTGGTGGTGAATTCTGATACTCAGATACATCAAATATACAGAGATATACCTTCAAGTCGTCAATAGCAAAGCCTACTCAATTCAATTCCCACAAATTGACAAACCCGGCGATAAAGTTAAATCGATATTTAACATATTTTTAGCAAATTTTGGAATTCAGGGCGTGTGTTCATTTTTTTTCCGTAGAAGCACCTGTAAATTCAATTCTTGCCTGTAAAACTGTTCTTAGTTTTAATCACATTAATGGTTGCTAAATAATGACAAATAATTAAGCAATGGGGAAATAGTAATGATTTAATGATTTCTGAGGTGAAAGAGAAGAAATCCACCAGCATCGAACAATAGAAAACGTGCCATGAGCCCGATTTGCAGAATGAAAAAAAGAAATCTTAAATACTTATTTTAGAAAAGTCGAAATATGATCTTTTTTATTGATTGCATTTCACATAGCACTAATACCCTTGGGAAAGATATCAATCCAATTATTCTCTCTTCAGCTATGGGTAAATAGTAGGACAGACTAGGTTCTTCAGCCTTGGTGAGGCAACTAGTCTAGGAGAAGGAAAACTCTGAATTAAAACCTGTTAAACTCCGCTTAAAAAAACTGACCTCGTGTCATATCCTGCCCGATCGGAGGGGTTGGGTAAATATGATTAAAGCCGTTGCTTTTTAACGGCTGGCAATGTACTTTTATTATTATTTTTATTTATTTATTTACTTATTTATTTTCGGACGGTCTCCTCCCGGATTACAACTCCTCATCTTTTTTCTTCTCCTTGGGGGATCATTTTTTTTTTTATTCTGGTAGAAATCAACATGATTATATAATTTCCTCGTATTTATTTTTGTTAGCAATCTTTAGAATCCACTCGCACTTAGAGACCGACCGGCTTGTTTTCCGGAAAACAGTCGACAATCTTCTTTAGGATCTTGGGGATGGGAGGGTGGATGACCAAACCTGCCATAATTTTATTCGTTTTCCTTTTCTTCTTAGAGTAGCCTTATTTTTTCCCCTATTCCCTCCCTCTATCATTCATATAGTAAATATTGTAAATGCCATTCGTTGGGGTTTTAATACCCCTAGAGAGCATGATGTATTTTGATGCAAGTTGGGATGGAAAGTGATCGTATGAGTGTATTTATTGCAAGTATGAATGGGTCAACAAATAAAAACATCGACGATAAACAAAGTTAATTAAATGTTATCTGGTGAACACTCATCTCTTATTTTCTCTTGGGCTTCATGTTCGAACGTAAATGTATTATCATTTAAGTTAAATAAAAGTGTTGTTTTTTGGCTTTGTTTTTTGTTTGTGAAGGAGAGTTAATTTTTTTTCTGTTGGTATTAAAAAGTTGAATTTTTTAACTTATTTTATTTATTTATTTGCTTTTTTGGACTTTTAATGTTTGACTTGTGTTTCTGGATTATTTACTATCCTTTTTATTTGAGAATCTGGATTTGCTATAGGGACTTTTTTTTACTGAGCTTATTGTTGACTCACTTATAAACGGATAATTCCTTTCAAAATAAAGACAATATTGTTTGTCAAATGTGTCAGTTTAAAGTTATTTTGTAATAAAAGTAGGGACTCCTGTTGATTGTTTTAATACAGAGTTGTTTCCTCGCTTGACTTAAACGTTCCCCATGTCTAGGTCAGGATGGCAGCAGATGGCCAAGTTAAAAATAAAAATGCATCGGCAGCAAATAGGCGGCTGGCTGTGGTTGACCAAAAGAAACTCAAACGGAATAGCCATGGTAATGGACGCGGGATAGATAACAAGAAAAGTTGTTGAACACTAGTCACGGTGACTTGAAGACAGGTCAAAATTTACGGCACTGACTTTTGGGAGTAGGTCCGTGAAAGGGGTCCCACATCCACTCCGAAGACTTGAAGAAAGAACACTGAGCAAGAATGCTCGAGAACTACCACAGAAAACTAGAAATATAATATCAAGGTCTGCGTCTGCTCTCTCTCTCTCTCTCTCTCTCTCTCTCTTTCCTTCTTCTCACTACATTTATTTCTCTCTGTCACTCGAAAGAGGTTGACTCAGTTCATGATCTGTTTTCTCTCTCCTTACCAACTACGGATCAAGAGTAATAGGGAATGAATTTTTGTATTAACGAACAAAGACAATGTTTCGAGTGTCCGTCAATTTTCTTACGGTGAGGTTACGACGGGGATCTGAGTGAAAGTTAAGGCGTAGTGCTACACTCATATACCTGTTAGAACCATGGTGGTACAAATGTCTTTGCAGTACCGTAGCGCAACAAGAATCTGCTGAGAACCCTGGTGGTGTAAGCGTCTATTTGGTTTCGTAGCATTACAATCGTTTACTTGTTAACCATAGCGTTGCACTATTTTATATTTCTGCAATATATTGCCTTATCAGGCGGTGAACCCAGCAGATGTAGTTGAGAGATACATCCTACCAGAGATAAAATCAACATAGTGACTATCGGAAAACAAGCAATGCGTAAGCGTAATACCTGAGACATAAAAAAAACATGGGTGTAAGCCGTGACCAATGGAGAACAAACATTGCTCGGATGAAAACCATGGCCAATGAAAAAGAATGATTGTGTGGGTGAACAGGCGTTGTCATGTTGGTCGCGTGAGAATGGTAAGTCTACATAAGGTCTAAAATTGAGGCTAGTCAGTTCCCGCTGGCTGATACGACTCCCGACGGCTCCCCTGTGGGCACGAACTGTCTCCGACTGCTCTCCAGCTCCACAAAAGCATCACCGCCGAAGAATAAGAAATATAAGATTATATCTTAACATATACGTGTCCCTCACTGTTTGAAAAGATCCAGCGGTTGTATACTACAATTTTATTTCAAGATAGAAAAAATGGGCCTATGTAGTGTCAAAACATATCGTCCAAATTTTATGTCGTTTTTTCCGAGTGGAGAGGTTACTACAATTCCCTATAAACCATGAAATCAACCCACAATTGTCTTTCCCCTTCACAAAAAAAGCTTTTAAAAGGATAAAAATATGAGCGCTCAACATTTCAACTGATATTTGAACTTCTTGGCGACGTACATAGGTGATTTGTTTACAGTGATGAAAATTAGGAAAGGCCTAAGTACACTTTTTAAATGAGATAAAGGAAGAATAGTGTGTCAGTGTGCCACAGATTTTTTTGAACTCCACTACTCAGATTTTCGACGTCCTGTTTTTCGGAGGTTTGAATACGCCGACTGTATATTCTGCAGAGGGTTACATATACCCAAAGGTGTGCCCTGAGTATGACACTAAGCTTCATCTAATGCTGTGGCTCCAGTTCTGGAGCTCTAGGGAATATGAAGTATCCCTAAAATGCCATTTTCCCAAGGTCCACTCTGATCTGATTTGAAGTGGTTATACCAGTTAGATTCCAAGCAATGATGTTTTACAAATATCATAATAGAAAATGTACAATGAATGCAATTTCCCTAATTGTTTAGCATAAAAAACCCTTCATGGGCCGACGTGATGTTAAAATCAATTAATCAATTATATTGTGCATTAAGGGTTTTTTTTTTTTTGGTTTTTCCAAAACCGGTTTCTTTACCTAAGCAAGAGTTCATCACCTGCCCTGATTTTTACTAATCAGTGGAGAATAGAAGGAATAAATTTATACCTTTCTCAAGGACATAAACACGAAGTTAAACAAACAGCATTCAGAGTTCATTTCTTTATGACGATAAATATAAAACCAAAGGAGCATTCTTTTTACATACCAAAAGCGATTAAATGATGAGTCTCTGTGATGAAGTGGCCAACGTGCAGGACTATGATATCGTAGTTATTGAGTTCGAATTCCAGTCACGCTATAACGTTAACTTTTGGTCTAATATCTTTGGAAAACATATGAACCCTCTTATCTCTCAAACAAAAAAAAAAATCTGTTTTTTAAAAAGCGATCTTTAAGATACGATATTCTCATAATATCAGTAGTTACTTCATAGACTTCAATAGATTACAGAACGATTCGACACCAGAACAGATGGCAGGAGAGTGCATATAGTGTAGTGGCTAACGTGCTGGATTATGACATGGATGTAAGCGAGTTCGAACTCCAGTTGCGCTATTACGTTCAATTTTGGACTAATACCGTTGTCATGGCACAAATACCGTTCTGCATTACCCCCCACCCAACTATCGGTTAAATAGTACCACTACTGTTCTACTTCAAGGATGGCTTTGAATTAAATAACCCACGAAGGTTGATAAGCTCCTCGTGGTGTAATGGTTAAAGCGATGAACTGCGGAATCGTAGTACGCGAGTTCGTACTCCAGTCGCGCTATTATATTCACTTTCGGGCAAATACCCTTGGGAAAGGTATGAACCCCCTTATTCTCCCTCCAGCTATGGGTAAATAGTAGGACGGACTAGGTTCTTCAGCCTTGTTGAGGCAACTAGTCTAGGAGAAGGAAAACTCTGAATTCAAACCTGTTAAACTCCGCTTAAAAATTGACCTTGTGTCATATCCTGCCCGAGCGGAGGGGTTGGTAAATAGTACCTAAGCACAAACATCTAAATATTTTCAAGAGGCTACAATTAATTGATGTTATGAAAACGCGGCTAACGAAGGCATGGACCGCTATCAATAAGCTATCGATCATATGGAAATCAAATCTGTCCGATAAAATAAAATGCAGCGGTCGTGTCGATACTGCTGTACGGATGCACCACTTGGACGCTAACAAAACAGCTGGAAAAGAAGTTAAACGGCAATTACACGAGAATGTTGCTAGCAATATTAAATAAGTCTTGGCGGCAACACCCCACAAACCACCAACTATACGACCACCTGACTCTCATCACGAAAACTATCCAAGTTAGACGAACCAGACATGCAGGACACTGCTGGGGAAGCAAGGATGAACTCATCAGTGATGTACTCCTATGGACCCCCAGATATGGCCGAGCAAAAGCAGGACGACCAGCTCGAACGTACATACAGCAGCTATGCGAGGATACGGGATTTAGCCCTGAAGGCCTGCAAGGGGCGATGAACGATAGGGAGGAGTGGCGAGAGAGGGTCAGGGATATCCGTGCTAGCGGCACGATATGATGTTAATGATGATGATGATAAAAAATAGCAGATAAAGATAAACACGTTTGAGTCTTGTGTTAATTTTATAACATAGCCATGATGCAGATATATTAAATGTACATATGTTCATAGAATTCTCATATACGTTGAAATCCGAAAAACACGAAACACTGACAACTCTCTGGTTCAGATACGAAACTGTTATTACCTTCTTTAAGTTTAAGTTTTCGATACGAGGTTAGAGAGAGAAACTATTTTTCTATGCTGACTGTTTCAACTGACCCAACAAACGTGCGCGCACCCCCTAGACCATAACTGGACAGGCCTCATCCAGGTCCGAAAAATCAACTCGCTTCGTCTAAGTTCAAATCTCAACTTACTGCTTTTATTCAAAATCACTAAGGATCCCAGCCCATCGCTTCCGGGTATGACGTCATTCACATCCCCAGTCCTATTTACAATCTGGGGTTTTTATTGTGACATCTGTGATTGTCACATCCTCCCTGCGGGCGCGTGAACACCTGCACTCAATGTGTACACCTAACTAATTCATGCACTAAGCCGAAAGGTTCTAAGCCTAACTAAACCTAAAGATAAGATATATAAAACGAAAAAAGGTAATATAAAAAAAAATTTTTCCGCAATTATATAACAATTTGTACCAAAGGTAGTGCAAGGAACAAAGAAAGTTTATAAACATATTGTTATATATACGAATTTTTCTTCGAAACAAAAGATACCAAGATTTTAGAAAATTCTATCTGGAACATTATGCAATGAAAACGGATCGTAGTAAGTTGGTGAGCGTAGTCGACGGCGACCAGAAGGCTCCTTTTCACAAGCTACTACATCGAAGTGTAGGGGAGGATGCTACTTCTTTCCATGGATTGCTCCACTTTACATTTGATACGTACCTTATATTGCTGAGTGTTAAGCAAGGAGGCATCAGGTATCATTTTTAAAGTCTTTGGTATGATTCGACGTAGGATTGAATCCAGGTCTCCCGGACTATTGGAAAACACCCTACCCACTATTATTTATTTCTAAATTTGCCTGAACTTAAACTATGTTGTAAAAATATGAATATATAGCAGTACAAAATTATTATAGCTCTAATAAATTTAAAAAAAAATTCCTGAGTAGATGCAATCCTATTTTTGGTTACAAAACTGTTGCAATTTTGTTTGGTTTATGTACATACAATTTGTTATAGTATAGTGGTTAACGTACTGCTCAGTGACATCTTAGTAAGCGAGTTCGAATTCTAGTCGCGCTTTTACCGTCTTTTAAGGCAGATATCCTTGGGAAAGGTATGAACCCTCTAATACTCCAACTATGGGTTAAATAGTACAACTACTGTCTGCAATTTTGGATTTGGCATTGAATAACCCCAGAAGTTTGTTATGCTGTTAAACAAAGAAACCAAACCAAACCGACAAAAACGATCATGAAATTTGTTTGTCGGCTTCTCGACGATGTTTTGGTGGTAAGGTATGACAGTTCTCATTGCAATAGTAGAATTACTTGGTGGCGCCTATTTCGACTTCAATTAATACTTGACAAGTATTGCTAGATTACATGCTACCTGTTGAAAAGAACCATCCCTGAAGTGGCCAAAACGATCCCCAATCAACTCGGTAAGTTACCCTGCAACACTGATGAATTTAGTTTGGTTTATTTCCTTTGTTTAATGGGTTATTTAATGCAAAAACCATCGTGGGTTATTTAATGCAAAAACCATCCCTGTAGAAAAAAAAGACAAGAAGTAGTATTTGAGGCATAGCTGGGAGGGATAAGCAGGTTCCCACCTTTTCCAAGAGTATTGGTACGAAAGTGAACGTAATAACGCAACTAGAACTCGTGTAATATAATGGCCGAGGGATTTCGTTTTATATATCTTGCCTTTCGGTTTAGTTAGGCTGAGAACCTTTCGCTTAGCGCATGAGTTAGTTAGGTGCAACATGAGCGCAGGGGTTCACGCACGCGCAGGGAGGATGTGTCATTCAGAGAAGTCAAAATAAAAATCCCAGATAGAATGTGACCGGGGGATGTGAATGACGTCATGCACCGGAAGCGTGCGCCGAGGATTTTCGGGATTTGAGAAAAGGGAGTAGTTGAGTTTATAGCGTCCGAAGAAGACGGTTGACTTTCGGGGCTCGCCGAGATCAGACCAGTAGTTTGCGACGGGATGCCACGCGTGGTCTGGGGCAGATAGAAAAGTCAGCATAGAAAGATTGTGTATCTCTCTCCTCATGTCGAAAAACCTTTTAACTCAAAGGTAATAAAAAGTTTTGTACCTGAACTAAGAAATCGTTACGTGTTTTTTGTGTTTCCGGATTCGTATGTTATCTATATATGAATTATGTACATTTCCCATATTCATTTATGGCTATGTAACACTCGAACTAGCTTACTACAATATTGCAGTCCAGTATGTTCGCCACTACGATACGCGAACTTTCCTGCCATCTAATATAGTGTCGTTCAGTTCTGTAATCTGTTGAAGTCTATGTAGCAATTACTGATATTATGAGAATATGGTATCTTTAAGGTTGCTTTTTTAAATAACTGATTTTTTTTACCGGAATAACATATAAGATGGAATCTCTGAACTTTAGAAATTCAATTATTTTATCTCTCATGAGGATTGCTATCTGCGTAGAGAGACGGTTAAAGAAAAAGGAAATATATTTTTAGCTAAAACCGATGCTTCTGGCTTTCAAGTTGATGTGTCTATCAAGAATAGAACATTATTTTATATTTTTGGTGTTGTTTTTTTTTTTTTTAAATCACCTTCATTTAAAGCTTTTACAAAATTTTCTTAATCGCGCCATCATACAAATTGACACTTCTGGTTGCATAAAAAGAAAGAAAAAGGAAATTGTTCTAAAATAACTTTTCTATCACTTTGACACTCTTTTCTCCACTGAAAACGACACTTTTTTTTCTTGGTGATTTTTTTCTTTTTTTCTGTTGGATTTTTCTTTTCTTTTTCGATGATTTGAAAACCTTTCTTTCTTCTCCATTTGTCTTTTTAGGTTTTTCTTTTTTTTCAACTGAATAAGGTCCTTTCCATTTTCGCTGAGGTTTTAATAAAATTACGATTCACTATTATTATAATGGAAAATAAGAAGTCATCCATTTTCTCTTTCCTTACTTTTTTGCTATTCCAATTTTTTTATTCTTACCTTTCACATTTGTTCATTGCAATCATTTGGGTAAAAAGCCCTCCATTAATTCGTTTATACTGCCGTTTATTTTCAGTGTGCATATCTTCACCTCACCTACTGCCAACATTTTTTAGAGCAGCAAATCTTTTCTAATTCCCTGATCATATGTACTCACAAGTGACAGTAACGACTGATTTTTTTCCTTTTTTCTTCTTTTTTTCCGTTCGAATCAGAACTAATCATTTGCTTTAAATACCTGTAAGGACAGCGTTATTGACAAGGCTACAGTTTTAATTATTGTCGATTTTGTTTCTTTTGTCCTGATTTGAGTGGTTTTTTTATTGCCTGATAATGACAACAGAATACTGATTAGCAGTTACGAAAAAAATCCAATATAATCCCTTGATTTGTTTATTTACTTGTTAATTTTTTTTTTGTCCAAAGAACTAAATCTCTTTGTCTGTTTTTATTGTATCAACACACTGTTTCACTATAATGTGATGAGTAGATTTCGCCAAAGACGAATGTCATCGAGAACAGCAGATGTGAAATATAATGATCTGGAAATCACCCTGATGTCGTTAAGTGCTGGTTAGGAAAGTGCTAGTGTCATCGAATTAACGCATACTTTTCTTAAGTCATGCAGAGAAAAGTATTATAGAATAACTAAATTAATTTAAATCAAGTTTGTTAAAGGAGTATTTTATGAAGCAAGAATGTTCAATCATGAAAGAAAAAAGGTCTTGTATCTGATCTGTTTATTTATTAACAGATGAATAGAAAAAAGGGTCATCGTCTAAGTACACTAACTCCATAATTTTTACTATTACAATTACTTTAAGATAATTACACTTGAACTGAGTGCAAATTATTTGCATAAGATGGAACTCTTGATACTATATAACAGTGCATAAACAAATGAGGTGTTCGTGGTGTAATGGGTATCATCATAGGAAGTAGACACGGCGACACGAGTTCAAATCCTGGACGAGACTGATTACATTTCACATAGTTCTAATACCATTGCGAAAGGTATGAATACAATTATTCTCCCTCCAGCTATGGGTAAATAGTAGGACAGACTAGGTTCTTCAGCCTTGGTGAGGCAACTAGTCTAGAAGAAGGAAAACTCTGAATTCAAACCTGTTAAACTCCGCTTAAAAATTGACCTTGTGTCATATCCTGCTCGAGCGGAGGGGTCGGTAAATACGATAAACAAACGATTTTTATCAGATTAGAATATTTATTTGAAACATGAAATTGTGTATAGATTATTAGCATTATCGGTCAGGTCTGACTTCCATATGACAGATAGCCTATCGATAGTTGTCCATGCCTTTGCCAGTCGCACGCAGGTTATTTTTGAAGCAGCGGTCGTATCGATACTGCAGTATGAATACATTACATGGACGCTAGCTAAAACGTATGGAGAAAAAGCTTGACGGCAACTACACAAGAATGCCGCGAGCAATATTGAACAAGCCCTGGAGGCAGCACCCCACAAAGCAGCGGCTGAACGGCCACTTACCACCCATCACTAAAACTATCAAAGTTTGACGAACTAGATATGCAGGACACTGCTGGAGAAGTAGGGACGAACTCATAAGTGACATACTCCTGTGGACCCTTTCATATGGACGAGCAAAGGCAGGACTACCGGCTAGGAACTACATACAACAGCTCTGCAGATACAGGATGTAGACTTGAAGCTCTACCGGAAGCGATGGACGATAGAGAAGGGTGGCGGGAGAAGGTCAGGAAGATCCGTGCTGATGGCACGACATGATGATGATGATGATGATGATTAGTTTTAGATGGGAACTCTGGAAGCCCTATAACTATGTGCGGATTATTGGTATTAGGAAAAGTTACTTGATGTTATAATTGTTTACAAATAATTATGCTTTGATATTTGAAACCATATAAAAATGTCTTTAGCGTTAGATAGTTTTGAAAGGTTTGGTTTGGTTTGCTTTGCTTTTAGACATATCAACCATTGTAGATTATTTAATGTTATTTAGTTAAATCCATTATTTAATGCTAAGTAATCCAGTTTAGAATACTTACGCAATTTAAATTTCAAAAATAGATAGGACCCTATCAAGTGCTCCCACTCAGTGTGAGAATGAACCTGGGAGCGATGGCAATGAAGGGGTATTCCACATTCCCTAAAGCTACAGTATTACTGGAATCTCGCCATCAGATTGTTTAGTGTCATAAACAGGGACACTTATTGGAGGAGTCCTACCCCTCTGCAGAGAAGCAGTCGGTATGTTCTGCAGTTCCAGCCGACTAACCCACCAGGACATACGTTAGGGAGTCTTACCCCTCTGTAGAAAAGCAGTCGATGGGTTCTGCAGTTTCAGCCGACTAACCCACCAGGACACACGTTGGGGAGTCTTACCCCTCTGCAGAGAAGCAGTCAGTGTGTTCTGCAGTTCCAGCCGACTAACCCACCAGGACATACGTTGGGGAGTCTTACCCCTCTGCAGAGAAGCAGTCGATGGGTTCTACAGTCCAAATCGACTGGGCCAAGATTTGTAAGGGTTGACATGCCGTAAAAACAACAAAGAAAAGCAAAACAAATTAAAATTAGTTGTCATTAGTTTCTTCTTCATCCTAATAATACTTTGAAATGAAAGAAAAATAATCTTCTCCAAATCCTCAATGTTATTGTAACTCAGTCAGCTGGGATTATAAAATACACCGACTACATCTCTGCAGGAATAGAAGTATAAGTATTACATAGGACTTTAATTATGTGGAAACGATATCAATACTGGTATGCAAACAAATAAGTTTCAACTCAATTAAAAATGAAATTACCAATAAACTAATCTTAACAATCAAGTACATCTATTTAGATAAGTGCAAACAAGTGAGTGTTAAATTGAAACTGCTATATAACCACACTAGAAACTACCTAGGTATGTGCAAACACATGATTAATAGTAAATAGAATTATTTGTATTAGATAGCAATAATTAAAAACATTTAACTGCGTGCAAAAAATGAGCATACGCTCGTTTAAAAATAATACCACCAAAATGTGTTTACGAATCATATATATTTGATATATATGATGTGCCCTCACGACTTACAGAGGTACTGTAGAGGCATTGAAAATTGTCGTAGACTGTTGAAAATTCAGTATGTTATTGCTATACATCTTAGAAGATGACTTACCAATTTTTATGATATCAGGTTCAAATGAACAGATACAGCAGCAATTGGAATACACCCTACTAAACCCCGATTGTCACGGCTGGTGAATTTCAAAAATGCAATCTGAACGTGAGGACACTTTAGAAGAACGATATGCAATAAGATTGTGTTTTAAATTTGGTAAAAATGCCACAGAAACGTATGAAATGCTTCAGACTGCTTTTGGAGCACCTTGCATGAATAGAGCATCAGTTCTTGAGTGGCATAAGAGATTCAAGAAAGGCAGGGAGTCTGTGAGGGATGATGAGAGGTGTGGGAGGAGTAAGGAAGTCAGAACACCAGAGATGATTGGCCAAATAAAGAATTTCATGGATAAGGACCGCCGTGTGTCTATAAAGACAATAAGTGCACAGTTTGATGTCAGTGTGGGAACTGTACACACAATTATTCGCAAGGAACTGAAGATGCGGAAGATTTGCGCGAGGTTTGTCCCGAGGGTGTTAAGAGAAGATCAAAAAGAAAGATGTCGTCATGACAGTTGGGAGATGGTCGAGCTGATTAATTGAGATCCCGGAGTTCTTGATGCTCTGGTTACCTTCGTTGAAAGCTGGATCTACTAATTCCCAGTCACCAAGAGACAGTTCCCAGTGGAAGCATGCTGGCTCTCCCAGACCCAAGAAGGCCAGACAGAGCAAATCCACCCTGAAACTTTTGATGATCCCTTTTTTTGACAGCACTGATATTATCTACATGCACTGGGTTCCCACTGGATAGACAGTCAACAAGGAATGCTATGTTGAGGTTTTAAGGGAATTCAGGAGGAGATTCCGTCGGAAGAGGCTAGCACTCTTCAAATCTGGTCAGTGGCATTTCCAGCAGGACAATGCACCAGTCCACAACTCCATCCTGGTCACAGACTATTGGACCAAGATGGGCATCAAGAGAGTTCCCCACCCTCCCAGACCTTGCTCTCTGTAACTTTTGGTTATTCCTTAAGCTCAAGGAAAAACTTAGAGGCTGTCGTTATGAGAGAATTAAGGAGATGAAAGAGGCTGTGACGAAGGTCATTGACGCGCTCACACAATAGGACTTCCATGGGACCTTCCAGAAGTTGTTGGAACGATACAACAAGTGCATTGTAGCCGCAGGAGATTACTTCGAAGGGGACTAGAGTTTAATGTGTGTACTATCAATAAAAGTGCCTATACGAAAAAAGTCTGGAAACTTATTTAATGAACCTTGTATGTATAAATAGGATTTGGCATTAAATAACCGACAATGGTTGATATGCCATAAAATCCAACCTAATCCAACCAAATCATATATCGAATATATACGTATGAATAGGATTTGGCATTAAATAACCTGCGACAGTTGATATGCCATGAATCCAAACCAAACCAGTCAATGATATAGCTTTCACAGACGCTCTCTTCTCTAATTCATGACAGTGCATTTTGGATGAGAGTTTTCCATATATTGCCCGGCTTAACAGGTTAAAAAAAACGATTTTCAGTCTAAAAGAATTGTCGGAAATAAATAGTTACGAACCTGAAAAGGAGACTTGTTATTTTATCCTTCTGCGCATGCGTAGTTACGTAACAAACACTATTATCCACAACGTAATGTCATTCCATTTTATACATATAAAATGACGCTACTCAGGAAAACATGAACATGGAGACAATTTATGTTCTTTCCTCGTCTTTAACTGCAGTCTAACATTTTTTTTAATGAATTCCACTTCCCACCAAGAACAGAGAGTTAATCTAATCAGGAAAGAAAAACAGTTCCTTAATAATCATTTACATGTCTGCAAATAAAAACACGCGTCATTGTTACATATTCGTTCAAGTTTCATAAGTTGGTTGGTTGGTTGGTTGGTGGTGTTTTTTGTTTTTTTTACGCCGCATGAACTCTTTTCTGGTCATTAGACACCGAATGAAGTCATTTTGATTAAAGTTTCAAACAATTCAGTTCAGTATGAATATAGATTTTTTAGAACAAAGTTAAATGTCAAAACAGTTTTATTTCAAACAATTCAGTTTCGCATAAGTAGGCAGTTTAAACAATTAAATGTAAAAACATCGTCTGGTTTGTTTTTATGACATATCAACCATTGTAGGTTAATTAATGCCAAATTCATTTTTATACATATAAACAGCTTTATTTCAAATAATTTAGTTTAGTATAAGTACACAGTTTAGATGTCAAAAACAGTTCTATTTCAACCTATTCACTTAATCAACAAAGTTAAATGGTTCCAAGAATTCTTGGAACTATTTAACTATATATTTAGCTATATATCGCAAATATTTCAATTAAACAGTCATTTATTTACACGAAGTTTAATTTAAAAACAATTCTATTTCAAACAATTCAGTTTAGAATTAGCACACAGTTTAGTTATATTTCACACATTGATAAAGCCTTATCAGGTGCTACCTCTACGGGCCAGAGTGGATCTAAGAGCGATGGCAATGAAGAGATACTCTGCATTTCCCAAAGCTCCATTATTACTGGGGCCTCATCATCAGATTGTTTAGTGTCATATCCAGGACACTCGTTGAGGCAGTCTTTCTCCTCTTCAGAGAAACAGTTCGTGTATTCTAGAGCCCCAGCCGACTGGGTCCATGTTTCGTAAGAAGTTGAATAAGAAAGTCTGATTCTGAATTTAGATAAGTGGTGCGATGAAACTGTTCCGAGGTTTTATTTGTACTTTATTATTCACCCATATTGCATACGGCTTGTAAGGTGTTCATTATTAAAAAAAAAAAAAAAAAAAAAAAAAAAACAGTTCAAAAATATATGTATATACCCAACCTCTCGGCCTCGGGCAGGATGTGACACAATGCAATTTTTATGACTAGTAAACATGGTTTGAATTTAGGGTTTATTTCACTTAGAACGGTTGCCATACCAAGATTAAAGAGCCTAGTCTGACCTACTATTTATCCATTGCTGGATGGAGAATTAGAAAAATACTTTTCCAACGGGTATTAAGAAGAAATGAAATGTTAATGGCTTTGTCCTGGAATTGAATTCGAGTTTAGCGGTTCACTTCGTACTAGTGAACACTTCGTATTTAGTTGCTATATCAATGTTTTAAGAACCAACGTATCAATGTAGTTAAAAATGATTTTAAACAGGTAAGCTTTTAATAGTAAAAAATATCACTGTTTTAAGATTCAATATATTAATATAGTGTTGTGTATAATATAGTAAGATTAATATATTAATATAGTGTTGTGTACCCGATAAAAAGACCATAATACTTGTTTATTAAAATACATCTCTCATTGGTGCCATGAAACGTTCGAAATGACTGCATTTGACTGAGAGACAGAGAGGCGGTCTGCTATCATTGACACCACGTTAGGGACACACATAATCAGAGCCTTACTTTTTCTTTGACATGAAGTTTGATTCAGAACTGTTTCTCAGCCGGGTTCAGAGGACGACGTGACGCGTCTACTCGGCTGACTGCTCCCCGAGTGGCACCGAATGTGACTGACCACGTGACTCCCTTGCCATTATATAATATCCTCTAGGCCCACACATTTTTCTTTCCGGTTTAAAATTCATGTGATTCATTTACATCGTCCCTTTGTGTATCCTAAGACATTGATGAAATCCACAATAACGGTAGTTCAAAAACATTTTGAACATTTTCTCAAATAAAATTATTGAATCTATAGATGTGAACCTTACCGTTGTAAAACTTGTATAATTGTTCTCTTCTTCGCTCGTTGATAGTAATTGATATCATCTGGGATCCTTAATTTCAGTTGTATTTCAGTCAACTGTAATATCTCTCCATACTGATTGACGCTATTTTTCGGCAAGTTAACTATAGTAAATCCAAGACAAGATTAAAGTCTATTGTTTGTGTCTGTCCAGTCGGCTGGGGATGTAGAATACACCCACCGCACTTCTGCTAGGGGTAAGATTCCTCCAGCGAGTGTCCTGGATATGGCACTAAACAATCTGATGGTGAGGTTCCAGTAATGTAGGAGATTTGGGGAATGTAGAGTACCCCTTCATTACCATTTCTTCCAGGTTCACGCTGACCCGGACTGGTAGCACCTGATAAGGCCCTATCTAAAGATTAAATAGAACTGCGTACTTCTGCCAAATTAAATTACTTGAAATAGAACTGTTTTGACATGTAAACTGCGTACTTATGCTAAACTGAATTGTTTGAAATAGAACTGTTTTTGACATTGAAACTGTACTACGCTAAATTGAATCATTCCAAAGAGAACTGTTTTGACATTTAACTGTGTGTAAACAAAAACTATACTTGTACTCAACTAAATTGTTTGAATTAGAACTATTTAACTAAACTGAATACCTTGAAATAGAAATACTTTTGACAATCAAACTGTGTATTTATACTAAACTGAATTGTTTGAAATAAAACTGCTTATTTGTATAAAAATGGATTTGACATTAAATAACCTACAAGGGTTTATATGCATAAAACATAAACAACCAAAAAAAAAAAAACAATCAATCAATTGCTTGGGTATTTTCCATCTCCTCAACAAACCAGAGTGTGGCACAAGGCTATTTTACTATGCAGATTGAGCATAAATCAAAATTCATGTGGGCTGGTGAAAAAATAAATTGGCCCCGTCGGCATTTAGCAAAACGAGCGTCTCAGGTACCAATCAATGAAGCGCCTCAGGTACAAATTGCAAGAGGGTAAAAGCCCGGGAGCATCCGGTCGAAGATATCGGAATATCACCTTGACATTTGGACGTGGCTGAATTCGGTGATGGTGGCAGATGCGTACGCCCACAGGAAGCAGGAGCATGTCAGACAACTACATAACCAGGTGCCACAGACGGCTTGGGTCAGTCAGTTGCAGTTGGCAAGATGCCTGCGTGAGAACCAGCGGAAGACAGAGGGCTTTGGGCCATCAGTGACTCACGGTTGAGCAGCCCAGCCAAGTTGAGGAAGAAGTGCTGCTATGGTAAGAAGAACTTGGGGTCAATATGTAGCAGTCTGTCCCCAACTCACCTCTCACACATGACCAACATCAAACCTTTCGAGAATTAAGTATGAGAGGTATATTTTTATAAAGAAGTGTGTTCGTTCGTCCATTGAAGTTCGTCATTAACGGTTAATGATGTTTCCGCTTATATTTGTATTATGTATATGTATATGGCTATACAACACAACCAGTAATGCCCGTCTTCTTTACGCACTAATCCCCAGTAATTACTGCCTTTCATAGTTGTTGTCTATAGACCAAGTAAACCTCTGGCCAGCTTGTGTAGGAATTGAAACCGCTATCTTCTGACAATGCTCACCTGGAACCGTTGAGACTCAACGCCTCTATCTGCTGCGCCACGGGCCCCGAAGGGCGATCAAGGTTGGATTTTTTGATCTTATAAATCCAATTATTTGTTCTCCTTATCTGGTCTTCCATAGGTGAAATTTGGACGAAACGTAGTGAGAAGAAACAACAAAAAACTAGGACACTAGACGGAACCTCTCTGAAACTGGTTGACAAATTCAACTACCTAGGAAGCAGCGTCTCATCAACCAAAAAAGACATCGACACACGGCAAACGAAGGCATGGACAGCTATCGATAGGCTTTCGTTCATATGGAAATCAAACCTGACCGATAAAATGAAACGCAGTTTCTTCCAGGCTGTGGTAGTGTCGATACGGCTATATGGATGCACTACATGGACGCTGACTAAACGGCTGGAGAAGAAGCTAGACGGCAATTAGACAAGAATGTTGAGAGCAATATTGAACAAGTCCTGGCAGCAACATCCCACAAGGCACCAACTATACGGTCACCTACCACCTATCACGAAAACTATCCAAGCTAGATGAACCAGACATGCCGGACACTGCTGGAGAAGCAAGGACGAGCTCGTAAGTGATGTACTCCTGTGGACCCCCGCATATGGTCAATCAAAAGCAGGACGACCAGCTCGAACATACATACAGCAGCTATGTGATGATACGGGATGTGACCCTGAAGACTTGCCAGAAGTGATGAATGATAGGGAGACGTGGAGAGAGAGGGTCAGGGATATCCGTGCTGGCCGCTCGACATGATGATGATGATGATGATGATGAATTCTCAAATTAAGAAGCTTCATCTCAAAAGGATTCCCATTAAAGACAACTTAACAGTGGTTTACAGTTTTCTGTTTTGACATTTAAATAAGATATTCATGCTTAACTGAATTGCTCGAAACAGAACTGTTTTAACATCTAAACTGCGTACTTATACTAAACTGAATAACCTGATATAAACTGCGTACTTATGCAAAATTGACTTATTCGAAGTAGAACTGTTTTTGACTTTGAAACTGTACTTATGCTAAACTGAATTGTTTGAATTAGAACTGTTTGACTAAACTGAATTGCTTGAAATAGAAATGTATTCAACAATTAAACTGTGTACTTATTCTAAACTGAATTGTTTGAAAAAGAACTGATTATTTGTTTAAAAATAGAATTAGTGTTAAATAACCAACAAAGGTTCATATACCATAAAACCCAGACAACCAACCAACCAACCAATGTATTGTCTCTGTCAGCAATAATCTTTTATCAATAGAATTAATAAAAATGAAAGAAATAAAACTAAGCAGATGAATTATACACTCAAGGAAGGATGAAATTTGTTTTGATTAATATAAATAAAAACAGGAAGAATCTTTCATAAACGAAATGACAATAAATCATACATAGAATGAATCATTCATAAAATTGCAATCAAACATTCATTCATAAAATGACAATAAATCTCAGAATAGCATTTTTTCGTAGATATCATCAATTGACACATGGCATAGAATATGTATTTTTCAGTAATCTTTGATTAGAAATAAGTAAAGTTGTAAATACAAATACAAAAATCAATATCAGAAAATTTAATCTCGTGCACGTATAACAATTTTTCACTTAATTTGTTCGTAACAAGAAGAGTAAGGTTAATTTTTAGTCGGGCAACGTAGATACGGGTATTGAAAGGTTTCAATATAAAACTCAGCTTCTTCCGTAAAGCTGAATTCTGTCAAGTGATTTATTAATTAGAAACATCATAATCTTTACTGTTTTTAAACAGATTCGTGTTTTTGGAAAGAGTTTAGTCTAAAGAATATCATGGCAATCTAAAAATCTGCATATTATCCAAATGCTCATTATATTTCAATTGGCCCAATGAGTAGAGTATTCGCCAAAGGTCTGGGAGACCGGAGTTCAATCCCAGGTCGAGTCATACCAAGACTCAAAAAATGGTACTAGATGCCGCCTTGCTTAACACTCAGCATTATAAGGTAAGGATCAAGGGTAAAGTGGAGCAATCCAGAGAATGCATTTGCACCCTCACCTATTACTCGACGTTGTAGCTATTGAAAAGTGAGCCTTCGGGTCAATCTCGACAAAGGTCACCAACTTTATATTATGTTTTCATATGCAGGTTCTGTTCCTCTTCATGTTGGTGGATTTAGAGTTAGCTGACTGAATCCTCTTCCTCACGAAAAGGATATCCATGGTATGATTTAGTTGTTGAAAAAGAAGGAAAAGCTGACTGTCTGCCTTTTTCAGTGTGAGAGAAAGAAAATGAGGTCTTCTTGTCTAAATTGGTAAATGCTGCCGTTATCCTTGCCTTCAGTTTATCTTTAGTGTTGCACAAAATTTTGTTGGTCTATAGTTCAAACAAGTACCGCATATTATAATCAAGGATCTTGCAGTTTTGGGAGTTAGGTGAATAGATGTCAAGAGCTATGTGGTCGCACAAAATTTATATAGCCAAGAATGGATACTCCTGCTTGTATGGTGTGGTGCAGTATCCTGTTGCCGGACGTAGGGTCTTCCAGCAGCCACCTTCACGATCAAGGCACTTGATGGAATCACTCTGGTTGAGTCCAAAGCCATGTGGAAATATAAATTGAGACATAATTTCACCAATAAGGTGCCTGTGGAGTAATGGTTATCGTCGTAAGAATTGGACACGGTGACAAAAGTTCAAACCCTGGACTGATTGCATATCACATAGCACTAATACCCTTGGGAAAGGTATGAATCCAATTATTCTCCCTCCAGCTATGGGTAAATAGTAGGGCAGACTAGGTTCTCCAGCCTTGGTGAAGCAACAAGTCTAGGAGAAGGAAAATCTGAATTCAAACCCGTTAAACTCCGTTTAAAAATTGACCTTGTGTCATATCCTGCCCGAGCGGAGGGGTTGGGTAAATATGATAATTTTACCAATAAGTACTCTAAACACCATGATGTGGATTTGGAATTTGGCTTTCATTAATACAGTACATGCTGTGGGGATATAGCAAGTCAATGGTTGTTCTGCAAGTTCACCTGGGAGAAATTGTTCTCGTAGGAGAAAAACTAAAGAATGTTCATTTGGACAGGATATTTGATTTTGTTGAAAAGTTTCGCAGTGTATACTTTCCATTCGTCCTTCATGGCCAGTGAGAAAAATTAGTCCTTTCTCACCTTGTCTGAAAAATACCGAATGTCGTCATGCATCACCAGCCTGATAAGAAACTCAGACACTCCCTGATTGGCTGGCTAGGTTTGTTGTCAATTACAGCCTGGCTCACAGTAACAAATTCGGGAATTCTTTTCTTATGAGAACGATCAAAATAAATCTCCTGAGCGGCAGTACTTTCGTAATCACCTTTGGAATCTTCCAACACTTTTCGGATCCTTAGCACTGTCCTCTAGTTGAAATCGAAACACTCAGAAATCTTTGTTTTGGACCTTCCACCATGAATGCCAAACAGTACAGCACACTGTTTCCAAATTTCTGGATGAATTATTGAGTCATTGTAATTCTTTACTCACTGACAGTGCAAACTAACTTTAATTTGCTGTCCTCGTGGTGTAATGGTTAAAGCGATGGACTACGGAATCGTAGTAAGTGAATTCGAATTTCAGTCGTGCTATTAAATTCGCTTTCGGACAAATACCCTCGGGAAAGTTATGAACCCCCTTATCCTCCCAGCTATGGGTTAAATAGTACCACTGCTGTTCTTCTAGAAGGATGGCCTTGGCATTAAATAACCTACAAAAGTCGATATGCCATTAAACAAAGAAACCAAATCTAGGCATATTACACTTCCTATGTAGACATCAACTATTATATAAACATCTAAAATTATTAAATAGATATCTACAACTACTATGTAGATATCTAAACTTACTATCTAAATATCCACGTTTATAACCAATACATCAACAATTATTTCCTAGACATCTACATTTACTATTTAGACATTTACCGACACCTGTTCTTTAGACATATACAATTATTTTCCTGGCATATAAACTGATTATCTACATATCTCCAGTCATTATTTAGACATCTACACTTACCATATAGATATTTGTATTGATTAACTAAATACTTACCCTTTCTTTGTAAATATCTACACACATTTCAAAACATATACACTTGTTATCTTCGTCTACATCGTTTATCTTGAAATCTTCACTTTATAGATATATAAACAAATCATCTTGTCATCTCTTAATTTCTTGATATCAACACTAATTATTTAATCATCTACATTCACTAATTAGACACCTACACTTATCCAGACTACACTGTTCATACATGTTCACTTATTACTTAGAAATCTACATTTATTACGAAGATATCTACATTTACTTTGCAGATATCTGCAATTATCTAGGCATCCTACACTTACGATGTTTATATCTACAATTATTATTTGGATATTTTCTCTTCTTATCAATACAAATATATATTTATTTTCTAGGCAACTACACTTATCATCTATACATCTACACTAAATATACATTTAAATTGATCTCTCCATTTATTCTCTAGACACCTACACTTATTACTTTGACATCTACACTTATTATGTAGATATCTACACTCCTTATCAATACATCCATCGTTAATATGTAGATATATACACACATTATCTTGACATCTACTTTTATTATATAGATATCTACATTTAATATGGATGTACACACACACACACACACACACACACACACACACACACACACAACATATATATATATATATATATGGACATCTGCCCTTAGCATGTAGGTTTTTACTCGTATTTTCCAGACATCTACACCTATTTTCTAGACATCTACATTCATTATCAAGATATCTACAAATATTTTCTAGATATCTACACTTATTACCAAGACGTCTACACTTATTTTCTAGATATTCACACTTATTATCAAGACAACTACACTTGTTTACTAGATATGTACATTTATTATCAAGACATCTACACTTATTTTCTTGATATCTACACTTATTATCAAGACATCTTCACTTATTTTCAAGATTTCTACTCTCATTTCTTGGATCTACACTGGTATATATACTTCTACATCTTATTATGTTAGTTTTTCAGCTGTGCACACGTTATCATTTAAATTTTAATTTCTATAATTTAAAATATTCAAGTTTTCCTCTTGATGCTTTTTAACCACTATATGTATAGATAATATTAAATTTCATGGAATTAAATATTAAATCAATTGTTTGTCATAAGACTTTTACTAAAGTAGTATTTCGGCAAAACTGAGAGATCGTTGTCAAGAAAATATATATTTAACTAAACTCAGGATATACACTTTTCTACACAGTCTTACTCTAGCTTATATCCAGATCCAGACACATATTCTCCAAAGACTAAAACATATCGCTAAAACCGAGTTGAGAATATATTTGCATCGAAAATGTCGGTAGAAAATAATTAAATAATTGTGTAAGCATTTGCAGTTGAGCATCGAATAAAGTCAAAGTGAGTTGATTTCACAAATTACCAGGAATAAGAACACATTCAAATCTAATATTGATTTAAACGAAATTCAATTAACAGCAGTTTTCAGACATAGAAATCAAATCCTGTTATCTGTATGTCGTAATAGAAATTACAGGATCAAAATTGCTCGCTATGATACATTTCCAATAGAAAATAATACCAAATAAATGATTCTACAATAGAAGCCGGGGGAAAAGACGTCTCTTTATTTACAAAACAGAACAAAGTGCAGATATTACAAGAGTGAACATATAATAAATAAATGGGGTAATATTTTATAGAAGCAGATGTTGCCTTCCAAACGAATATTATAAAAATGAATATACAACACCCTCAGCAAAATGTCGCAGGAAACGGCTGTTGCCGACTAGAGAACATAGCTGACATGACAAATGTCAAATTCTTATTTATTTGATTTAAAGGCATATCAACCCGTCAGTGGTTATTTTATGCCAACATCTTCGCTAATTGTGTTCATTGTACTTTTATATTTACATTTTATGAGTAGTTCTTTTGTTTTTAGAGTTTTTTATTTGCACATAGTTACATGATATCTAATGATTGATGATTGACTGATAATAATGACGTGTCAACACGTCTAGGGTGATTTCATGCCTATAGGTTTATAAACTGTGTTCATTGTACATTTATATTTACATTTGTTGTCTAGTTTCTTAAGATTTAGTGTACACGATTATATGGAAGCAAGTATTTATTTTTGATAAAAAGAATTTACTAGCAAATCTATTTGGGTTATAGATAGGGCCCTAATAGGTACTACCCTTATGGGTCAGAAAGAACCCGAGATTACTGGTAATGAATGAGTACTTAGTGCCCCTGGTGTAATGGTTATCGTCGTAGAAAATGGACACGGTAACACGAGTTCAAATCCTGGATGAGAATGATTGGATTTAACATAGTACTAATACCCTTAGGAAAGGTATGAATCCCTCAAGCTATGGGTAAATTGTAGGACAGGCTGGGTTCTTCAGCCTTGGTGAGGCAGCTAGTCTAGGAGAAGGAATACTCTGAATTCAAACCTGTTTAAAAATTGACCGTGTGTCATATCCTGCCCGAGCAGAGGGGTTGGGTAAATATGATGAGTACTTAGTACACACCTTAGAACTCTTGAATCGGACCCTCACCACCAAATGCAGTTTAGTGTTATACTCAGGACACCTTTTTGAGGAAGTTTTTATCTCCCTACAATCGGATATGGACAGTCTTTTCTAAACTCCCCCCGCACCAAAAAAAAAAAACATATCAAATTTTAGTGCATATTAATCAATCTATTTGACGAGATTTTAACATTCCCAATATTCGATAGCAATTAGATGTTAACACAAAAACTTCATGTACTAATTAGTGCAAAAAAACCCAAAAGACAACAACAAAAAAAAAAACAAAAAACAAAAAAAAAACGAAGTCTTCAAATAGTAAAAACAATTTTCATGAAGCCAAAAAAAACTACATTAAACAAAATAACTTTCGCCCAAGGAGTGAAAGTTTTAAAATGCATCTAATAATTATGTAGCAATTTACACATGAAAAGTGAATTCGCATTTGTGTGATATGTAACGGCTGTTTCTCAAACGTTAAACCTGGGGCTAATATTTGGGCCGTGTACCCACGACGTCACCAGCATGCACAAGATCGTTTTTATACTGTTTTGAACAACAGATTTTTTATATAATCTTGCACAACAGTTGTTTCATCGTCTTGAACAACAGTTTTTTTTATACAGTCTTGAATAACACTATTTTTTAATAGTCTTAAAAAACAGTATTTTATAGTCTTTAACAACTGTTGTATAAAGTCTTTAACAACAGTATTTTTTAAACAGTCTTGAACAACAGTTGTTTTATACAGTCTTAAACAATAGTATTATACAGTCTTGAACAATAGTTTTCATACAGTCTTGAACAACAGTATTATACAACCTTGAACAACAGTATTATACACTCTTGAACCAATACAGTCTTAAGCAATAATATTATACAGTATTGAAAAATAGTTTTTATACAGTCTTGAACAACAGTATTATACAGCCTTGAACGACGATTTTTTTATACGGTCTTGAACAACGGTTGCATAAAGTCTTGAACAACGGTTTATGTATTATCTTGAATAGCAGCTTTTATAAAGTTTTGAATAGCAGCTTTTTTTGCAATCTTGAACAACAGTCTTTAATACAGTCTCGAACGACGGTTTTTCCAATCCCAACTTCCATTCCTAAATATTGGTTGTAGATTCAAATAGTTTTTATAGGGTTCCATGTTCTTTTTTATTTTTGATAAATATTGATATCATCCATTTACATACATTGGTTTATCTTTTCCTGTATCTTTGTTAACTTGAAACCTTCTCCGCATTTCCTGAGTTTATAATTAATTGGGATCATTGCTTTAACAAACAGTAGTGTCCAGAGTTGGCCACCCTAGAAGATGCCTCTTTGGATTTTAACCGTTGCAAGTTTTTATCCTCCTGCTGCTAATCATCCTGCTGCTAATCCTACTCGCAAAGAATGAAATAATAATATACATAAAGTCTGCAGTGAGAGCAAAACAAATTCACGAGTTCAATATGATTGAAGTTCGAAGAGGATTAAGCGGTGAGCCGAATTGAATTACTTTTTGTAAATATTCAAATTCATTTTACTTGGAAAACTATTGTGCTACGGAGAAAAAAAAAATCGAAAACAGTATTTTTATAAATTTTGTGACCCAAACAGATACTACCAATCAGAATTAGAGTGGACTTGGGAGTAATGGCAAGAAAGGGTACACAACATTCTACAAAGATTAGGAATGGAGCATGTTGGAAAAATCGTAACTTACCTGACTAGGGTGTGGGCATGTTTCCTAGGGTTCGGTCGCTTAAAAAAATCTAAAATGACGTCAAACAGTCGTTTTATAATTGATTATCTCGCGTGAGTAACGCAGACTTTCGCCGTTCCTATGCAAATGAGACGATGCCAGGTGTATAAAAGGAACCATGGACTGAACGGGGGGTGAGTTCGAAGAAGGCCTGTTGCGTAGGCAGACACGTGCAAGAAGATTGTCTGAGTCAACTCAAAAGACGTAACGTTATTGAAATCGACTTTCAAACTATCAGATACAGTTTAGGTTCATTCCCAGGACCCTGGTGGTGGTGGTAGCGGTGGGTGTCTTACTCCTCTCTAGATATACAACAGGCATATTCTACAACTCAATCCGAGAGGTGTTCCCATTTTGTGTCTGTTCATTCAGGCGAGCGTCTATGTAGCGGCGTATTTTTAAGCAAAAAAACAACTGCCGTCCGTTGCAAATTGCAACCCCTCAGTATCATTCAATGAAATTAATTTTTTTGTTTTCTAATAAATAATATACACAAAACTATTGGTTATACACACACACACACACACACACACACACATATATATATATATATATATATATATATACATGCGTGTGTGTGTGTGGGGGGGGAAATGTACACATGGAAAAAGCAGAAGGTTTTTAAACGATACTTTTATTTATGAAACCAATTATTCGCCAACGTTAAACGTTTCTGTTTTAAAATATGAAAGATAAAACCTTCATCAGGGTGTGTGTGAATTATTAAATTATTAACAATTATTACACCCTGATGAACATTTTATCCTTTCATTTTCAAAAACCAAAACGTTCAACGTTAGCAAATGATTGGAACTATAAATAAAATCATCCCCTAAAGAACTTTAAAAGCATTTTTTCATATTTGTTCTTAACATAATGTCGGATGTATTTTCAGTTTTCATTAATATATATATATATATATGTGTGTGTGTGTGTGTGTGTGTGTGTGAAAATAAAATTAAAACTGAACTAGGAAACAGATTGGCTTGAACGGTGCATTGAATTGACCATTGACGAATCAAATAATTGTTCCACAAATGCCTTATTGATAAAAATAAATGCCTATTCCTGAGTAGGACCAATGTTAAGAGGTTGTGATGACGATAAAATCAATCAAGCAAGCTCTGTCCTAGAAATAATTACTTGAGTGAGTAGCAGTAAAAATCAAGTAAAATTAAAATGGTAAAAAATAAAAAAAAATATTAATCGAAATTAAAAGCAGATGTGATTGAAAATACTTCCTCTAAGATAAGATAGAATAGAAAAGAAATGAAAATTGCACAAAATTCTCCAAAATACAAAATTAAAAACTTAGTAAAAATATAACAACAGTATCTTCTTATCTGTCTCAACACTTGTCGCGAGCTGGTTCTTTTTGTGAGTTTGTTTTGGGAATGTATCAAAATTTGGGGCGCGGGGAGTTAGCACTGAAAAGTTTGAAGATATTTTATTGTCCTAACCAGAGGGCTCGCTCGAAGATATCTGCAGCAAAAGAGGTGTTATATTCGTTGAAAACTGTCATTGATATAATTTTTATGATATATTAATGACGGAAAAAAAAAAAAAAAGACTGTTAAACAAAAATATCGTTAATTCTACGTTGTGAAGCATCAGTTGAAATGTGGACACATGAGAACGTTTTCTCGCCGATGGCAGGCCAAATTAACACGAGCAAAAAAGACACAGGTAAATTATTTAGTTGAGCAGTCAAACCTAGAGAGAAGAAAGGAAGTATGGAGTTCTCATGAGGTGTTACAAAGCGACGTCCATTGACAGCATTCACAGTTACCTCGGTACATTTTCATGTTTCTTAGAATATGAAATTAATTTTGGTTGACATTTACATTGCCTATAATTATCTGTCTACCATCGTAGGAAGTAGAGACGATGGCCCAAGTTCAAAACCTGGACGAGGCTGTTTGCATTTCTTATTTCCCTTGGGAAAGATATAAATCCAATTATCCCCCCTTCAACTATGGGTAAAATAGTAGGGTAGACTGATTTACTTAACCTTCGTATGGACACCAGTCTAGGAGAAAGAAAAGTTTGAGTTCAAACCTGTTAAACTCCGCTTTGTGTTATTTCCTGCTCGTGCGTTGGTATAGGTAAATATAAATATCTCTGTCGTTCCTGGTATGAAGTAGATTTCCCACATCATGTGTTATTTTCTATTCTTTCTGCGGATAAGAGTGTAGTATCTGCAATCATGGGAATCTAATTAGTTGAATCAAAAGGTTAAAACATTTATGTATACTATGTGAACCGGTGGAAATTACAAAATTTAATCGGAAATATACACCTATACTTAAAGATCAATATTTTCTTGCTTTATTAATCAATGTAAATTATGGATAGTGTTCGTCATGAAATAGTAAACGTCATTGGAGATAAACATGGTGATTCGAGTTCGAATCCTGGACAAAGCTGTTTGCATTTCCCATGGCGCTAACCCCTTTGGGAAATGAATGAATCCAATTATTCTCGCTGTCTTTCTATGGGTAAATAGTAACCTTGGTAAGGCAACCAGTTTAGGAGAAAGAAAACTCTGAATTCGAAACTCTTAAACTCTGCTTAAAATTGACCTCATGTCGCCCCCGGCTCATTTGGAGGAGGTGGCTCTCTCTCTCTCTCTCTCTATATATATATATATATATATATATATATATAAAAGCATGTTTGATTAAATAATAAAGTCACATTTTGTCTACATAATTTTATCAAGATCCTTTCAAGTTTCCAGATAAGTGTCTTGGTTTCATGTTGGAATTGGTGGATGAATTTACCAAAATTGTTCAAAGCACTCTCAGACTTTTATAGGCCATCATCAGGGGTTGTTTGCATGTATAAAGAGTGACTTTTGAAGAGTTTTTATACCTGCAAGCAACTCCTGATGATAACCTACGAACGGTCTGAAAGCGCTCGAAGGGGTTGGGTAAATATGATAATTGATATTTATTTATTTGATTAATCATAATTGATATTTATAATTTGCGCACAAGTTCTAGTATTTCTAGTATTTCAGTTTGAACCCGAATCGTCCATGTCCTTGGATTGACATTTAACTGCATTTGATGGTGAGGCAATAATCTTGAATTTTCGGTAATGTTAAGTATTCCTTTATAATTGTTGTACTCCCTACATAATGGACTCACCCTCCTCCATAAATACACGTCAACGGAGCGTTGACAGGAGTTCCACAGATGGATTAGCTTGATGTACAGCTTACTTCAAGCAGTGGTGCAGGTGAACGGAAGGCGTTTGGGGGCGTTCGCGATCGAGTGATCAGCCCGGCCGGCCTGTCCACTGTCTCCTCTTCTCTATGTCCTCGCTTTGGAACCCGTGCTCTGTAGACTTAGGGATGAGAGGGCAAATCCGGCCTTGCGCGGTGTCCCTTTTGAGGGCTCTCTTACAGCAAGTGTTTCCGCGTTTGCTGATGATATCATTGTCTTCGTATTCCGCCGTCTGGATATAAAGGCTTTGAAGAAGGTGGTTGCCGAGTACGAATGAATAGCAGGAACCAAGATCAATTTTGACAAAAGCGAAGGCTTGCGGCTCAGTGCTTGAAGGGGTAGCAATACCCTTCCAGGACCACTTACGCTGGAGTGACGGACCCGTCCTCATCCTAGGGGTGTGGTTCGGGCCCGACCTCCAACTTGAGCAAAATTGGTTCGAGGAAAAGGCTAAGGTGGGGAATCTGGCTTCCAAGGAGGTTGTCCTCAAAGGGCAGGGTAGAGGTGTGCACCGTGTATATATTCCTCTTGATCTTTTATCGATTTGCTGTACTTCCTCTGCCTAAGGCACGTCGACTGGCGCTTCAACGATCCCTCTCCAGATTACTCTGGGGAGGCCGATGGCTCGCATTGAACCCAAGCAGCTCGTGCTGCTTGATGTTGGTTACGTCGTAGTCAACAATTTACCCCTGTTTCAGGGTAAGAAGCGTGTGGTATTTCTTGTGATCCTAGCTGTAGCCATAATGGTGATTTAGACGACATGAAAGAAGGGATTTTATGACGATGCAAACTTTTCCCATCGTGATCTGGTTTTATATTTTAGGCATCACCTTAGGGTCAAAATCAGATGCGATAGAAAACGCTTGAATCGCATGACATTCAACAAAAAGTTGGTGAATGCAGCGAGCCTGGTCATACGAAAGGGGGCAACGCTGGAACCATGTTTCCTTCCTCTTCCTACCCATGGCGTCTACGGCATGGGTCCTTTGGGACCCCACTCCGGGTAAGTAGGCATTGTTCCCTCATAATTTCTAGTTAGCAGTATGCTGTGAGTCATCGTCCCCGTTTCTTAGTTGTTAGTCTCCAAGATCTTCCCAATCCCTATTATTTTTGTACCTCAACCCTTACTCCAGCCCACTTTTTCTGGAGATCTTGGAACATCATCTCAATAAATTCATACTACCTATCCTCAGCACGCCCAACACTGCTTTCTTCTTTTGTACAATTAGTTTAAGAACCCTTTCCCACTTAGGGTAGGTCCTGCTTGTTTTCTGTGTTTTGCGGGCACCAAAAAATAGTTGGCCTCCACATGGGATGGGAGGGCAACCAACGGGTTTTTTTTCTTTCGTTTCCCCATTTTCTTCCGTTTTTTTTTCTCCCATCCCCATCACATCGTTGTAAATAAAAATCATAATTGTAAATAAAATCATACATCTTCATTTTTTTTTTTTAAAGTAGGTATTTTATACAGATCAAGTGTGGTATACTGGTGGTTGTAGCGCGCATGGTGAAGGATGATTGAATTGATATTGAATGGTTCGGTGAATGTGGCTAGCTCGGTCCCCTTAGAAAATATAGAAAAGCATGACCACCCCCTTCCCCTCCCCATTTGTACATAAATAGAAATAAAGGAGTTCATCAGAGTCGAACCAGACCCACGTGACACAATCACGTGTAAATAGCACTTGCGTAGTGAACAATAGTCGCTACCTGACTGGACGCTCAGCTTCCTATTAAATAACTACTGCCTAACCCGGTTCACTTGTATCTTTTTCTGTTACTTGAATATATATGTTTTTCTATCTACCTTTTTGTGTTCCCTGTGTGTTTCTTTTGCCAACATCACAACAATAATCATTACTCTCAGGTCCACTCTGACCGAAGTGGTACTACCTGTCAGGGTGTCATCGACAGGTCAAATAGAGCTGGTCAATATTTTACAAAGGTTTATGATTAATATCAAATAGAATTATTAGTGTAGAATAGTAATACTTGCAGTGTGAAAACAAATGAATGGCATTAAATTCGATAGGAATACTTAATGAATAGAATTTAAACAGATGATTAATGTTATATAGAATTATTAGATCTTTATTGCAATATTTGAAACAATTTAACTGTGTACAAACAAATGTGGTGTAATGGTTATCGTCGTAGGAAAATGGACACGGTGACAGGAGTTCAAATCCTGGACGAGACTGATTGGATTTCACATAGCACTAATACCCTTGGGAAAGGTATGAATCCAATTATTCTCCCTCCAGCTCTGGATAAATAGTAGGGCAGACTAGGTTCTTCAGCCTTGGCGAGGCAACTAGTCTAGGAGAGGGAAAACTCTGAATTTAAACCTGTTAAACTCCGCTTAAAAAAATTGACCTTGTGTCATATCCTGCCCGAGCGGAGGGGTTGGTAAATATGATTATTTAATAGAATTATCGATGTTTGATAGCAAAGCTTAAAAAATAGAACAGAGCACAAATATAACTATTTGAGTTAGAAAGGAATACCTGAAACCATTTGACTGTTTGTTGACGAATGAGCTATAAATCGATTAAAGATAAAGGTAACTACAAACTAGTCATATATATATATATATAATCCGGAATTAGCTTTAGATAACCCTCAAGGGTTGATATGACATAATACTAAATAACCTAATCTTGAATAACAATGCATGAAACCATTTATCTTTGTGCAAACAAATAATTAATACTAAATATAGTTATTAGTGTTGGATAACAATATTTGAAGCCATTGAATTGTAGGCCATTAAACGAGCTGTACCTCATTTGAAAATAATGTTATGTACAGACCTTTTCCTTACAATTTTTATATATAAACAAGACTTGGTTTATATGCCATAAAGTAAAGTTGGCGACCGTAGTCGAGGGTGACCAGAAGGCTTCCTTTTCAATAGCTACTACAACGAGGTGCAGAGAAGGGCGCAAGTCCTTTCCCTGGATTGCTCCACTTTACCTTTGATACGTACTTTATATTGATGAGTGTTAAGCCAGGAGGTATCAAGTACCATTTTTAAAGTCTTTGATATGACGCAATCTGGGATTGAACCCAGGCCTCCCGGACCATTGGCGAACACTCTACCAACAAGCCATAAACCAAACTAATATTTTTCTATAAAGATAGCCGTTATACTAAGCGCTCCACAAAAAACAGGAGCAAATAAATAAATATTTTTCTGAACAATTTTTCAAGCAATGCGGCAAATAAGCGAAAAAACAGCTGCAGTTAAAAGTGAATCGAGAAACATCCGTAATTAATTATTTATTTTTGTGGTTACAAACGCAACAGTTGTTACATTTTTTCATCAAATTAGTTGAAACTTTTCTTTAAATATATTTTGTTTAAACGATATTTTATGAAAGCAGTAAATCTGAAGAGAGTAAAATGAACAATTGTAAAAAAGAAAAGTGAAAAAACACAAGGTGTGATTAAATTCTCTCGAGACTGAATATCTAATTCGGTTATATAATTTACATTTAAATTTTATATAAAGACTACTGAGAAGCTGAGCCACTAATGAGCGCTTGTCTGGACGAAACAGAGGCAATTTGAAAAAAAAAATCAATGTCTCAATAGTTTCTGAACAGCAGTTTTACGTGAAACACAAGATCGTGAAAGTTAAACACATTCCATAAACAATGCAACAAACCAGTTTTCTTGTTTGCTAAACGGAAGAATGACCTTAAGAGTATATATACACCAAACACTCCGCACGGACAGGACGTGACACAACGCTAGGTTTTAAGTGGTATTAAGCAGGTTTGAAATCATAGTTTTCTTTCTCCTAGACTGGTTGCCTTACCAAAACTAAAGAACACAGTCTTGCTTACTATTTGCCCATCGCTGGAGAGAGATTAACTGGATTACATACCTTTCCCTGAGGGTGTTAGCGCTGTATAAAATGCGAACAGATTCGTCCAGGATTTGAACTCGTGTCGCCGTGTCCATTTCCTAAATGTGGAGGACATGAAAAGAAATAGGTTGATGCGATATTATGCCATATCAGAAGAGAAAATTCAGTGGACCTACGACCAATCGAAAATTGGCAAACACGCATTCAAGTCGGTGATTTTTTTCTCCTGTCTTGTACAATTAATATATAATACATTTATTGAAGTACAATAAAGATATAATACAAATATAAAAGTACAATTAATATATAATACAAATATAAAAGTACAATTAATATATGATACAAATATAAAAGTACAATAATGATATAATACAAATATTGAAGTACAATAAAGATATAATACAAATATAAAAGTACAATTAATATATGATACAAATATAAAAGTACAATTAAGATATAATACAAATATAAAAGTACAATAAAGATATAATATAAATATTGAAGTACAATAAAGATATAATACAAAAATAAAATAATAATAAAGATATAATACAAATATAAAAGTACAATTAGGATGTAATACAAATATAAAGATACAATAAAGATATAATACAAATATAAAAGTACAATTAAGATATAATACAAATATAGACGTACAATAAAGATATAATACAAATATAAAAGTACAATTAATATAGAATACAAATATAAAAGTACAATTAATATATGATACAAATATAAAAGTACAATAAAGATATAATACAAATATAAAAGCATTCTTTTTCATTTTACCCCATTGGGAGTTTTTCTCACCCGCATTTACTGATAGTCTTTCACTGGGGGTGAATGACAACAAATTTCCTAACATCTCCAGGACCTTCTCAGTATTCTGGCCGATCTAAACAATACCCTCGGCGAGAGAGTCTCGATTCGTCCTCTGATTTCTAACTCTGCCAGTCCCATTAACAAGCCGTCAGGAACCGTTCCAAGTGCACCTGTTATTATTTGTATCACTGTCTTCATGTTTCATAGCCTTTTAGGAATCACGGGTGTGGTCCTATGCTAGTCACGTTACTTGATTTTGACTTTAGTTCCGTGGCTATCACATGCGTTTCAGGCAAGTGGGTTTATCAACTCCCTCTGTCTCTACGTTGCATTTGAAATATACATAGATGAGGAATGACACAATCTATCCAAAACCTCTTATGACGGTTGGGTTGGTTCGTTGGAACAAATTACCTGGGTGTTGGTAGTTAGAAGTTATGAAAAAAATCTTTGTTAACAATAAATAACTATTTATTGAAACATTGTGGTGTAGCAATAATATTCATATATAATCTTGTCACGTTTTGTTGCTGTATTTGAGAGATAGATAAATGAGGTATCTGGCTGGTGAAGTCTTTCTATTTTACTCAATTTTCAAAGGTGGAGGATTTTGCTGGAGAGGCTTTAGTTTTTAAAGAGATTTCTTTTCTTATTCTCTTGTCTTCGATATGAACATCGGATCTCTACTCCCATCTAACCCTAAAGACATCTACTTTTACAGAGGATTCCCATGGGAACAAACATTTACGATTAGATAGCTAATCCCAGATCATTTCATATTCTTGTACTCCTTTTTGACAGGTCAGCCAGTCAAATGCGCTTATCTACGTCAGTGATAAGTATCCCTTCCACATATTAGATTTTAACTGGTCATTCAATCAAACCACAATATAGAGACTTGGTGAGTTAAATGTCTCAGCTCACGTCTTTTGAGGGAGTATCTTATTTCAAATTAACCAAAACAAAAATCAAAGACCTGATAAATCTATCCAAGCCCAACAGTTGGGCAAGAGTTATTTCGGGATATTATGATTTGGATAATTATGTAATGGATAAATGTACCTAAAATCCCCAAAGTTGCTTAATTTTTGTTTTTACAATTTGAAAGTTAAGTTTTTACTATTTCCTCAAAGACCTTTAAAATTGACTTTTGAATTTCTTTGTGGGAAAATATCGTATGTCTTTTTCTTGTCAATCTACGCCATAGCTACATTTTTTGTCTCGATTTGCCCTCCTTGGGGATGTGTTCATCAGTGTATTGTAGATCCCTTGTTCATCTTGTTCCCTTGTGGAATCCTTTCTATTCTTCGAGGAACAGTCTACGGCTTACTGGCGAGTAGTAAATCCACTCCCTAATTTGTGCTGTTAGCGCGTTATGGATCTATTATTATTGAAGGCAGTTCCTTTTTTAGTGTCTCTTTGGATCAGGGTATTCTTTCCTTTGGTCATCCATTCGAGTATATATGTATATTCGATAGTCAGACTGTCAAAGATGGAAGTGAATTTTTCAAACCAGCATCTATATATGCCATCATGGCTTGGTTTTTTTCCAATTTGGTACTTTTTTGTATGTTGCTTTTTAATGAATTGAGGTGAATATTCCCCTTAAGGTGTTCGCCGAACCCTTGTAACTCTGTTTTCTTGTTTAGCCATTCAGCTTTTCTGATTATTATTGTAATTATTATTATTTCATTCCTTGCGTGTTTTAACACCAGGGTAAGCTGGTTGTATTTCACTTGTGTTTGAGCAATTGCAATTATCCTCAAGTCTCCAAGACTCTTCTCAGTATGTTAGCAAAATAACACTGCTGTGATCTAGATGGTTTCTCGATTCTTTCTCTTATTCCTAATTTCTACAGTCTGTTTCTGTAACGTAATGGCCAAGGGATTTCAGTTCATACCTTTGACTTTAGTTAGGCTGAAAACTTTTCGGCTCAGCACATGGGTTAGTTAGGTGCAAACCTTGATGTAGGTGGTAACGCGCATGCGGGGTGGACATGCCACTCAGAGATGTCACAATAGCCCAAGATGACGGAACAGAGTGACAGGGTGCGGTTGACGTCACGCACCGGAAGCGCGCGGAGGTTTGTGGGAGATTTGAAGAAAGTTAGGGAGTTGAAAACTAGACACCAAACGAGGAGGATCGACTTTTGGAGCTCGCAGACGCGAGGTGAACTTGCACCCTATAGGGGCCGCTCGAGATGGGGGCCAAATGAATAAGACAGCATAGAAGATTGTGTCTCTCCAACTTATGTCGAAAGCTTTAACTCAAAGTTAATAAAAAGGTTTCGTACCCTAACAACAAGTCGTTACGTGTTTTCAAATTTCGAGATTCCTATGTTCTTTATATGTTCTATCGTTATGAACATTACATGTCTATTTCGCACATGGCGTTGTGGTTATGGAACATTTCCATGCCTTTCAGAACCTTTTCAAGCACACCAACAACAATTATCATCACCGTCAGCCGAACAAATTTTTAGATGTGAATTGAATTAACCGCCGAACACCTACGCACGACATATGGGAACACTGGACAACAGAGCCACCAGTTCATATCGCACACAAGTGACACTAAATCGACTTGTTATGGTAATTTCGCGGCCAGTTGTGGAGTTTCGGCACTGCAATCTGTGGTCGCTGGTTCGATCTCCAGTGGTGGAGATTACGGTATACACTGCTGATGAAACCTAATAAGGACGAAACAGCTGTCCAGTGTTCTTGTATGTCGTGCATAGGTGTTCGGCGGATTTTTCTGGTCATGGTAATTCAATTCACAATATTAATTCCCCTACTTAAAAAAAAAAAAAAATATGTACAAATTTTTAGACATCAAAATCTTTTTTTTTTTAATCAATAAGTTAATTCTTTCGAAAATTTCACACCAGTTTTACCTGCTAGTTTCTCACTAAAATCTGAGCGGTAGCTACTTTTCTCCAAACGCCAACGGTACCCCTGCAGTATAGTAACTCCTTCAACGATGTCACCTATTGCCCGTGGCTTGCCAACCTTGATGCTTAAGGACGGGATTCTGGTGGTTGAGCAGTACATAGCCCGGTAACCGAGTTGTTAAGTCACTTATAACAACACGGCACTTTGGCCCTTACTGGGCTAGACGGACGATCTGACAGACCCACTTTGGATCAATCGGATGGTCGTGTCAAACCCAAGCATCTATATGTTTTATCCTGACCGTACTTTTACATTTGCACATGCAGCAAATTCCCAACCCTTATTCATTAGGTGCTTGAAGGCGGTGCCAGAGGGTCAATTACGTTGAAAGAATCGGGATTTAACCACTGCTAAATTACATGATAATTTGTAGCATTTACTGAAAACCTGAAATTGGCAGGGGCTCAAAAACTTACTCCCAGTTCGAGTATACTGGTCGTGTATTCATGTCTCCACGCAAGCGGATAGGTTTCCTCCTTGGTAGATTCTCAACTCAACTTAGTACGTGGTGGAATACAGAGCCAGCAAAAAAATGAAATAAAAATCAATTATGGCCTCTTCAAACAAAAAAAAAATCAGAAATTCATACGAATCTGACACGAAGAAGGAAGCAGCAGACTTTCCCAGATTCATTGTCATTGAATTTTTGGAGGAGGTCTGCCAGGCTATGTCCCCCTTTCTTAATAGAAATAGTTATCACAACAGGAGTTACCCGAAAAACGCAAGGAAAACACAAAAAGGAAACTTGCTTGTTGAGATGGACAGTCGAAGACAGCGAGAAAACATTCTCAAAATGATAACCTCCATGCTATCAAATGCAGTGCAATCCACACGAAAAACTAATCCCATCCAAAGGAGTTATCAGAAGTAAGGAGTTAGCCTTGGCTTCAGTAGAGGAGATGACAGCAACCATTGGAAAACAAGGACTGATAAACATCAGAAGAATTACCATTAGAAAGTGCGGAGAGAAAATTGAAAACAGCGCCTAAATCCTGACATTGAACACGCTTCATATTCCTTAAGAAATAAAAATCGACTGTTGTCTCAAGAGGCTTGAAAAATACTTCCCAGCACCCCTGATGTGCTTCAAATATAAGACATCGGGACACTTTAGGGAATCTTGCAGAAGACGACAGACATGTGCCAAGTCCGGTGAAAGGGACCTGGACTAAACGGAGAAAGAATCCTCATACGAAATAAAATGTCCAAACTGCCGATAAGATTATCCAGCTTACTCATCATCTTGCGACATTTATAAAACAAAGAAAGAGGTACTACAAGAAAGTACAAGAGGATATCAGCTTTTTGGAAGCTAAGGCAAAAAAGGGGTCCTACATGGGATAGAGAACTTGCGCTTCTGTAACACGAAGGGTTGATCCAATTAGACAGAGCAATCAAGACAGCAAGTACAGAGCCGTGGTGGAGAAGCTGATCCAGTTGGAACCGAAAAACTGGCCCAAATTTCAGGAGCATCTGAAAAACCTTCACAGCTGAACTTTAAACTCAACCAAGAACATTCCATATAAATAAAGATAAACCAAATGATACACTTAAAGGAAAAACACAAACAAATTCTACCTCTCACACACAGACTACTCCCCTATCCCAGAAAAATACCTGCAAAACATAGCACTCACAGATATATAATCCCTCTACCTACTTCTAATTCAGACAACTGAAATCTCCAGCTAAATATTAACAAATATGAACGTTCCCAACAATCCAAAGTAGATAATGCCCCATCCTTATCTGGACGGGAATGACTGAAGGTGAAGACCATCCTAAATCAAACCATAGCGAATAAAACAGATTCAACCTTTTTGAAAGAATGAAAACAGAAAAGCCAAATAGCACAAAAAAAAAAAAAAAAGAAAGAAAAAGAAACCCAAACCCTCTCGATAAACTCCACCAATACAAACCAAACACGTAGCTCAACCCTTATACTGTGGAAATGCAGAGGAATCCGGACCAATTACAAAGAACTAGATCTTTTGACCAGCCAGAATCCAAAAATAATTGCCTCAAAGAAACATTTCTCAAACGAACGATCACATTAAAATAAAAAAAATTACCAAAGCTATAATCATATTCACAATACCTATCACATAGCTTCCAGAGGTGTCTCAATCCTAATGAAGAAAGACATACACCAAATCAAAATCAACCACAGCACTGGACTCCAGACTATCGCCATAAAAGTGACCTTACACACAGAACAATAAATATCTGCACACTATACATTCCATCACATGATGTAATTAATGATTCAATTAATTAAAAAGAAATTTAAAAAGATATTGCTGTTTTATGTTGTTAAGTTCAAAAGGCACAAACACAAAAGACAGAATATTGAAAAACATTATTGATAATAATAATCTATATCTCTTCAACAGAAAATCTCAAATACATATCGACTCATCTTCTGCTACCTACTCAGTCATAGATTTTACCTTTTGTGACACCTCAATTTTCCCCCGCGTTTCCTGCAGGAGCAACCATTTCCCAATTGTGATCAACAGTCTGCACCTTCAAGAAGATGATCTTCCCTGACGGAGATCAAATAAAGTTAACTGGGAAGAGTTTCAATCTGTATGCCTCAAACACCTCGTTCAAAATAACAACTCTTAATCTGCTCTCCACTTTCGAGACAAATTTATAGAAATTGCAAAAATGTGTATCACACACAACCCAACCACTCTTAAACGTGTCAGAATATGATTGAGCAAAGAATGCGGAGAGGCTATTCGTCTACAACGAGCAGCTTTGCGAAAATTTGATTCTGAACGCAAAATCTCAAACTTAATTACTTTCAAACTCTACTAAGGACAAATGCACGTAAAACTATCAGAAAGTAAAAAGAAAAAAAAAACCAAAAATACAAAACAAGAAGCAAACAAAAAGCTCCTGGCAAAATTACATGAACAAAATAAATACCTTCTCCAAATTGAAAACCGTCGGGCTCATGACTCGGAAAATAGCCGGTAAAAAACAAACAACCCCACTAAATAACCGCTAAAAATCAAAACAAAACAAACAACAAAACAGGAAAAAAAAAAAGCTATCTACGAGAAGAAACATTCTCAAAAAATTCTTCCGGCCTGGTCTGCAGAAAATTTACTAAAATTAAATAGATCTCAGATAAAAAAAAAATGAATTTTACCTCGAGAAATTCTGTAGATTTCAAGAAGCCATTCACCTTAACTGAAATAGTGAAATTCCTAAATAAATCCCCAAATAATCTTTTTTCAAAAAACTACCGAATGAATCCGTCTAAAGCCTGTTAAATGTGTTAAATAACATCTGGACGAGTGGCACCTTTCTAAAAACATGGAGACTGACGATTATTATCCCCATCTCAAATATCGGCGAAGAGGCTTCGGATCCACAAAACTATCGACCCATCGCATTGACTTGCTGCCTCTGCTAGACGATGAAGTGGATGATCAATAACAGACTGACATGTTACGTTGTGTCAAACGGCCTAATAACCAACATGCTCATAGGGTTCCTGAAAAAGAGAGAAAACGTAGACCATTTGATCCTCCTGGAAACCTTCATTAGGGAAGCATTCATAAAAAAGCAACATCTGACGGCAATTTTTTTCGACTTGTAGAAGGCATATGACACAACGTGGAAGTACTCGTATCGTATCATGCGAGACCTATATGATCTGGGCTTAAGAGAAAAGCTGACGCTTTTGATAAAAACTTTTTCTTTATAAGAAACTTCAGGGTACACGTGGGATACACTCTTTCTGAGGTGCAAAATGTGAGGGAGATATTCCGCAAGGAAATATCCTATTCGTTACACTATTTTCAATAAAACTAAACAATATTATTAAACGTCTTAGCCCCACCATCGACAGTGGTCTCTACGTTGACGACCTAGTAATCTGCTATCGAGCTACCCATATGAACATAGTAGAACGACAATTGCAATTGAACCACAACAAAATTAATAAATGGGCATCCGATAACGACATCAAACTCTCTTAGTCCAAAACCTAATGTGAGCCCTTTTGCTCACAGAGGAAAACGCCCAATGACCCTGTCATCAAACTTGAAGATACAAGAATACCTGTCATTGACGAATATAAATTATTGGGAGTTATGTTAGACAAGAAGCTAAATCCAGCCAAGCCAAATAGCTTTTTTGAGTGGTTGCCCACACAGAATGGGGAACTGACCGTCAAATGTCCCTTAAACTATACAGATCCCTGATCTACTCACAACAGGAATATATCATTTATATCTACAGATCTTCCTGGAGGTCCTACCTCAAAGAGCTAAGAGGTAAAAACTGGACAACCCCCTCATCATTAAACTTTATTTTAGATAAGACCAGCTTTCAGAAAATCGAGAAGAGAAAAAATCACTATATCCCGTGGCGATTTGATTATATAAGGGTTACTCAATCTTTTATGCTTACACAGGAACATCAACCACAGTATTTGACATGTCGAACACTCTACACCGTTAAACACATTCTCATTGAATTTAAAGCTTTGGCTCTCCCCAGAAAATTATTTTTTAATGTAAATAGTTTGAGTGGCTTGTTCGAGAACGTCAACATGGATGATGTTCTGTCTTTCTTGAGGGGTACAGGGTTGGACCAAAGAATATAAATGCAATTTGAAAACAATGCTAACACGCTTATAAGATCACTCTTAACCTCTGGACATAGTGTGGGACCAGGCGGGCTGATATGCCATAAAAATCCATCAGTAAACAACAAACTGTCCATTCACGAATCCCATATACCTATATATGTTTAAACAGGACCTCACATTAAATAAACTACAAAGGTTAATATGCCATAAAACCTAATCAATCACCCAATCAATCAACCAATCAAGTCTCCGGGATACTTCAAACTTTAAAAGTACTGCGATCTTGATAACATCGATTCTTTCTGTGATTTCTAGTCACAACAATCTTTTTTCCAGACTTTTTGGATAATTCCAAGCGTTTCTATTCCAATTGGCATCACCGTCACCTTCATGTTCAATAGCCTTTCAGCTCTTGGGCTAGATCAAGGTATTTGTTTATCTTGTTGCTTTCTTTTATTTTTACTCTATGGTTTGTTGGAACGGCAAAATCAATGAAGTTACTAGTTCTTTTTTTAAGATTAAAACTTGCTGGAGTTCGCCGATCCGTTTGTGTTTGAGTGATTGCAAGTCTTCATAGATCTCCAGAAGTCTTCAGAATATTCTAGCCAATCAAAGTCCTAGAACATTTTTGCATTTCATTTTCAAAGATATATATAGGTTTGTGTATATTCTATTTGCGAGCAGGGCCAAATTTTAATCACTTGCAGAGTTCCGACAGGCAAATATTTCCTACCCAGTCGTGCCTAGACTTGAATTCCTTTTCGGCCAGTTTGCTGCGTAGTGTTCGCCAATGGTTGAGTCATGCCAAAGACTTTAAAAACGGTTCTTGATGCTACTTTACTTAACACTCAGTATTATAAGGTAAGGATCAAGGGTAAAGTGGAGCAATCCAGAGAAAGGAGTACCACCCTCCCCTATACCTCGGAGTAGTAACTATTGAAAAGGAAGCCTTCGGGTCACTCTCGACTAAGGTCGCAAATTTTACTTATTCATTAGGTGATTGTTTTTACGCGTTCTTCGCGGTACAGGGGAGACCAACAATAAATGGCAATACACACTTTATAGCTGATCTCCGATCTGTGGCAGGGTGGCTTAAAGGCGCATGAACATGGTAACTTTCCACTTTTTATTGAGGGCAGACGAGTTCGCCTCAAATGGGATTCAACGTTTCATTTCAGTTATCACATAACTAACGCTCGCTTTTCTTCGACGTATCATCATTTTCTTTCTTTTATTTTTTATTTTCTTATACTTTTGTTTTTTTTTAAATTTTGGAAACTTTTTATCGCAACTTACTGTGATCATTATTTCAACGACAATGAAAAAGAGGGGGTGTCCTCGTGGTGTAATGGTTAAAGCGATGGACTGCGTAATCGTAGTACGCGAGTTCGTACACCAGTCGCGCTATTACGTTCACTTTTGGGCAAATACCCTTGGGAAAGGTATGAACCCCCTTATCCTCCCAGCTATGGGTTAAATAGTACCACTACTGTTCTTCTAGGAGAATGGCTTTAGCATTAAATAACCTAATTAAGCAAAAGAAACCAAACCAAACAATAAAAAAGAATAAGCTTCCAGTGAGATTGGAACTCACTTTCCATTTCAACGAATCATTTTTTATCGTCAAGTTACTGGAGACAATTGTATTGTATGAGCTTAAACCACACCTATAACGTATCCCTTACTTCGACCCATGATTTGTCGCCATTGTTTCGTTCTTATTATTACACACTGGTAGCGTTAATAGTATATTTTATTTTATTTAACTTAAATAATTATGATTAATTTTTCATTAGTATTTATTTGGAGTGTGATTTTAATATCAGTAATATCTCTAACTGACTCGGATCGTTATTTCTACAACAGCGAGAAAAACAGCGCATATCGAAGACAATTAAAAAAAGTACTATAATTGTTTATGTATCAGACGTCCAAGATTACAAATTTAGGGGTACGTATTATACACGAGAAGTATAGAATAAACTTTTTTCTACCACGTTGTTCACTGTATTCAGGATAGGATGACCTAGAGCAAGTTTTTATTTTCAGACAAATACTTTTGGGAAAGGTATGAACCCCCTTATCCTCTTACTATTGGTTAAATAGTACCACCACTGTCCTTCTGGGAGGATAGGTTTGGCATTAAATAACCTTCAAAGGCTGATATTCTATTAAACAAAGAAATGCTATTATTCCTCTTAATGTGAATTTATTTTCGCCACAAGCTTTTTGTATTTTTGTATGAACATGCCCGTCAGTTCCAAATATGGAATAAATTTTGTTGGTTGGTTGGGTTTTATGACGTCAACCTTTATAGGAGGTGCCCGTGGTGTAATGGTTATCATCGGAGGAAATGGACACGGGGACACGACTTCAAATCCTGGACGAGGCTGATCGCATTTCACATAGCACTAATACCCTTGGGAAAGGAAAGAATCCAGTTATTCTCCTTCCAGATATGGGTAAATAGTAGGATAGACTGGGTTCTTCAGCCTAGGTGAGGCAACTAGACTAGGAGAAGGAAAACTCTGAATTAAACCTGCTAAACTCCGCTTAAAAATTGACCTTGTGTCATATCCTGCCCGAGCAGAGGGGTTGGGTAAATAGGATCAACCTTCATAGGTTATTTAATGCCAAATGCTCTTCATACATTTATATACTATATGATTTAAAAACATATTTTGTGGATACCATTTTTTAAACGAGACTTAACTCTGTCCTTTGCACATAGTTTAATGTTTTCAAGGTTTGGTTTGGTTTCTTTAATGGCATATCAACCTTTGTACGCTATTTAATGCCAAAGCCATTCGCCTAGAAGAACAGTCGTGGTACTATTTAACCTATAGCTGAGAGGATAAGGGGGTTCATACCTTTCTCAAGGGTATTTTCCCGAAAGTGAACGTAATAGCGCTTACCACGATTCTGTAGTCCATCGCTTCAACCATTACTCCACAAGAACACTCCCACAAACGTTTTATAGTATTGCTATCTAACAGTAATACTTGTTCATTTGTTTCCATGCATTTAAATGGATATACATAGGATTGGTAAGTGAATAATTTGTTGTGATTTCGATTTTAAATGAGTTAGAACTAAATTTTTTGCACACTAGTATTGCTATTGTTTTTACCCTGTTAAATGGTTTCAATTATTGCTATTTAGCACTAATAATTCTATTCAATTTTATTTTTGCTTGAAGACAGTGAAATGATTAAAAATATTTCTATTTGAAACTAATTATTCAGTTTCAACAGAATTCATTCATTTGCACACTGTTAATGGTTCTAAGTATTGCAATGTAATACCAATGATTTACTTTTGGCACACATTTAAAGAGTTTCAAGTATTGCTATTTAACCCTGATAATTCTATTAAACATTGCTCAATCGTTTACACACAGTTAAATGATTCGACGTATTGCGATGAATTGTTGTATCGTCATAATACATATACATATGCATGCGGAAACAAAATCACCAATAAAGACGAATGAACACACTTCTTTAGAAAAACATACCTCTCACACTTTATCCGAAATGGTTGCGAAAGGGTTACGAAAGGGTGATGTGTGAGAGGGGAGTTAGAGACTGAACAGAGACTGCATATTTATCCCCAGTTTCTCTGTCTTTAGCAGCACTTCTTTCTCGTTTTGCTGGGCTGCTCAACCGGGGACCCTGAGGGCCCAGCCCTTTACTGAGAGCTGGTTCTCACTGCCTCAAACTGCAACAACTGATTCCAAACTAACTGAACTTCCTGTCGCACCGGGTTATATCATTGTTTGACGTCCACCTGCTTCCCGTGAGCGTCGCATCTGCACCCAATTCAACCTGTCCACAGTCAATATCTTCGACCGCATTCACCTGTTCTTTGATCGACGTCTGGGTCGGAGGTCAATATGTTACAGAATCACTAATAATTCCATATTCATTCAAGTGATCAAACAATAATATTTCTTATTATTCAATTTAGCAAAATTCATTTGTTTGTGCACAGTAGAAATGTCAGACTGTTCTATTTAATCCATAGATTGTACCCTTTCAGGCGCTACAACTCCGGGCTAGAGTTGATCACGAAGCAATGGCAATGAAGGGGTACTCTGTGTTCCTAAAAGCTCCTGCATTACAGGAGCCTCACCATCAGATTGTTTAAAGTAATATCCTGGACACTCGTTTGGGGATTGCCCAGTCTGCACCTCTGCAGAGGGATAAGACCCCCACTAACAAGTATCCTGGATATGACACTAACCAATCAGATGGTGTGGTTCCTGTGATGCTGGAGCTTTGGGGGAATGCAGAGTACCTCTTCATTGTAATCACTCCTGGAGTGGTAGCACCTGAGAGGGCACTATCTTTAGGTGAAAGAGAACTAAACTGTGTACTTTTGCTAAACTGAATTACTTGACATAGGAATATTTTGACATTTAACTGTGTGTGAAATGGAGAAGCAGAGATGAACTCATAAGAGATGTACTCTTATGGATCCCCACACACGGCCGCGCAAAAGCAGGACGACCAGCACGAACGTACATTCAGCAGCTGTGTGAGGATACAGGATGTTGTCCTGAAGACCTGCCTAGGGCGATGAACGATAGGGAGGAGTGGCGAGAGAGGGTCAGGGATATCCGTGCTGCCAGCACGATATGATGATGATGATGAGAACTGTTTGAATAAACTGAATAGCTTGAAATAGAAATGTTTTTGACAATTAAACTGTGTACTTATGCGAGACTGAATTCTTTATAATAAAATTGATTATTTGTATAAAATGGATTTGGCATTATATAACCTACAAAGGTTGATGTGCCATAAAAACAAACCAACCAATCAACCAACTTGTTTGGGGAGTCATACCCGTCTGCAGAGATGTAGTCTGTGTATTAAGCAACCCCGGCAGACCGGGCTATATAAAATTTGTGTTTTAAGACATAACATAAACAATATAAATTCGTATTTCTTGTCCGTATGAAACGTTAAAAAGTTGAACAAATACTAGATTTACGTTAACATTAGTGCGTATTATACAAGAGAATTGTTTTTCGTGAATTTCGTTGTCCAAAGTTAGGGGTTCGTCTTATACACAAATACTATAGTCAGTCAAATTTCTGTAATATTTTGGTATCAGCTTCAGATACTTTTGCGAGGTTTTGAAGATGACGAGCCAGGCTAGATTGAAATATGCCAACTCGCCTGATACTCTCTGTGAGCTAATTGCCGGACTTTTCGGTTTTGCCGAGATTGTTTGGGGGCAGGCTTTTAGTTTTGCCTGGCAGTGTCTTATCAGCTAGGCTCTAGTAAACTGATCAAAATCTTTTTCATTCATCTGGTGACCATACTGTGATCAACTGTGCCTTCAGCTTTCGTACAAGAATTATTTTGGCAACTTCCGCAGTCTTATGACCCAGTTCGGACACGTCAAGTTCCCGAATTAGATCACGTTGTACTTTCAACTGTGTGACTTTCGAATAACACTCGGAGTGAAACAATGTACGTAACAGCGCATCAACTACTACAATACCACCAACGACAGCGCGTATCTACTATGGTTTCAGCTGCATCAGTCAAGTGATATATGCGCCTCAATCAAGCACGTACAATTATAATATTACAAAACTTTTGACTCAGCCTAATAGAAAATCACCTGCACATGAGGAATCAACTATTTACAACCAACGATACACTGGTATTTTTTTAGTAAAATTACTTGAAACTTGTCTCTTAAAATATTTTGTCAAAATGATAGTTCATCTGAAAAGAAAATTAAAGAGTGCAAAGATAATGGCTGTCAAAAAATAATTAAATATTAAAAACTACAAGGTATGATCAAAATCGCAGGTGAAGTTAAATAACCTGCAAGGGTTATAGACTATAGAACCCAACCAAGCAACGTACCAACAAGATTATGCAAGTACTGCACCCTGCATCTACACTGCATCAAGCTCCGTGTGACTTTTTCTTGGTTCCTAAACTGAAAATTCATCTCAAAGTAATAAAGTAATGAAAGGAAAGCGATAGCTGAGCTTCACACCATACGTAAAAAGAAATTCTGTTCTGCTTCGACAAATGTTAAACTCGCCGGAAAACGAGTGTTAATTGCCCAGGAGACTATTTAGGATAACATTAATGTTTTATTCTTTGTTTATTTCTGCCTTGGTAAATACAGATTCAGTCCTGATATCTTTAAAACTTTTTTATATAATTAAAACATACTTTATATCATAATATAAATATAAAAGTAATCTCTATGAATAATTTGCTATAAAATATCTTTTTTTTTCTTCTGTTGGATAGCATGTCTACACATGAAACGAAAAACCATGAAATATTAGGTACAGAATTCAGTGTTTTATCAAATTTATAGATTTGGGGGACTGACAACATTTTCAATGTTAGGGCATTTGATGCACCCTATATATTAGGGTGCATCAAATGCCCTAATATTAAAAATGTGGTCTGTCCCCATTTCTATTTGGTTTGTCATATAAAATGAATATTTATTTCTTAAAATGGAGTTATTTTGATATTGGCTAATACGGCCTCGTTGCACTTCAATATTAATATCGCTCTCAACATGTAAATCAAAAATTATTTGTACAGGATATCATTAATTAAATAAGCATAACATCGTTTTATTGTTCAGCTCTATATTGATATAATCTTTTTTATTGATATTTTATTGATATAATAATATAAATAATTCCACCTTTTTGTGCACGTTCTTCTAAAAGATAATTTCAGTTTTACCACTTTATTATAATGTATGTAAATAATATTTTAATTTTAGTAAAAATTCCTGTTTTTCATTATATTTAAAATTATAGTGCTTAAACTATTCATGAATTTTGATACAGACTTATAAACTTCATTTATCTATCTATAAAATTATAAAAAGAACCAATTACAAATTTCTCTTTAGTTTTTCTCATATCCCCCTAAATATGACGAAAAAATTATGTACGGCTTAATATAATGAATATAAAATGATGACGTGGCCATATTAAAAGTAAGCAAAATCCCACAATTTTTTTGGCATAAAATCCTATTTACACAAATGAAATAAAACTAAATTGGGGAGAAATTAATCCTTTGAAATTTTTGAGAGAGTTGGGCATGTGATCCACCCTAATATATATGCAGAGTGACCCCCGTAAAAAACAGAACCCATAATCTTTTTTATTACTTCTACAAAAATAAAGCAAAATAATTCTTTACATCAAATTAATTTTTTCAGGATATAATTTTTTGCAAAATAGATATATCATGTTTTATTGTTTAGGTATATATATATTTTTTTATTGATAGTTTATTGATAAAATAATATAAATAATTCCAACTCTACAGGTACGTTCTTCTAAGAAATAATTACAGCTTTACCTGCTTATAATAATGTATTTAAATAATAAATAATTTCAGAAAAATCCATGTTTTTCATTACATTTAAAATTATAGTGCATCAACTATTCAGGAATTTTGATACAGGCTTATAAACTTCATGCATTTATCTATCTAAAAAGTCATAAAACGAATCAATTATATATTTATATTTAGTTTTTCTTATGACAAAAACTATATACAGCATAATATAATTAACATAAAATGATGAGGTAGCCATATTAAAAGTAAGCAAAATCCCACAATTTTTTTTTGCATAAAAGCCTATTTACACAAATGAAATAAAACTAAATCGGGGAGAAGTTAATTCTTTAATATTTTTGAGAGAGTTGGGCATTTGATGCAATATTATATAAGTAAGTAAAGTTGGCGGCCGTAGTCGAGGGTGACCGGAAGGCTCCCTTTTCAATTGCTACTACACCAGGGCGTAGGAGAGGGCGTTACTCCTTTCCCTGGATTGCTCCTCTTTACCCTTGATACGTACCTTATATTGCTGAGTGTTAAGCAAGGATTTCACAAAATGTAGTTATTTTGATTTTGCCTAAACGACCACGTTGCACTTCAATATTTTTATCGCCCAACATAGAAATTTACATCTAATTAATTTTTTCAGGATATCATTTTTTGCAAAATAGGTATATCATGTTTTATTGTTTAGGTATATATATATTTTTACTGATAGTTTATTGATACAATAATATAAATAATTCCAACTCTACAGGTACGTTCTTCTAAAAAATAATTACAGCTTTACCTTCTTATAATAATGTATTTAAATAATAAATAATTTCAGTAATAATCCATGTTTTTCGTTACATTTAAAATTATAGTGCATTAACTATTCAGGAATTTTGATACAGGCTTATAAACTTCATGCATTTATCTATCTAAAAAGTCATAAAACGAATCAATTATACATTTATATTTAGTTTTTCTTATGACAAAAAATTATATACGGCTTAATATAATGAATATAAAATGATGAGGTGGCCATATCAAAAGTAAGCAAAATGCCACAATTTTTTTAGCATAAAAGCCTATTTACACTAATGAAATAAAACTAAATCGGGGAGAAGTTAATCCTTTAATATTTTTGAAAAGCTTGGTAGATATATATATATATATATATATATATATATATATATATATATATATATATATATATATATATATTGTGATCCACAGACAGACTGTTTCGTTGTATCACAACTCTGCAGTGTGGCTTAGTCACTTAGGACGTTTGAAGCTGGGATCGAAACTCGCCCAACTTTACGTTAGATTTAGTATCAGGCTGCTCGGTCAACAAGCGTACCGCGTCGGCTTAGGGAATTATAAGCCATTATGTATCAACAGCCGCAGCAGCGTTCGTTTGTTTACATTTTATACCTTACAAGATACCAGAGTGCTCAACTCGTTCGAAAAGCTTTGTATTATGCCATCGGCTCAACCCCCATGGGGGAGCATACTCAAAACAGGTTTGCATTTTGTGCTGCCGTTTCTTTTGCACACAGTTATATGCAGTCAATAATTCCTATCTTAAACAATCAATACTATCTAAATTAACAATTATATGGTTTCAAGTAATTATTTCAATTTAATAATAGTCATTTGTTTGAACGCCGTTTTCTGGTTTCAAGTAGATAAGAATAATAGACTTTAACAAACAATGATACTGATAGAAATGCCATTCACTGGAAAATAAAAGTCGTTCAAACATTAACCATGAAATTTTAAGTTGTTTCTACACTTTCTGTTAAAATTCGAGATCATTTGAAGAAGAATTAGTGAAGTTATTAGATGACGAAATTATATGAATTTTTACCGAAACACAAGGTACTTATAAATTGATATCAATTTTTTCTGAAACGCTATGAATTATAACTTGGCCTCAGTTACCTGTCCCCAATACAAATTTGCGGGAGATATTTTTCTCCATTTTTTTAGGAAAATACGAATATATGTCAAAGATTTATTAGTACAATTTCTTATCGAAGCAAAAAGATAAAATGAAGACAATATATATATATATATATATATAGTCTTCTTTTTATCTATATATATATATCTATATATATTCATTATATATATATATATGGCCGCGCAAAAGCAGGACGACCAGCTCGAACGTACGTTCAGCAGCTATGTGAGGATACAGGATGTTGTCCTGAAGACCTACCTAGGGCGATGAACGATAGGGAGGAGTGGCGAGAGAGGGCCAGGGATATCCGTGCTACCAGCGTGATATGATGATGATGATGATGATATATATGCGTGTATATAGATATTTTAACGTTTGGTTGTTTGGATTTTATTGTATAACAACTTTTGTAGGTATGTGTATGAACAAATGACTGATGTTTAATTGAATTGTGAATGATACATTGTAATATGTGGAACTATTTAACTTTGAGCAATACTAAACTAAATTGTTTGAAATTGAAGTGTTTGATCTTTCAACTGTGTTTGAACAAATAACATGTTTAATTGAATTGTTAGTGATACATATCAATACTTAGAAGTATTTAACTTTGTTGACTTATATTTACAAATTATATATATATATATGTATATATATATATTCACACGAATGGACCGGATACAACATTAAATGACCTCCAATATTTGATATGCTATAAAACCAAACCAAACTAAAATAATAAAATCTTGAAGTTTAGGCGATTTTGAATTTCTTTTGATTATATTTATTTACGTTTCGGGAAATTATTTTCAACTAATTATGAAACATAATATCTGTCCACTGTCTTCCGTTTTCAGCTTCACAGAGCATTTTTTTAAATTGATAAGTGACATTTCTTCCGTTATATCTATATTCAATCACTCAAAAGGCTAATATAAATCCGCTTAAAAAATGAATACCCGACCGAACTGAAATTTGTTGATAATAATTTTTTAAAAAATTGAAAAATGCAAATTATTTAGTTTAACCCTCCTTTTGGGGTGTCCTCGTGGTGTAATGGTTAAAACGATGAACTGCGGAATCGTAGTACGCGAGTTCGTACTCCAGTCGCACTATTACGTTCACTTTCGGGCAAATACCCTTGGGAAAGGTATGAACCCCCTTATTCTCCCTCCAGCTATGGGTAAATAGTAGGACGGACTAGGTTCTTCAGCCTTGGTGAGGCAACTAGTCTAGGAGAAGGAAAACTCTAAATTCAAACCTGTTAAACTCCGCTTAAAATTGACCTTGTGTCATATCCTGCCCGAGCGGAGGGGTTGGTAAATAGTACCCTCCTTTTAATGAGGTTATAGCGTCTATATATCTATTTTAAAACTTTCATGGGAAATTTCAGTTTAATGAATTCTAAGTAATTACAGATTCTAAAATATCTGTAATATAATTAAGAACGATGGTTTATTGTATTAGTTGATAATTTTATTTTTAGTGATGAATTATATATTGGCTAAGAGCTTTGAGTGGAGGTGTAAGTTGCATACGAAATTCATATGCGTGCATGTGTCGCAGGATATGGAATGATAGTAAGACAATTATAACAAGGGTTCGTTTTGAAATCGTTGTTGTAGACCAGTTGTTTAAAATAAACACATTTCGAATTCAATGACAGCTTATTTAGCTATCGAGCAATGAAAAAAAATTAATGACACAAGTTTTATATCATTAGGGGATGAGGTAGTTGATATATAATATAAACAGAAGATTTTAGGAAGTTAAGTCAGGAGCAGTCAAGTTCAGAGTTAAGGGTCGGTTGAGTTGAGAGATTCGACATCTTTCGGTGCAGGGTTGGTTGGGTTAAAAAAGCGCAGTTGGTATTTTCTTTCGTCTACCGCTAATGTATCTGATAGCGTTTCTACGTAAGAACTAATAGCTTTCACTGAATCTTTTTGGTCGTGTTACGATGGCCGACTGCTGTAGGAAATGCTGCGGCCAGAAATAAACTCATATTGGAATCAAAGAGTCTGTGTTGTATTTGAGAAGGGTAACACCACTTGATTTTGAGATAGTGCCGGGTCCCGGAGGTAACGTTACACACCGTGGTGGGTCAAAAATAAAACCAAGTTTAATAACGTAGGATACGGAAGAAATTATTTCCACATTTTTAATTACCACTGTTGAATTTCGGTTTCTTCGTTTTAATGGCATATCAACATACATTGGTTATTTAATGCCAAAGCCATCTTTTAAAAGAACATCAACTGTACCCATAGTGGGAGAATAAGTGGGTTCATGCCTCTCCCAATGTTATTTGTCCGAAAGTGAGCGTTATAGCGTAACTGGAGTTTGAACTCGCAAACTACGAATCCACTATCAAGCGTGTTAACCATTACACCAAGAACACAAGAGCCAGGAATTTCGTGTAAGTTATAATTGTATCTCCATCAACCAAATGTCTTTTCCTTATTTTTTTTCATAGGATCTGTTAAGACCATGGTTTGGACGAGTGCGTTTGCTGTTGAAACGTGTTTTTTTTAAGACTGGCGAATCTGTAATTTCAACACAGTGTTTTTCGAACCTTTTCACTTTACTTCGGAATGAAAGTGATACTGCTACGGACTGAAAATCCTATCCAGAATAGCATAATTCTGACATAGCAGGACACGAGTACGAAAAGCTCTCTGTGTTACAATTACAGATTCACCAGTTTTAAAAATGTTTAAATGGGAAATGCACGGTGTGCATTGGTGCAAGCCATGGTCGTACCTTATTGCACCTAAAACTAAATAGTTAGACATTAGCTTGATCTGATCAAAGGAGATCAGTTTAGGTCTTGACAGGTAGAGACGAGTTGAGATCTTAGACTCCACAAGATGTGCCTTGCTTGGTAGGTGTCAGTATGGTATAGTTAGCATTGGCTTTTATTGGCTTCGTGTCACCAAGGACTGAAGGTAGAAAGAAATAAACTTGTTCGTACCGCCTGTATTTGTATTATTATTGTGGTTATTGATATCATTAAGGCTATACAACAAATTTGTAATTGCAGTTAAAAGAAAATTATCAAAGGCTCATTAATACAAGTAAATTTATTAGGGGTTGGTATCGTGGTGTAATGGTTAAAGCGATAGACTGCGGAATCGTAGTACGCGAGTTCGTACTCCAGTCGAGCTATTACGTTAACTTTCGGGCAAATACTCTTGGGAAAGGTATGAACCCCCATATCCTCCCAGCTAAATAGTACCACCCCATATCCTCCCAGCTAAATTGTACCACCACTGTTCTTCTAGGAGAATGGCTTTGTCATTAAATAACCTGAAATAGTTTATATACCATTAAAACAAAGAAACCAAATCAAACCGATGATTTATTTTCGTTTGCTCTCAATGATAAACAGCATTCATTCGTTTTTTTTTATATATACCATCATTAAGTCACTTTGACGACTCAGAATTTCCTGGCTCTATCACTCTCTTTCTCTTTCTCTGTAGTATACCGGGATCTAGATTGTATAGGTGTACGAATAATACCGGTTTAATTGTAGTAGCAGTGCTTCTACGGTTCATACTCAGTCACCATATGGTACAATGGATTATCTCCGTTGTAGTGTTATCTCCGTAGTATTTCTTACTCGTAATCTCTCTGTTCTGAAAAATTCAACTAATGTTCTACTCAGTCGTAGATAAGTAGACATGAACCAGTTTACTTACAAATGAAGAAACGTATGATAGGCTAGTCAACAACAACAACAACAAAAACAACACACACACACACACACACACACACACATACATTTTCTCCCCCCCTCTATTCATCCTTATCATCCAATGCTCCAGTGTCCGTACGGATCAGATGTTGGCCAACACTGGCACGTCCATGTGCAGGAGTCTGTAATAGAACGTTGCTTATGAGTTTGTCTTGGTGTAACATATTGACCTTCGACCCAGCTATCAATTAAGAAACAGGTGCATCCGCTTGAATATATTAAGATATAACCTTGACCGTGGACGGGTTGAATTCGGTGCAATTGCGACGCCCACGGGAAGCAGGTCAAACGATTATATAACCCAGTGCCAGAGTTGGAGTCAGTTTGTTGGAGTTCGAGTTGCAGTTTGAGAGTGAGAACCAGCTCTCAACAGAAGGCTTGGGCCCTCAGGACCCCCGGTTGAGCAGCCCAGCAGAATGAGAAAGAAGTGCTGCCATAGTCAGAGGAACTTGGGGTCAATATGTTGCAGTCTGTTCACACACAACCCTTTCGCAACCCTTTCGCATAAAGTGTGAAAGGTATTTTTTTTCTAAAGAAGTGTGTTCGTTCGTCATTATTGTTGATTATGTTTCCGCATATATATGTATACGTATAGTTGCATTAGGATATACAAAATTAGCTTCTCATGTATAGCCTAACGTCTCTTGTTTGTTTTAATTGAATAGTTTGTATGGTGGAAAGTAAGTGTCCCTACTGCAGCTGTTTTATACAGTGTTGTTTCTAGGTTTTGTTAAAGGCAGCACGCCGATATTTGTCGCTGCCTCCCACCAGACACGACTTGACACAAGGTCAAAAGCCCGAAGGCCGATTAAAGTGGGGATAAAGGGGAGGGGAGGTCGGGAACGAGCCCAGATTTGAACCCTGCTGGTCTGTGCTGCTCATCGGCTCACTTAGTGCAATGTGAGCCTGATGAGGCAAGCAGTTTCACGAACCCAAATGTGGGTCCGGGCACGTATGCCAGCACGCCGCATTCTTTTGTACTTATCTTCTCAACTTTTCTCTATTCGTTTTATTAGTGTTCATGAGGTACATCCATATATTAATATGGACACAGCAACATCTTGAAAGAAATTCCGTTTTATTTTATCGAATAGATAAGATCGATAAGCTATCAATAGTATTTCACGCCTTCTCAAGGTGTATGCTGACATCCCTTTCAGAAGATAACATCGTTGGCGAGGGATATGGAAGGAAGAAACAAACATTGATTTGAAACTGCAAAACCCAGGAATGTGAAGTCTGGCATTTTAAAGCCTTTTTTGTGTATTTGTTATGACTAATGCGCGAACTCTGTGAAAGTCCTACACGGTTACCAAAAATACAGACTCATCTGCCCATCATCTTCAGTGCTTTGTGTCTTGACTCCATGCTCCAGTCTCACTCACTGACTGACCGCTTCGGAGTCCCACTCCTAGCCGACAAACGTCCTTCGCCCTCTCTTCGGGTCTCGCATGTTTTTGCAGGCACAACACTTTATACGGTCTCCATGCCAAAATAGACAAAGAAAGGTCTTCTAGACTCTCTGACGCCGCTATCTGGGATTTTATATTGACATCTCTGAATGACACATCCTCTCCGCGCTCGCGTGAACTCCTGAAATTTTTTTATTTGCAGATAGCTTACATATTCTTAAATTTACCGGGTCCAAAAATACAACCACTGATACGAATGCGTGAAACGTACATAGAATGTTCATACTCATAGATAGGAATCCGAAAACACGAAATTCACGAAATTGGTTCCGGTACGAAACTTTATTACATTTGAGTTAAAGGTTATTCGACATAAAGAGAGAGAGAGAGACACAATCTTTCTATGCTGACTGCTTTTACATCGTCAGCTCTCAACCCAACCAACGCGCGGCGCCCGTAGCGCGCAAATTCGTCTGGCCTCGCCCAGCTCTGAATCTCAATTCTCTCGTTCGGAGGCAGGAACTCAACTCACTGACTTTTTCTCAAATCCCAAAATCCTCAGCCCACGCTTTAGGTGCGTGACGTCACTCACATTACTGGTCCAATCCCTATCTGGGATTTTTATTTTGACATCTCTGAATGACACATCCTCTCCACGCGCGCGTGAACACCTGCGTTAATGTTGCACCTAACTAACCCATGCACTAAGCGAAAGGTTCTCATCCTAACTAAACCGAAAGGCAAGATATATAAAACGAAATACCTCCGCCATTATATTGCATTTGGCCACCCATCCACAAACACATAGAGAGATCCACACATATTCATCAATATATATATATATATATATTTGGTCCAGTTAAACCGGAGTTCGGAGTAATTCCATCAGGACAAGAAGGTATTCAAGCATGAATCTTTCCTGGTAAAGAGCTCAATGTACCAATAATACAGAGCAATAAATTCTTTAAGAAAAACAACGAAACCGGTCAATCCTATGTTACCGGTTTCGTTGTTTTTCTTAAAGAATAAAGTATATATATATATATATATATATATATATATATATTATCATTAGTACTGATTACTGTGCCACATTCATACATATATATATGTACGTGTGTATGTATATGTGTAGTTGGGAAGTAGTCTTTCATTTAAGTATGTTTGATTAAATGATAAAGACACATTTTGTCTATATAATTTTATTTAGATCATTTCAAGTTTCCTGATTAGTGTCTTGATTTCAGGTTGGAATTGGTGGATTAATTTGCCAATTGTTTTTTCTTATTGGATCTGATGAAGTCCTCTTAAAGATTATTTTAGAGTCATTTATTCATATCAATGCTCTTAACAGGATGGAAATTCATTTATTATCCTAATGTGACCGAATATTGTTTTTTTCTTGAAATATATATATATATATATATAGAGTGAGTTCTTTTTATGAGATATATTTAGTTTAATTTTTTGTATAACTAAAGACACCTTTTTTAATTAACTGTTGTGTACTTATTTAGGTGTGATACTATAAATACGGCTACCATTTGTTGAGTATATCTTATTCATACAAATGAATTGCATTCGGTTATCAAAACTATTAACTCTGTTCTTTTAATGTTCTCTTCTTAAAGATCGATATAAGTAGCTCTCAATATAACTGGGTATGATATCATATCCTCAAATGAAAACAGGAATACAAAAGAGACAGATACTTTTAATGAATCCTGGAGTTCTGCAGAATCCTCTTTGGAAAGTTGTAGACGATTAAAAAGGCATATGACTCAAGTGTTGGCTTTTGGGATATATCTCTCGGCTGACACCGACAAAGCTTAGCAAAATTATAGAAGTCGATATTTCCATTAATTGTGCTGGGTTACTGTGAGGAATGCTTCCAGGCAATAATGGATGGGAAAATTTATTCGAGAAATATCAGCAATTATACAATATCTAAGTGCACTGATATATTCAAATTTATGGATATATTATAGATTCAAAATTAGCTGACTGCCAAATTGGTGGATAATTGTCGAAGACTTCTCTTTCAACTTAAGTATCAAATGTTGTGCAAGTTAAAAGTTAAGCCCGAACAATGGCTTGTGACGGCGAAGAAGGAAGTCTTTAAACCGATAAATTATTGTAAAATGGATTAGGAGTATCAACCTGATAACCTTTGGATATAACCATAAACATTGGATATTAGCAGTTCAAAATTAAACTTAACAATTTAGGCAGTTTTATTTTTGATTGAAGAGTTTCAATGCTGTAGAGTTTGGCAATGAATAATAGCTAATAATATCTTTTTTAGCCCATAATGTTCCAGTAGAACTAATAAAATCCTTATATTTTCAATTTACAGTAAAGCAATTTTTAAAAATTTGGTTTGATATCTTTTTAATGGCATATCAAGCTTTGTAGGTTATTTAATGCCAAAGCCATTCTTTTAAAAGAACAGTATTGAACCCATAGCTTGGGGTGGAAAAGAGGGATCATACTTTTCCCAAGAGTTTTAATCCGAAAGTGAACGTAATAGCGTGACTAGAATTCGATCTCTCTTACTACAGTGTTGCAGTCCAGTGCATTAACTATTACGCCACGGGAACGACCTTCTTTTATGAAATGGCTCTTGCTACTTATTTGTGGGTGATATTGTAAACACAGCTAGCAATACTTAAGAAAATATCTTATTTAAACAAATAAATTCATGCAGTTATTTAAGTATTTTCCCTTGGCGTTTTAAGGCCTTCTGTTTTTTAAGAGACACATGAACACCTTTCGATATAAATGGGTATTGTATCAGAATAGATTAATTCTAGAGGGTCCAGCCTATATTTTTTTTATTTATATGAATTCATCATATTATTTTCATTCAGTCTTCACAGTATTTTATTTGATTTTTTTAAAAGAAACTTATGACCAAATTCAAGTTCAACTGGATATAGTATAATAATGTTTTCAGCCTGTTTGCTACTATATTTTTATTTATATAAATCCATGGTATAATTATTTAGTCATCAAAGTGTATTCTTCAGATTCATTTGACTTAAAAGTCATCTTTTCGGATAAATTGTGTATCTTGTCATCAGAGGATGGTGCAATTATTTGGTGATAAGTCATCATCATCATCATTTCGCGCTATCAGAACGGATATCCCTGACTCTCTAACCACCCCTCCCTATCGTCCATTGCTTCCGGCAGGTCTTCAGGTCTACATCCCGTATCGGTATGTAAGTTCGAGCTGATCGTCCTGCTTTTCTTCGTCCATGAGAAGAGGTCCACAGGAGTACATCACTTATGAGCTCGTCTCTATTTCTCCAGCAGTTTCCTGCATGTCAGGTTTGTCTAATTTTGATAGTTTTCATGATGGGAGGTAGGTGGCCGTACAGCTGCTGCTTTCAGAGGTGCAGCCTCTAGGACTTGCTCAATATTGCTGCAGCATTCTTGTCTAGTTGCTGTCAACCTTTTTCTCCAAACGTTTAGTTAGCGTCCATGTACTGCATCCATATAGCAGTATCGACACGGCTGCTGCTTGGAAGAAACTGCGTTTCATTTTATCAGTCGGATCTGACTTCCATATGATCGATAGACTATCGTTGCTGTCCATGCCTTTGCTAATCGCGTGTCGATATCTGTCTAGGTTGATGAGACACAGCTTCCTTGGTAGGTAAACATGTCAACTGGTTTCATTTAGCTACTGTTTAGTGTAGAGATGTCGTCTGTTTGATTATTTTTTGTTTTATGATGTTTCATTTGAAATAACAACATCCAAGTATCTTTGGTAAAGAAAACGTTCTGAAATATTGGTAGAAGCCTACTTATGTACGTATAAAACTGCTTAAAAATTGATCTTGTGTCATATCCTGCCAGAGCGGGGGGGGGGGTTGGTAAATATGCATATACAAAAATACGAAGGATGACTGATTACAGCCATCAGAAACGATACTGATAACACGATGGACAAAAACTAGGAAACACAAATGGGAAGGAAAACAACTCTATGGGCGTTTTAAATAACTTATAAACAACATCTCACACGAGAAAACCTAGTCGTGGCTAAGAAAAAGAAAATTTAAGAGAGAAACAGAAGTTCACCTAATAGCAGCACAAAACAACGCCGTAAGAACCAATCATATTAAAGCGAGAATTGATAAGACGCAACAAAATAGCAAATGCAGGCTATATGGCGACAGAGATAAAACCATCAATCACATTATAAGCGATTGAAGCAAATTAGCGCAGAAAGAATATAAGACTAGACATGAATGGGTCGGCAAGGTGATCCACTCGGAGATATGCAAGAAATTGAAATTTGACCCTACGAACAAATGGTGCATGCACAACCCAGCACCTCTCCTTGAAAATAACATACACAAACTCCTATGGGACTTCGGCATAAATAAACTAATCTCGGCCAAAAGACCAGACCTAATAATAATCAACAAAAAAAAAGAGAACTTGCAAAATTGTCGACGTTACTGTCCCGGCTGACCACAGAATAAAACTGAAAGAATGTAAAAAGAAGGATAAGTACCTCGACCTTGCTAGGGATTTGAAAAAACTACGGAACATGCAGGTGACAATTATACCAATAGTAATTGGTGCGTTTGGAACAGTAACTAAAGGATCACTAAAGGGACTAGAGGACTTGGAAGTTGGTGGACGAGTGGAGATCATCCAAACTACTACATTATTGAGAACGGCTAGAATACTGAGAAGAATCCTGGAGACTTGAGGAGACTTGCTGTCACTCAAACTCCAGTAAAAGACCATCAGCTAACGCTGATGTGAAAACTCTAATGAATAATAATAATAATAAGAAGAAAAAGAAGCAGAAACTTGCCCTATAGTGGACCTTGCCATCCAAGCGGACCACAGAGTGAAAATCAAAGAAAACAAAAAGTAAATCAAATACGTGAACTTTGCCAGAGAACTAAAAACGTGAGAGTAACACTGGTGCCTGATGTAATTGGCGTGCTTCGAAGGTGTAGGCATGAACGGTTCCCCAAATGTTTCAGCTGGAAGAGTCGGAAATCGGAAGACAAATCAAGTCTACTAAACTACGGCATGGTTAAGGTTGGCCAGAATACTGAGAAGAATCTTGGAGACCAAAGGACACTTGCTGTCATCCAAAATTCAGTGAAATACTATCAGATAACGCTGTTGGGAAAAATTCTCAAGGTGTAATATTAATTATTAATGATTAATAATAATCAGCTCACCTTAAACAAGAGGATTTTGGAGAATTGATGTTCGAAACGGAAATATCTAATCATAGCTTGGATTGACTAAAGAAGAAAATTTAGAATTTCTTGGAAACATTGGAAGTGGACATCATCAAATTAACGAAGATGAAAGAAAAAATTATAAGAGTTCCTCAGAATAACAAGATAATATCTTGTAACATAGCTCTGCGGCATATACCTCTTCAAAGTAATAAATACGGGGTCAGTTGCCCATGTAAGATACCCCGAGTTATTCTTAAAATAGATGAGATCAAAGAACGAGAAAATTGTTGAATATGCACAAGATCTGGAATGTCACAGAGAGATTAAAAGTGTTTAGAAAAGAAGAAGGATAATGACTAATCTTCTTTGGGGATTGCTTTGATACAACAATTCAAGGTCTCAAGGAATACAGAAAAAATAGCAAAAAGACTAGCTACAACAGCCAGTAATAGTAATGTCAACATAAAGACAAAAAGTAAAACAATAAAATCTTGGAAATAGTATGGGGATTTTTATAAGACCCGAAAAGCCCGGTTTATTCCTACGTTTTGTAAAAGAATAAACCGTTCTTCAACAGCAGTGGGGACATGGGTGGCAGCTTTTGAAGAAAGGAAACGAACGACTTTTAGTGTAACAAAGTTTATATACAACAAACAACAAACAGGGTTTTACACCAAATGGAACAAACAACGAATATGTAAGAGTTCAAAAAAAGAGTTCAATGTTCTGATAGGTGGTAGGCATATAAGAGTAAGGTTAGGTAGGGTTTTGTAAGGTTTGTTATAAGGTGTAAGGTGAAGTTGTGTAAGGTGAAGTTATGAGGTAAAGTTATAAGGTAAAGTTTTGCAGATACAATGCCTGCTGGAACTTAGCTTTGTGTCCTGTTCCTTTTAACTCAGCACGTGCGTTCTTCGCTCTAGACTCCTGGCTGTGTGTTGAAGGTATCAAATACGTTTGCCGTCAAGTGCTGCTACGAATGGACCTGTTGCTAATAGCGGTGGGAGTGGAAAAAAGAGGAAGAATCTTCAGTTAGAGCTCTTTTTTTGTGGACGCCACGTGACCCCATGAGGCTGCTGATATTTGTTGAAACAGGATCACCAGTTTCTAAACAAATTTCCTCAATAGAAAGGGAAAGAAAAACAACTGTGTGGATACTTCAACCGACAAACTGACAAAATTGAACACGAAATAACTTGGACATAGCTACCAATGGGGACTTTTAAGAGATATTCACATAATAAGCGGATGAAGCAAATAAGCAAAAAAATCATAACACCAGGCATGTCAGGGTAGAAACGGTGATTTTCAGGGAATTGTGCAAGAGATAAAAATTTAATCATTACAAATATAAACAAAGCAGAATGGGTCCTAAAGAATGAGACATAAAATTCTCTGAAAATTTGCGATACAAATGGATCATTTAATTCTGTCGAGAAGGCCAAACGAAGTGATGATTAATAAAAAACAAATAGACAAAATTTGCCGTCTTGTGGATTTTTATACAGAGAGAAAATAAAAGAAAGCAAAAAGATAAGCAAATACTTGGACCTTACCAGAGAACGGAAAAAAGAAGGAAAACTAAAAGATACCGAGACAAAGCCAAACAATATAGACAAAACAAGGCGTTCCTAAACAAACAAAAATCCTACCAACAGTTAGGGGAAGAATGGGCGAAGCTATATCAACAACCGGATGCTAGAGAGGCAAGAAGATTTTGGAGTAAAATATGAGAATAGAAGAATCATATAAAAAAACCGAATGGATAAACAACATGGAAACAAAGTTGCGAATGCTCGAATAAGGCCCTCAGGTGGGGGCTCAAGGCAACATTTGAAAAAATAGAAAACTGGAAAACCCATGGCCTTAATGGCATACACAGATTTTAGTTTAAAAATTCACCTCCATATTCGACAAACTTGCTACTGAAATGAATAAATGCATACAGAAAACTGAAATGCCTGGATCGATGACCAAGGGAAGACCACTCTAATCCAAAAAGATGCCCTCAAAGGAATTGCCCCAAGCAATTATAGTCCCATAACATGCGTACCGATGATGAGGAAAATACTAACGGCACAAATTAGGCAGCAGATAAACCGCGGAACCTTCCCAGACCAACAGAAAGGATGTCGCAAGAGAACCTGAAGAACAGAGGAGCTACTATATATAGATCAACACATCCTCAATGAAAGTAAAACGAAACGAAAAATTTAGCCATGGCCTGGTTCGACTTCAAAAAAGCTTATGATATAGTCCCCCATAGCTGGATACTACACTGTCTCAAAATGAATAAAATACTCGACCAAATCGTACAGTTTATCGAAAAGACCATGCAAACCTGGAGAGTGGATTTGACTACAGAAGGAAAAACCTTAGCAGAGGTAAAGATACAAGGAGGCAAATTTCAGGAGTATGCACTATCACCATTACAATTTGTAATAGCTATGATGCCACTCAACCACATTCTTAGGAAATGCACAGCCGGATACAAACTCAGTAAATTGCAGGAAAAGATCAACCACTTGATGTAAATGGACGAAATCAAACTTTTAGCTAAAAGCGAAAAAAAATTGGAAACCCTTATACAAACTGTGAGAATATACAGTCAAGATATAAGAATGGAATTTGGTATGGAAAAATGCACAGTGTTTGTTGTGAAAAATGTCAAACGATACATAACGGAACGAGTCGAACTACAAAATCAAGTAGTTATTAGAAATCGCAGAGAAAAGGAAACCTACAAATACTTAAAGTAAGTAAAGTAAGTAATACCGGGACATTGGCCCAGCGGTTAGAGCGTTCGCCAATGGCCCGGGACACCTGGGTTCAATCCCAGGTCGAGTCATACCAAAGACTTTAAAAATGGTACTTGATACCACCTTGCTTAACACTCAGCATTATAAGGTACGGTTCAAGGGTAAAGTGGAGCAATCCTGGGAATGGAGTAGCGCCCTCCCCTACACCTTGGTGTAGTAGCTATCGAAAAGGGAGCCTTCGGGTCACCCTCGACTATGGTCTAACTTACAAATACTTGGGGATATTGGAAGGTTATGTAGCGTAAGTGACGAAACGATCAATCACATAATAAGCGAATGCAGCAAATTAGCACAGAATGAATATAAGACTAGACACACCTGGAAGGGCAAAGTGATCCCCTGGGAATTGTGCAAGAAGTTGAAGTTTGACAATACGAACAAATGATACATGCACGGCCCAGAATCTATCATAGAGAATGAGACGCACAAACTCCACCTATATTTTGAGATACAAACGGATCCCCAAATCTTGGCCAGACGACCAGATCTTGTAATAATCAACTAAAAAAAAGACAATTTGTACAGTTGTGGACATTGCTGTCTCGGAAGGCCACAGAGTAAAATTAAAAGAATGTGAAAAGAGGGATAAGTAGCTCGACCTTGCTAGGGAATTGAAAATGCTTTGGAACATGAAAGTGACGATAACACCTGTCATGACTGATGCTCTTGGTTAAGCCACCAAAGATTAGTCCAAGGACTGGAGAACTTAGAAATGACTGGACGAGTGGAGACCACCCAAACCACTGCATAACTGAGATCGGCCAGAATACTGAGAAGAGTCTTGGAGACTTGAGGAGACTTGTTGTCACTCAAACTCCAGTGAGACACCATCTACTAATGCTGGTGGGAAAAACTCTCAAAAGGGAACCAAAAAAATAATAATAAATGATCTTATACATCCGAATACGCTCCATTTCTTTCCAGGGCAAATGTTGAGCTGCCATTAAGAAACTGCCGAAAAACAAAATTGATGGTAAGTAGGTAAAAGAGATGTCACATCGAAGAAGCAATGTTATTTTCTCATATATATATACATATATATATATATATATATACAATAAAATGATAAATTGTCGTGACTTCAACACAATCTATCATTTCAACATAGCCTCAGACTGGATAATCACTATTTTTACGAAACCCGTTTTAAGTGCTTGATTTATGCACCCCCCACACACGCACACACACACACACACACACACATATATATTTATATATATATTTATTATGTTATAGTCATAGAATAAGTAATATGATATAATATTTAATATGTTTGATAAAATACTATTTTGTGAAAATATAGTGAGAGTTAACACGAGCTAAAATGTGTTAAAATCGTTTCAAGCCTTATATAGAGATCTCTGAAAAATAAGATACAGAGTCGCCGTTAGGTTCACTTTCGTATTGATAGTCCTGGGAGAGGTATGAGCCCTGTTATCACATAATTATGGGTTAGAAGAAGATCTGCTGCTCTTCTTAAGGGATTGTACAGAATTAAATAACACCCGAAGGTTGACATGCTATCAAAAAGGATGAAACCAAACTTTAAAAACAAAAATAGAAAAAAAACCCTAAAACAACAACAACAACAACAACAAAACGCCTTGTTTGTGATAGAAAAACAAATATCTACTCTTCGAATATTTGCATAGCATTTACATTCGCTATAGAAGGAACATCACTCTGCCTTGTGCGAAACTACCTTAAAATAATGGTGTTAACACCATTGTTTTCAGTCAGTTTGGCACAAGGCAAGAACTTGATAACACCCGATGAGAACTGAACTAATTATGATCTGCTAAATTTACTGAAAATTTGAGTTTTATTCATAAGTGATTTTTCCCAATGGACCCCTTCACGTAGACATGCCTGTGCTGGTCGACCGCGAAGAACTTAATTACATCAGATCTCTGCGGACCCCAGATGAAATTTGGAAGACCTGTTGGGAGTGATGGTTGATAGGAACGGGTGGAGTGAGAGAAAGAGAGAGAGAGAGAGAGAGTGTGTGTGTATATGTGTCAGGGAAATCTGTGTTGTCAGTGTGACTTGATGATGATGACGACTTCAGTTTGTACTCTTGTGAAAAATTCACTCCGGCCAGTCTGGTCCAACGGGTGAGCCTACTTACTTTATAATCATATTTAACCAACCTCTCCGCTCGGGCTGGATATGACACAAGGTCACTTTTTAAGCGGAGTTTAACAGGTTTGAATTCAGAGTTTTCCTTCTCCTAGACTAGTTGCCTCACCAAGGCTGAAGAACAAAGTCTGTCCGGAATGTATAGACAGAAAGGCTACAATAAACAAGACTGACACTACAAGTCAAATAAATAAATTGAAAGATATTGGCGAAAGAAGGGAAACTGAAAAGATAGCGGGATAGAACCAAGCAATACAAACAAAACCGAACATCTTAAAGAAAAAAGAAAAAAAAACACGAACTTTCTACCAACAAGTTGATCCTATTTACTAACCCCTCCGCTCGGGCAGGATATGACACAAGGTCACTTTTTAAGCGGAGTTTAACAGGTTTGAATTCAGAGTTTTCCTTCTCCTAGACTAGCTGCCTCACCAAGGCTGAATAACCCAATCTGTCCTACTATTTACCCATAGCTGGGGGGAGAATAATTGGATTCATACCTTTCCCAAGTGTATTAGTGCTATGTGAAATGCAATCAGCCTGGTCCAGGATTTGAACTCGTGTCGCCGTGTCCATTTCCTACGACGATAACCATTACACCACGGCACCTACTTACTTTATTATTGTTTTGGAGGTGCCCTTGGTGTAATGGTTATCGTCGCAGGATATGGACACGGCGACACGAGTTCAAACCCTGGACCTGACTGATTGCATTTCAGTATGTTATTGCTATACATCTTATGAGATGACTGACCAATTTTTATGATTTCAGATTCAAATGAACAGCTACAGCAGGAATTGGAATATACCCAACTAAAGTCTGATTATCACAGCTGGGGAATTTCAAAAATGCAATCTGGACGTGAGGACACTTTAGAAGAACGATATGCAATAAAATTCTGTTTTAAACTTGGGAAAAATGCCATAGAAATGTGTGGAATGCTACACACTGCTTTTCAACCATCTTGCATGAAATGAGCATCAGTTTTTGAGTGGCATAAGTGTAATGGTTATCGTCGCAGGAATTGGACAAGGCGACACGAGTTCAAATCCTGGACTGATTGCATTTCACATAGCACTAATACCCTTGGGAAAGGTATGAATCCAAATATTCTCCCTCCAGCTATGGGTAAATAGTAGGGCAGACTAGGTTCTTCAGCCTTGGTGAGGCAACTAGTCTAGGAGAAGGAAAACTCTGAATTCAAACCTGTTAAACTCCGCTTAAAAATTGACCTTGTGTCATATCCTGCCCGAGCGGAGGGGTTGGTAAATATGATTATTGTTTCAAAACAGAGCTCTGATGAGGGATCTCGTATTCTAGTGTTTAATATGCTGGACTGCGGCATTCTAGTAAGCGAGTTATCCTCCAATCTATGGGCAAAATAAGTACCAGTACTTTTCATCTGCAAAAATCGTTTTGATATTAAATAACCCATGAGGGTTGATATGTCATTAAATAAACTCACTAAAGCAGACCAAAAAGAAATCAAGTAAGCACCAGATTCTGATCCAAGTTTCACAAACCATGAGTCACCCCTCCACCCATTAAGCAACTCCTGAACGGGCTCAATGTTGCTTAACTTCAATGATCGAGCACAACTAGTTCTTTCAGTATAATTTTACCAGAAGAATATAAAAATGAAAATAATATTTGCACCAGAAGAAGATTGAACTTATTACTCAGTCATAACTGATTTTCAAGACGAGCTCGTTAATCATTACATTATATCGTTGAGATTTATCACTTTTCTGATTTGATTGATTTTAACGGCATGTCAACCTATTTAGAGATGTTTATTGCCTAGAAGCTTGGAAATCGCGTTCGTTGTACCTTTATATTTTCATTTTTTGGGTTGTGATCTTTTTTGCACATGGTCCTATCAAATGCTCGTAAATTTTAAATAGTTCATTTTCACAGTTGTATAGTTTCAAGTATTCCTATCTAATACTAATAATTACATGGTTTCAAGTAATCATTTCTAATTAATAATATTCATAGTTTACAATCAGTTATATGATTTTAGGTAAGTAATAATAAACCTTAACTTGTAATGATAATTTTAAACAAATATTCTTGATACAAATGATTTACAATTATATAGAAATGAGGATTTCTAGCTTGTGCCAATAATTAGATGGTTGCAAGTATTTCTATCAAATACAAATAATTTTTAAAAATTATCTAACTCGTATAGAATTTATCTTAAGTGGCAGTTGTTTCGTTTGGTTTTGTTGTTTAAACCCACATTAATCGTATATGGGTTATCTAATGTCAAAATTTTATTCATTGGTAAATGAATATGGTTTGAAGTAATAACTATTTTAGTCAGCACTGTTGGTTGGGGTTGTAGGATATACGAACTGCATGTCTGCAAAGAGGTATGACCCACCCAAACGTGTGTAGAGACCTTTTTAAAGCCATTACTCACATGTCTACTAATGCCCGGAATTGTAAAAACCGTTAGGGACTCATCTCTGTGTGAAACTTGCCCATTGGGCTGGGGCTGTTGAATACACCGTCTGCAGAGAGATTTGGCCTCACCAACGAGTGTCCTGTTTATGTCTCTAAATAATCTGATGGTCAGGTTCCAGTAATATTGGAGCTTTGGGGGATGTGGAGTACCCCTTCCTTGCCATCACTCCCAGGTCCACTCTGGCCCGGAGTGGTTGCATCTGAAAGGGTCCTATCTATGGGTTAAATAGAACAAAACTTCGTACTTATGCTAAACTGAATTATTTGAAAGAGAACTATTTTTGACATTTAATTGTGTGTGGACAAAAACTATACTGATACTAAACTGAATTGGTTGAAATAGAAATGTTTGACTAAACTGAATAGCTTGAAATAGAAATGTTTTCGACTGACTGAGTACTTATGCTAAACTGAATTGTTTTAAACAGAACTCTTAATTTGTATAAAAATGGATTTGGCATTAAATAACCTACAAAGGTTGATATGCCATAAAACCCAAACAACCAACAATCTGCGTTAAGTAAAGCTCTTCAATTATTTAGAAAGGTATATTATTATTAGTTATAAGAAACCATACCAATGAGGGTAAATTGTTACATAGGAATTATTGATGGTTGGTGGTTGTGTTTTAAGGCATATGAACTTATGTAGATTATTTAATGACAAATCCTTTTTATACATATTTATTAAATACATATGCTTTGTAAACGAATTGTATTTAGGTTACAATTTTTAAACAAGCTAGAGTCCATTTGTTTGTGCGCAGTTAAATGGTTTCAACTATTGCTAACACTAATAGTTTTATTTGCACACAGTTAAATGGAGTCAAGTATTGCACAGCGATTACACAGTTTGATTTGACCCTTAGACTGGAGTCAAACAGGTGCTACCTCTCTGGATCAGAGTGGGATTGAGAGTAATGGCAATGAAGGGGTACACATAATACCCTGCTCATAGTGCAGTGGTTATAGTAAGAAATGGGCCCGGCGAACCAAGTTCAAAACCTGGATGAGGCAGTTTCCATTTCACATAGTGGTAATACTCTAGTGAAAGAAATGTATCCAACTATCTTCCCTCAAATAATTAGTAAATTGTAGGTCAGACTAGGCTCTTTAACATTCGTATGACAATAGGTGTAGGGGAAGGAAAAATACTGAATTCACAACTACACAAGAATGCTGCGAGGAATATTGAACAAGTCCTGGAGGTAGCACTCCATAAAGCAGCAACTGCATGGCTACATACCAATCATCACGAAAACTATCCAAGTTAGACGACCCAGATATGCGCTACACTTCTGGAGAAGTAGGGACGAACTCATAAGTGATGTACTCTTGTGGACCCCCTCACATGGACGAGCAAAGGTTGGAAAACCAGGTAGAACCTACATAAAACTGCCCTGTGCCGATACAGGATATAATCTTGAAGACCTGCTTAAAGCGATAGACGATAGAAAAGGGTGGCGGGAGAGGGTCAGGGAGATTTACGCTGGTCGTGTGACATGTTGATGATGATGATGATGAAACCAAATCTATAGTTATACTAAACTGAATTAGCTGAATTAGAACCGTTTGAATAAACTGAATAGCTTGAAATATAAAGGTTTTTGACAATCAAACTGCGTACTCATGCTAAACTGAATTGTTTGAAATAAAACTGATTATTTGTTTGGTATTTTGACCTTTGACCCGGCCAAAAATGCCATTCAGAGTGATGCACCGGAAGGAAGTGACACATTCTAATGGCAGTTATGAGAGGAAATCGCGTGGACGGAAATTGGCTGATGAAATTGGACGAGGTAAAAAATTCCCATGGTACACTCATAGACTGATACACCGGAAGAGAGTGACTTATGAACTGCATGACAGTTATTTCTGCTTGATGACGATCCAACATGCGATTCCAAAAATCGAGTAGGCGACTGAGTGGACGTTGAACTATTATATAACTCAGTCAAGACAGAAGTCAGACAGTTGCAGTTAGAGATCGGATGGAGTTATAGACGAGATGTGGTAAGGAAAGCCACACCAGGCCGAAGGGACTCGGGGCGCCCGATTGAGTTGGGGTCCAGAGAAATTGCTGATAAGATGCAATAAGAAAGCCATCACACAGCAGAGTGGGCCCCTGGGCCTACGTTGAGCAGCCCTGGAGAACGAGAAGGACACAACACTGACGGCCATAAGAGCGGGGGTCAAAATGTTGCATTTATGTTCGGTCTCCACCTCTCTCTCACACGCAAACGTTACAAATAAAGTGAGAGGTACTTATTTTGTTAAAGAAGTCTTCCTGCGTCTGTCTTTATTATTGTGTCATTATGATGCTGCATGTGCATATGACAATATTTGTATAAAAATGGATTTGGCATTAAATAACCTACAAAGGTTGATATGCCATAAAACCCAAACAACGAGCCAGTCATCCAGTCCGTACTGAAGAGGTTTTGTGATCGATCCATCACAAATGCGTTTAATTTTTTCTTTTTCTGAGAAAAAAACAATATTTGTGACCATTTCACCCAAGAATCTTTTATTTACCTTATGTCATCCCTCTGACGAATTTTTTTTAGAAGTAATTAATGTTTGTCTGTTAATTCATTTCCAGATTTCAGCGTTTATTATTGTTAAGTCCGAACTTGTGTTTAATTGAAATTTGTTTTTTCATTTACTCGAACATTTATATATTCTTTTTATCGTCTCGACTGTTTTTCGCGCTGATTAAGGAATCCCGAGCAAAGATATTAGAACTGCCTAGATCATTCTCTTTTTGAGAAAGTTTCCAGTAATTTTTAAAGACCTTTTTTCTTGTTGGTTAAGTTCTTTTCGAAACCGTTCTAAATCTTGACGTCAGTTCTCAAATTTTTCCATTTCCTGTTTGCATAAAATTTCTTGCTGTTTTAAGAATTTCAACATGAAATTTTAAAAATTCTCCATTTTTGTAAGTGAGTAGTACTTGTCAATTTGTACTTTCAATAAATGTTACTGCATGTTTTTTCGTCCTTTCCCGCAATCGTTGTCAATCTGTTGTTTTAATGGTGATTCCTTGAATCCTAGTCGCTAATTTGTTGTATCGTCGTGAAGGCTTATTTCCAAAAAGAGAAATATTTACATTTTTGGTGGGGTACAAGGCCCCAAATTTTGAGGGGAGAGGGGTGCTAGTCTTTGAAAACTAAAGGGTCCTAGCTAGCCACATTCGCCGACCCATTCAACAATAAAAATGGTCATTCATTCTTCACTGAGCGCTCTACAACCACCAGAATACCACATTTACTCGATCAGAAAAGTCTTACTTAAAAAACCCTGGATTAGCAAATGAGTTTTATATCATCAAGGTGAATGATACACTGAGAAAAATGAATGCTTAAAATATTTATTCAGCAGCCGTATCCGGTGCAAACGAATACATACAAAAAGACCCAGTAAAAAAAAAGTTACGAACAATTAACAAGAGGACTTTTAAGAAACAGGAGGGTCAAATGCTGTTTAGCCAAATGAAATAAGATGAGTACGAATATTAATCAGTTTAATATCGATTTAGTAATTAACTATTTATTTCCAAAAATGATATTTAAAAAGGTATTCTTTTTTAAAAAATGTGTGTGTCATCTCCACATATTTGATGGTGTCCTTTTCCAGCAATCCCAAGTATTTGCAAGTTCCCCCCTTCAAGCGCTCTGATTTAATTCAATTTGGTAGTCCCATTCCTTCCATCTTGTGTCGTTTCCCGTTTTTCATTATTAGCATGACGCTTTTTCTATGTTAAATTCCATCCCTATACCGTCAATGTATATTCTCACTTCATGTAATTGTGTTTCTAATTCATTTTTCTTTTGGGATAACAGTTTTTTGCCGTCCATGTACATTAGGTGATTGATATTTTTTTTTTGCAATTTGCTATGTTTGTAATTAATATTTTCTTGCAATTTGCTATGTTTTTATTTGCTTGTGCATTTTCTTAGTATGTATTTGAGTGGCATCATCGCTATAACAAATAATAATGGTTATAGCGCTTCTCCCTGGAATATAAATCACTGGATTTTCTCCTCAGCTAAGATTTTTTCTCCAGCTGTCAATTTCACTCTGCATGTTTCCATGGTATTCTCGATAAACTTTATGACTTCAACGGATATCTTGTCTATTTTGAGATAGTCAATTATCCAGGTTTAAGGAGCCATATCGTAAGTCTTTTCGTTGTCAGTTGTAAATCTCCTGCTTAATTTCTGTCTTTAGTATTTTCCCCACCATTGGTTGGCACGTTATTGGTCTATAGAGTTAGGGAGTTAATTTTTGTTTGTTTTTTCTGGATCAGGGTCGTCGTTTTTTGTCATACATTTGGGTATGTGTATTTCTTGAAAGCATCTGTTGGTATTCTGTAATGGATGGAAATAAGGTTTTTAAAACCAGAATCGATGTAAGTTTCCAGCTTGGTAGTTTTTTTGCGTGTGTGGTCTTTTGGCCTTCGACCCGGCCCAAAATGCCATTCAAGGTCATGCAACGGAAGGAAGTGACACATTCTAATGGCAGTTACGAGAGAAAATCGAGTGGGCGGAAATTGGCTGATGAAATGGGACGAGCTAAAAAAATCCCCATGGTACACTCATAGACTGATGCACCGGAAGAGAGTGACCTGTGAACTGCATGACAGTTATTTCTGCTTGATGACGATTAAACATTCGATTTCAAAGATCGAGTGGGCATTGAACTATTATATAGCTCAGTCAAGACAGAAGTCAGTACAGTTGAGTTCAACGGCCAGTTGAGTTGCAGACAGTTGGAGAGGATATGTGGTAGGGAAAGCCACACCAGGCCGAAGGAGCTTGGGGCCCTGAAGAGTTGGGGTCCAGAGAGGATGCTAATAAGATGCAGTAAAGGAAGCCATCACCCAGCTGATTGGGCCCTGGGCCTCTGGTTGAGCATCTGAAGAACGAGAAAGACACAACGTTGACGGCCATAAAAGTGGGGTCAAAATATTACAGTTTCTGTTCGATCTCCAGCTCCCTCTCACAGTAAAACCCCACACACCCTTTTCGAATCCTTGCAATAAAGTGAGAGGTAAATATTTTTATAAAGAAGTCTTCCTGCGTTTTTATTATTGTGTCGTTATGATACGGCACATGAGAATATAACACGTGTTTCTCTGAGTGAATCGAGGGATATTTCAACATTAGCGTCTTCTTCGAGTATTTGCAACTCTTTTTCCATGTTGTTTATCCATTCGGCTATTATCATTATAATTGTTGTTATTGGTACTAGTAGTAGTTCAATCCTAGCGAGATGTTTCCACCAGTTTTAATTGGTGGTCTTTCATTGGATATTAAGTGACAGCAAGTCTCCTCAGAACTACAGGAACCTTCTCAGTATTCTAGCAGGTCTTACCAATGTTGTTGTGTGGATCGTCTCTGTGTAACATACCCATACATGAATATGTGAAATGTACATAGAATGTTCATAACTCATATATAGATAACATAGGAATCCCGAAACACGAAAAAACACTTACGACTTCTTAGTTCAGGTACGAACCTTTTTATTACCTTTGAGTTAAAGGCAATTCGACATAAGGAGAGTGATACACAATCTTTCTATGCTGACTTTTCCATCTGCCCCCACAATGCGCGGCCCCCGCCGCAAATTACTGGTCTGATCTCGGCAAGCCCCGAAAGTCAACCGTCTTCTTCAGACGCTAAAACTCAACTCACTGACTTTTCTCCGATCCCAAAAATCCTTAGCCCACGCTTCCGGTGAATGACGTAATTCACACCTCCTGGTCTCATTTACTATCTGGGGTTTTATTTTGACAACAGTGAATGACGCATCCTCACCGCGCGCGGGTGAACACCTGCGCTCAGGTTTGCACCTAACTAACCTATTCACTGAGCCGAAAGGTTCTCAGCCTAACTAAACCGAAAAGCAAGATATATAAAACGAAATCCCTCGGCCATTATATTACATCTGATTTCCAACTTTTCCAGTTTTTTTTCCATGTCTCTGGAAACAGTTTTCAGTGCCCCAATTAGAACTGGGACAACCATCATGTTCCACATTTTTTTTGTTGGTTATCTGGCTAGATTCAACTATTTATTTATATTTTCACTTACTTTTATTTTCTCCTTGAGGTCTGCTGGAACTGCTATATCCACTTGACTTCTAGTACTTATTTTTCTGGTCTTCTTGCCGGGATGAGACGATTCGAAGTTGATAAGTACGGAGGGCCGCTGGGGTATTGTCACACTAGTGGATCACCATGCCCACCGAGTCCTGTCTAGTCTTATATTCTTGTTGTGCTAAGTTGCTTCATTCGCTTATAATTTGATTAATGGATTAAGGAGCTGCCCGTGGTGTAATTGTTATCATCGTAGGAAATGAACTTGGCGTCACGAGTTCAAATCCTGGACGAGACTCATTGCATTTCACATAGCACTAATACCCTTGGGAAAGGTATTAATCCATTTATTCTCCCTCCAGCTATGGGTAAATAGTAGGACAGACTAGGTTCTTCAGCCTTGGTTAGGCAACTAGTCTAGGAGAAGGAAAACTGTGAATTCAAACCTGTTAAACTCCGCTTAAAAAATTGACCTTGTGTCATATCCAGCCCGAGCGGAGGGGTTGGGTAAATAGGTAAATAGGATAATGTGATTAATCGTTTTGTCACTATCACCATATCATCTACATCTGCTATTTTATTGCGTTTTGTCTATTTTTGCTTTGATATAACTAGTCGTAATGAGTTGTTTTGTGCTGCTGTCAGAATAGATTCGATTTCTCTCTTAAAGTTTTCATTTTCTTAGTTATGTCCAAGTTTTCTCTAGTGAGATTTCCCTTGTTTGTCCCTTGATAAGTCCATACAGTTGTTTTTTTGTTACTATTTTCGTTTTCTAGTTATTTTTTGTTCTGATGATACTTGTGTTGTGTGCATTGTTTTTAGTGGCTGAAATCAGAGTCTCCTCGGCTCTTTTTTTACGAAGTCTTCGAGTCGTTGTATTGATGCATTGACGCTATCATTCATGCAGATAAGTTCTCTTCCTCCTTCTTTTCTTGACACATGTTATCTTTCTATGTCATCTTTGGGGCGTAAGGTCTTATACATCGTCATTTTATGGAGGTGCCCGTGGTGTATTGGTTATCGTCGAAGGAATTGGACACGGCGACACGAGTTCAAATCCTGGACGTGACTAATTGCACTTCACATTGCACTAATACCCTTTGGAAAGGTATGAATCCAATTATTCTCCCTCTAGCTATGGGTAAAATAGTAGGGCAGACTAGGTTCTTCAGCCTTAGTGAGGCAACTAGTCTAGGAGAAGGAAAACTCTGAATTCAAACCTGTTAAACTCCGCTTAAAAATTGACCTTGTGTCATATCCTGCCCGAGCGGAGGGGTTGGGTAAATATGTATACATCGTCATTAGTTTCTTACTATCTGGTCCATTTGTTTAAGTTCTCTCATCCACATTAAGAATGTTCCTGAATATCTTACGAAGGGGGACAGTTCGGGTGTTTATACGTTTAATGAGATATCTTCTATGGGGTTTAGTTTTGATTAGTTTTCTCGTTCTTCTGAGGTATTTTGCTTTATTTTTTTGTCCTCAATTGTTTGATGGTGTTCGCTTCCGATCATCTCAAGTATTTATAAGTTTCCTTTTCTCCAAGAATTCCGATTTTTCTTTGATTTGGTTATTCTATTCCTACCGAAATTTGTTGTTTCCTGCTTTTCCTTATTAGCAGAGCACAGTTTTCTATTCCAAATGTCAACCCTGTATCGTCATTGTATCTTCTCACTGTCTATTTTTGGGTTTTCTGTTTTTTTTGTTTTTGGCCAACAGTTTGATGCCGTCCATGTGTATGAGGTAATTGTTTTTTTCTTGGGATTTTGTAAGTTTGTATCCGTCTTCGCATTTCCTAATTATGTGATTCAGAGGCAATAATGCCATTACAGATAGTGATGGTAATAGTGCGTCAACCTGTAATATCCCTCACAGTATTTTCTTCTAAGCTAAGCTTTTCCTTCGGGCTGTCAGTTCCACGCTCCAGTTTCTCATTGTATTCTCAGTAAACCATATGACATTTTATGACAGTCTATTAGCCTGCTTTGAGGGACCCTATCATATGATTTTTGTCGTCACTTCACGCCATAGCTACATATTTTTCGTTTCGTTTTGCTCTTCTTGAGTATGTGCTGATCAAAGAAAAGTAGCTCTCCTATCCGCCTAGTTATTTTGCGGCGCCCTTTCTATTCTCTGGGGAACAGCCTGCAGTTTATTAACGAATAGTAAATCCCCTCCCTAATCAGTGCTGTTAGTATCATCTATGTCATCGGTAGGCATGTTATGGGTCAGTAGTTTATGGATGAGGTTCCTTTTTGGGGTCTTTTTGGATCAAGTTTGTCTTTCTTTTTGTTTTCTATTCTGGTATATATGTTTCTTGTAAGCATCTATTCATTTCAATAGGCTGTCGTGGATGGAAGTGAAATTTTTAAACTCGTATCTATGTATGCCAACATGGCCTGGCGTTTTCCAACTTGGTTCGTTTTTTAGTGTTGCCGTGAATGAATCAAGGTGTATTTTCACCTTAGGGCCTTTTTCGAGTTCTTCTAATTTTCTTCCCATGTTGGTTATCCATTCGGCTTTTCTGTTATGTTGTTTTCGTTCCCACATTTTGCTGAAAAATTTTTTTTTTGTTCCTTGTTATATTGTTGTTGGTGTGGATTCGGCAATTCTCCCCCTACTAACTGTAGAATTCTTTTATTTTTCTCAAGAGTAGTATTTTGTTGCTACACTTGTGGGTATTTAGAATTTGCACACCGGTCACTGATTTGACCAAGTACACTTTAAGAAATAGAAACCATTAGCTGGCCCCTAAAGAGTTTGGGCGTTTTTTTTCTTATCACTAGACCCCACACTTTTCGATGAGTAGTAGTATTTTCCTGACTGTATTATTTGACTCTGAAGTTCTTCCACCCAGCATCTAATGGGGCTTGCTGTTGTCCCCATTCTGGATTCATCCGCCTTTCTTCACATCAAATATGTTGCTTCCCATGGTTTCAAGTGATATGAATTCCGTGAGATTTTGTTTTTGATTTGTTAATTTTTAAGTTAATCAAATCCGAGCTATTCATTATTTTTCCCCTATTTTTCATCTCCTGAGCTATTAAGCGTTTAAGTTCTGACATTTACCTCTTCTATATCATTTCATAATGATTATTGGATTTAGCAGAAACATGTTAAACATTAATGAACAGTATTTTCATGTATATATCTAAACAGCCAAAGCTTAAAGAAAAAGGCAAGTAAGAAAAGATAAAAACACGATTTTAGTTCCCTATAGTCAAAACGAAAACAAATTTTGATGTCAATACTTACAATTTTTCGGGTTTTCTGGGAAATGGTAAAGCGTGGAATTTTTTCTTGTTAGCTTTTTTTTTCGTCCTTTTGTAAAGTCTTTGCTTCTGCCTCGAATGATGCAAGCCTCTTTGCTTTTTTTCATTCTGAAATTTCGTCACCTGACTACGAACAATTTTTCCCCTTTCTTTTTTCCTATCTTTCTAGATTGAATATATATTGACCAGCGCTTTCCTATTTCCACTCAGTTACTGTATCGTATCCCTCTTCTCTGATAAATTAATAGTATTTACCTCCATTTTTCTAAACGGCACATTTTACGTACCAGGAAAATGTGGGTAACAAAAAAGAAAAACAAGACTTTAATTTGAAATTCTTAAAGCAAAAATAAATTTTTAAGTCAATACATAGAATTTGTAGGGTTTTCTAGGAAATAGTTCTGCGTGGCGTCTTTTTTTTTGTTGGGAGTGGGGAGGAGGTTCTCTTGTTTTCTTCTTCTCCTTTCTGCTTAGTCTTCGATTCGGACTCTGACGGTGGAAGCATTATTACTATTATTTGAGAGTTTTTCACATCAGTTCTAGCTGGAGTTTGAGTGACAGCAAATCTCCTCAAGTCCCCAGGACTCTTCTCAGTATTTTGGCTGTTCTCTATAATGAAGTAGTTTAGATGGTCTCCACTCCTCCGCCAACTTACGAGTCCTCCATTCCCTTTAATAACCCTTTAGTTATTAAACCAAAAGCACCAATCACAATTGCTATAATTTTCACCTTCATTGTCTATAGTTTTTTAATTCTCTAGCAAGATTCAGGTACTTGACTTATTAAAAAATTTCAGTATGGGCTAACATGTCGTAAAATCCAGAAAAAAAATCAACTTTATTCTCCTTTCTCTTTTTCTTTTTCTTCTTTACTTACCCCATCTCTCTCTCTCTCTCTCTCTCTTTCTCTCTCTCTCTGTTCGTTGTTATCTATTCTTTTTTTTTCTTTTACTTTTCCTATCATGCGTTCAGCTATTGCTTCTGATTTTTTCCCCTTCTCTTTTTACGTATTTCTTTTCTCCCTCTTTCCATTGTCAATCTAAATCTTCTTCCCTTGAATCCTTTCCTAATACCTTTCTCTCATCTCTCATTAAACTCGCTTTCCGTTTTCTTTTCATGTCTTTCTCTCTGTTACTGTCTTCAGATTGCACTTTCCTCTCTTTCTTCATTTTTTTCAGCTATCATTCATTCATGTTATTATTCATTATATTGTCTCTATCTTTGTTTCAGTGACATAAAATTTGGCCTTTGATATTTAGGGAAACAATTATAAGTAGACATTATCGATATCACGTCTTCAGGTCTTATGTCAATGTCCGCTAAATATGGATGTCTTAAGCATCCATATTTATCTGACGCTGTATTAAACCGACTTTAGCTAATTTAAAAAGAAAAATAATCAAATTTTAGCTAAAAGTAAATCCGATTATATATTACAAGTTTATACTTATGAACATGTGTTATGTGACCTTTTGTATAAAAGAAAGCAAACTTTAGTTCATGAATATCAGTGGATATATATATATATATATATATATATATATATATATATATATATAACGACCACTGGTCTTGATAAATTAGATGGTCGGGGAAGAAGTCCCCGTGGCGTAATAGCTGAAATGCTAGTCTGCGACATTGAACACCAATTGCACAGATTACTTTCACTTTCAGTTTAATTCCCTTGGGAAAGAAATGAACCCCTTATCTCACAGTTATATAATAAATACAAGATGGCTCATAAACGAATGTTACCCAGTCGGCTAAGGCTGTAGAATACACCGACTGCACCTCTGCAGAGAGGTAAGACCTCCTCCAATGAGTGTCCCAGATATTGTAACATACTCATATGCATGCATGATGGCATGCCTGGCCTCAGGCACCAAATATGAATATGTTGCATAGTCACAACCAACTATACGTATGCATGCAGAAGCACAATCAACACAGTAATAACGAACGAAACACAGTTCTTTAGAAAAATATACCTCTCACACTTTATTCGAAATGGTACGAAAGACCTACGAAAGGGTTATGTGTGAGAGGGGAGCTGAAGATCGAACAAAGACTGCAACATATTGACCCCCAGCTCTTCCGGCTATATCAGCACTTTTTTCTCAATCTGCGGGGCTGCTCAACCGGGGACCCTGAGGGCCCAACTTTCAGCTGGGTCTGGTTCTCACAGCTTCGATCGGCAACAACTCACTCCAAACTCTGATCTCCAACTCACTCGAACGTCCTGTGGCACCGGGTTATATAATTGTTTGACATCCACCTGCTTCAGTGAGCGTCGCCTTTGCACTCAATTCAACCCACCCACAATCAAGGTTATCCCCTGATATCTTCGAAAGGATGCACCTGTTATTTACACAGGTGCATTTCTTATTTGACAACTCGACCGGGTCGGAGGTCAGTATGTTACAATATGACACTAAACAATCTGATGATGAGGTTCTAGGGATGCTGGAGTCTTGGGGAATGCATAGTACCCTTTCATTGTCATTGCTCCCAGGTCCATTTTGGCCCGGAATGGTAGTACCTGAGAGGGTCCTATCTATGGGTTGAATAGAACTAACTGCATACTTATGCTAAACTGAATTGTTTGAAATGGAACTGTTTTTGACATTGAAACTCCACATACACTAAACTGAATTGTTTAATATAGAACTGTTTTGAGATTTTATTGTGTGTAAACGAAATCCGTACTTATACTAAACTGAATTAACTGAATTATATCTGTTTGAATAGGCTGAATAACTTGAAATAGAAATGTTTTTGACAAATTGTAAACTCATGTTAAACTGAATTGTTTCAAATAGAACTATTTGCATAAAATTGATTTGGTGTTAAATAACCTACAAATGTTGATATACCAGAAAACACAACCAACGTAAACGACTGAGTCATGAAAAAAACAAAACAAAATAGAAACACAGTTTTCGCTACTACCTCGGTGCAAACACTTCCGCGGTGATTGCTTTGTTGGTGCTCTGTCACTGTGCCACTAGTTTTAAAATCTGTACACGAAGCTCTTTATCACGTTTCTATTTAGAGGATTCTTCATATTAAAACAGGTTACACAATATTTTCTTTCCGTTAAAATAGTAGATCTTTCATTTGAATGGTAAAATTGTATCATTTTAGATGATTCTTTCACTCTGTAACATGACTTTCTCTATTTTCCAAGAATACCTTTAATATCTGACAAATAACATAAAAAATAAATCAAAGACGAGAAAATTGCGACTTTTAAAAATGTGTCATTATTTTGCGGGTCACCATATATTATATATTCAACAGCTACAGGTCTCGACTAAATGTCGGGGAAGTCTCTGTGGGGTAACGGCTGAACTGTTGGTCTGCACCCCAGAAGTAACCATATTTACCAACCCCTCCGCTCGGGCAGGATATGACACAAGGTCAATTTTTAAGCGTAGTTTAACAGGTTTGAATTCAGAGTTTTCCTTCTTCTAGACTAGTTTGAATTCAGAGTTTTCCTTCTCCTAGACTAGTTGTCCCACCAAGGCTGAAGAACAGTCTGCCCTACTATTTACCCATAGCCGAAGTAACCGAGTTGGAAATCTATCAGTTTCACCTTTGGACAAATACACCGGGGAAAGCGATGAACTCCACCCCTTATGTACTCAATTATGGGTTAAATTTTATAACCGCTGTTCTTTGGCAAGGATGGTTTTCATATTAAATAACCCATGAAAGTTGATGTACCGTAAAAAAAAACCGAACCAAAAAGGCGAGATTGGGTCTCTATCAATTGATATTTCTCTTACTGATTACAGTGTAGATTCTGTGCAGTCTACGTGGAGTTAAATCATTGATCTTATACACTCAGAACACTCTGTTGATGAGGGTCAGAACAACTCCCAGGTCAACTCTCGCTCGAAAATAGGAATACTTGATATTATAAAACTGCGAGCTTATTAAAAGAAGCAACCAAAAAAAAAAAGTAAGGATGAAAGTACCATGAACGTAAATAACTAACTTCAAGGAATAAAATAACCCTACACGAGTTGAAAAAAGCCATTGGCGTAATGAGTTGAGTGTTCGCCAATGATTCGGGAGACCTGGGTTCAAACCCAGGTTGGGTCATACCAAAGACTCAAAAAATGGTACTTGATGCCGCCTTGCTTAACACTCAGCATCGAAAGGAAATGATCAAGGGTAAAGTGGAGCAATCCAGGGAATGGAGTAGCGCCCTCCCCTACACTTTGGTGTGGTAGCTATTGAAAAGGGAGCCTTCGGGTCACTCACGACTAAGGTCACCAACAATTACACGAATTGATATGCCATTAAAATAAGTCAATCAATCTAACTAAAATCAGACCTCCTCAACCTGATCGAGCAGTTTAGATTAAAGTGTATCTTTTCTCACTCGACAAGATTCGGATTTCGGACGCCATGTTCTTGTCTTCAGGCAAAATGTGTCAAAGACAAAAAAAAAAAAAAAAAAAAAAAAAAAAAAAAAAAAGAGGAAAAGGACTATCCGAATTGTCTTGAGTAGCAGTGTTTAAGTTTTGTCTGATTACTGAAATGTAATACATTTGTAAATAGATACGCTTTCGAGTGATTATTTCAATCTCAGAATAATTATAATTTTTTTCGTCACCGTTATATGGTTCCAAATACTCCGTTCAAATTCTTTTACTTTTTCTTAAGAGTATTTTAACATTGTCCATTCAAGTCTGCAAAGTTTTAAACAGGTCTATTTAGAAAATAGATGGTACGGAACAATTTCTATCACGCAGGGTTAGAATAGACCGGGATCTAATCGCAATAAAGGGTTACTTCCCAGTCTCCAGAGCTCCAGAATTTAGATCCGGTTGAGTGGCATTCCTAGGATCCTCCTTTTCTTTCGTGGGGGAGGGGTCTTACTCTTATGTGGGGATACAGTTCGTGTATTTTAGGCCTCACTGACCGGATCAGTGAATCTTCGGAATACAGTGCCTTTCATTAAAAAGTCTGACATTGTGCATGTACACCACATCCTTAGGTCTCCCTTACTGGATTGGAGGGCTTGAGTAATCTGCCTGTAGAGTTGTTTTTTTTACTTGGTTGACTAATGCACATAAAACCCCTAGTAAAACAATAAAAAAACCGTTAGAGAGAGACATAATGAGAAGCAACAAGCAAAGACATAATACGTAAGTTGGAAGATAAGAAAAACTAAAAAAAAACCAAACAAACTTGGAAGAGTCCTCGTGATGTGGTGAGTAATATAATTGGCTAAGACGTCGTAGTAATTGAATTCAAACTAGAGTGACGCTATTTCGATCACTTTCGGACTAATACCCTTGAGAAAATGTTGAACACTAATTTTCCAACCTATGGGTTAAATAGAACCTGTACTCTTCTCCAAGGATGGCTTTGAAATAACTTCCGAAGGCTGATATGCTACTAAAACAAAAAACGAAACGAAACGAAACGAAATACCAAACCAAAAAGGTTGATACCCTATTTAAACGAAATACGAAACGAAAATAAACGAAACGAAAACCAAAAAGGTGAATACGTGATTAAAACAAAAAACGAAACAAAACTAAAACTAAAAACGTGGCTATGGGATTTAAACCAAAAACCAAACGAAACCAAAATTAAAAAGGTTGATACGCTATTGAAGCAAAATACGAAACGAAACCAAACAAAAACCAAAAAGAAGGATATGGGATTAAAACAAAAATACTAAAAAACAAAACAAAACAAACGAAACCAAATCAAACTAAAACCAGAAAGGTTTAAATGCTAACGATGTGATCAAAAAAAAAAAAAAAATCAAACCAAATCAGACAAAACCAAAACCAAAAAAGGTTTTTATGCTATTAAAAGAAAAAAACGAAACCAAACGAAACGAAACCAAAACCAAAATATTCAATATGTGATTGAAACAAAAAAAAAACCCAAATCAAACCAAACAAAACCCAAAAAGGTTTATATGCTATTAAAAGAAAAATGAAACGAAAGGAAATCGAAACCCCAAAAAGTTGATATGTGATAAAAAACAAAAATGAAATGAAACCAAACCAAATAAAAAACATTAAGCTTGAAAGTGAATAGAGAAGTATATCGTGAGAGAAAAAAAAAAGAAAGAAATGAAAAAATCGGAATAGAGTGCTGTGAAAAGAAGTCAGTCATATATTCAAATTTCTCTAGGATAACATTTTTTTAAAACGATTAAATAACCCATTTACATTGATCATCTGAAAGTTGAAAATATTATATAACCATAATAACAGAATTTCTCACAGTCCTTCCGAGAGCAGATTGTGGGTACGATATATATATATATATATATATATATATATATATATATATATATATATATATAACAGTGTTATAGAAGAATGAGAAAGGATGAACTAAATCTTACTCAATTTCAAATAGTCCACACAAACAACACACTCATATCTGCTTATAAGAGAAGATCCTCTATTCGGTATTGGCTGTCATGCGCCATTTAAAATGGAACATCTGTTGTAGAAATATATTGATTTCAAAGAAATCCGTTCTAGACATAACCAGGTAAGCGACCTAAAGGACCTTTTTGAACATATCAATCCGAATGACATTTTTGGATTCTTGAAGAGGGCAGGACTACCAAGAAACAAATATATTCCGCAGGTTTTTTAAAAACAGTTTTTGTAGAATACAAAAAAGGTTAACAAAACTAGCTCTTTCTGCCAAACTATTTTCCTACAATGAATGATGGTTTTATATTTCTACTTCTGTCGGCATTAAATGAACTACTTAATTTGCTGTGCCGTAAAACAAACCAAACAATACCAAACTCAACTAAATAATTTGTTTTATGTATATCAACCGTTATTTTATTACGGTTAGCTAAATTTGGCAAAATACCAGAAATTTGGCTTGCTCTGAGAGAATCAAACCTGCTTTTTATACTACTACTGGAAAAAGATATGGAATTACCACATTTAGAATAAGTTCACCATCGTTTTATTATTTAGCTGTAAATAAAATAATAACAGATAAGTTGTCAATATTATTAGTCTATATTTATGAGATGAAGCTGGATAATTTTATCTTTTGGAATATTCTGCCTATTGTCTTCATCGTCGTTTCGGCCGAACGTCCTACGGTTATCTTCGAGGTGGCAGCCTTGAAAATGTCTAAGCCCCAGGCAGATTAGATCTGATCAAAAGTGAGACAAGTGCAAGAGAAAACCAAGCCTCCAAAACCAAACATCCCAAAGGAAGAAAGAATGGCCCTAAAATCGTTATGAAATCATAATCCTACCAGCATACAAAGGCAATGCTATTGTAGCAATGGATAAAGTGGAATTCTCCAACAAATTGGCAGACCTGATTGACAATGGTGGCTATAGTAAAATATAAAAAGACCCGACCTTGAAGAAAGAAACGAATCTGTCATAGATCCTTTGTAAGAAGAAAGATCTCCCACCACAAATTAAATACAGCCAGCTTACGTAACACTACAGCAAGCTACCACACATATAAAGCCTTCCTAAAATTCATAAAGATGGTATTCCATCAAGACCAATTGTCTGTAACAGAGGTTCAGCATGTCACCCAATGGATCTCTTCCTCCTGAAGATAGTCAACCTTTAAGTCCTTATCATATGTTAAAAAATCTCCCAACTTCGTGGAAAAAATCAGCAAGGCCCCTATTCACTCCAGCCAGATGGTGTGCCTAGATTTAATAAGCCTGTTCATAAGGGTACCCACTGATGAGACACTGACAGTTGGCGGCAGATCCTTCGTGGGGAGAACACACCTGTATCCTAATAGATAACTTGATGGAGATTCTGATCTTCCGGGGTGGGGTCTGACATATACCGACAAGAGAGACTGGCAAATATATACATAGAATTGTTCAAAGAAATGGAATTAGGATCTACATAATGAAAATCATTGTGCCTTGGATACGTAGATGATACTGTTAGGAGACTAAACCATTGGCAGAGGAAACAGTCGGACCTGTTCAACCAGCTTATAAAGCTATTGGGTCGTAGAAGAATTAAAATCAATGCATATCAAGTCAGCTCTAAGGGCTAGGATGAATAAATCAAGTTGGCAGGAGCATCTACCTTTAGTCCTCCTGGGACTCCGAACTGCAGTCAAAGAAAATATCAAATGCTCATCTGCTGAGTTGGTGTACGGCACCACACTCAGACTACCTGAACATTTTTTCACCCCTACAAAAACCTTTGAACATGACCTCTTTTATGGGTTGACTTATAGCAAAGATGGTGAACTTGGCATATGATTCACCTGCGCAGAGTCAAAAGCTCACATACATACCTAAAGTTCAGCTGACATCTACATGCATTTTTATGCATGACTCAGCCAAGACCAACACATTTCAACCAGCATACAGAGGACCTTTCAAGTTTCCCAAGAGACACGAAAAATCTTTTGAGGTGAAATAAAAAAAAAACTAAAAATATCTGTGGATAGGTTGAAGCCTGCTTCTTTGGATGCTACAGAGTTTTGCGTGGATACTCCAGTGACCCTTCTTCTGCCAGGAGCACCAGTTGGAAAAGAGACGAAATCTAGGTCTGCTTGGCTGGTTGGTTGGTTGTTTTGTTTCACGGTGTATCAACCCTTTTCGTGTCATTTAAGGCCGAATTAAGTCATTTTAATAAAAGTTTCAAACAAATCAATTGAGTATAAGTATAGTTGTTTTACATACAGTTAAATGTCAAAGCAGTTCTATTTCAAACAATTCTGTTTTACATAAGTACACAGTTTAAGTGTCAAAAACAGTTCAATTTCAAACAAACCAGTTTAACATATGTACACTTTTTGTTTACACACATTTAAATGTCACAACAGTTCTATTTCAAATAATTCAGTTAAGCGTAAGTACGCAGTTTAAACACACTGTTAAATGTAAAAAGACTGTTAATTTCAAATAATTTGGTTTAGTGTAATTACACAGTTTTGTTACATTTGACTCGTAGATAAGGTCCTATCTAGTGCAACCACTCTGGGTCATAGTGGATTTGGGAGCGATGGCAATGAAAGGTTACTCAGTATTCCTCTTTGCTACAGTATTACCAAAGCCTAACCATCAGATTTTTTGTGCCATAACGAGGATACTCGTTGGGGGAGTCTTACCTCTCTGCAGAGATAAGTCGGTGTATTCTATAACCACAACCTACTGGACCAAACTAGGTCTTGCCGTTATGTGCGAGAGGCTAAACATTTGTAAAAGAATTTGTGTGAATCATTCTCTTTCACACATGAATGGGGAACAGCACTTTGGTTGAATATTTTTTCCATTAGGAAAAGAACCTTTGCTTTCACTGCTAGGGAAATAACTTTTTCAATAATACACAGTAATTTTTTCGACACAAATTGTGTGGTCATATGTGTATATATTTTTGTGCCTTGTGGGTATTTTATTCCTTTTTTAAGCAAATGCTAGTAGCCTTATTCATTACATTTAGGCAATGGCTTGTAAAGGTCATGGACCTGTCCAGTGAGTGGGTAATTGATGGGAGACTAAACGGAGTGGTCTTCCTTGTCACTGTGTTTGAGGAACTCTCCCACGTTACATCAAGCTAAAGCAATTAGTAGTGACAGCAATGCATATAAAAAAAAGAAATGAATTGTTTAAGAGAACAACTACTGAGAGAGCATAACATCGGCTCCAAGAAATGTGGATCGAATGACTGAGAAAAATACCCGAAAACATCACAAACTGTCAACTCTATGATAAAAGCCTTGCCGAAAAGATTCAGAACAATGTTTAGGAATAGCATGAGTATTTGAAAATATCTCTTCCGGATAATCCCCCAACAGAATACAACATGATCAAGAATTACGTGTACTTCATCAAATGCAGTTGTGGTAAAGTATACAAAGGCTAGACATGATGCCCACTAAAAGTAAGTTTAGAGGAACATTGAAATTCGATATATTCAGGAGAGGTTCAAAAGTCGCGTATGGATGACCATAAATGGAAAGAAAAAATGAAAACATTTACTCTTACGGGATAAAGTTAAAAAAAACAGATTGAAGAATAAGACGTCTAATAGAAACAGCGCATATGTTGGGTAACAGTGACCTGCTGAGTAGACCAAATATAGAGATTAATATGATTTCGGAACCATTAAATAAAAAGACTCGATGGAAAAAATTGCGATATGAGTAAAGTTAAAAAATCATATATGATAGTAATGAGTAGTATCTCATAGGATGATGAAGACATTAGGTTTATATGTCCTAAAAGTTCATTTTGAGGTGTCCAGTGGGATGCATGGCGTAGTGGATTAGGCGTTTGGTTGAAAGGTTCTTGTGAGTGAAATCCTCTGGAAGTTACAGATTCAGTTTCAACTACAAGTAAGAATAGCTTAACATTTGTACTCAGTAATGTTTAATGGAATGAAAAAAATTTCTTTATTTGTAGGCTCCCGAGTTTGACTTGAAAAAGAACATGTCGACCGGTGTCAGTTTAATGATGAAGACAATAGACCAAATATTCAGTGCGAATTTTATATCTAATTGCTGAACGTTCTGGCTTCATAAAGTATTGCTTAAGCAAACAAGATAAAATATTTTAAATTCAATATAATTTTTTCTTATCCATGCAGAGGAAAATATAGAATAAACCAATGTTCAGCAATGGCAATTGGAGGATACTCCCACCACACGCAAATCTTCATTAGGTACAGTTTAGTGTTATACCCAAGACACACCCTTTTGTGGGGTCTTGCCCCGATGAAGAAACTAAAGTTAGTAGATTCTTAGCCCCAACTATTGTGCTGCTATCTGAGGATATTCTGGTTCTCTCGTGAAGTTTAGTCTTCTAAGCCATAATTAACTTTCTCCTTCCGAGCTTTTCACACCGGCGTTATCTTGTGGTCTTACATAGGATTCTAAGTGTCAGTAAGTTTCATCAGGTCTTGAGGACTCCTGTCAGTATTTTAGCCGATTTCAATAATACTGTTGTCTAAATATTCTCGATTCTTTCTCTGATTTCCTATTCCTCCAGACCTTTAAAAGTTTTTGAAGACCGTTCCATGCTTATATACGCATATTCATGTTCATGCAGCATCACAACACACAATAATAAAACAGATGCATGAAGAAAAACGCAGAGAGAAAGTCGCAGGAAGACTTTTTAACAAAATATATACCTCTCACTTTATTGCAAGAGTTCCAAAGGATTGTTCAAGGTTTGCATGTGAGAGGGAGTTGGAGACCGACCATGAACTGTAATATCTTGACCCCACTGTTATGACCGTCACGTTGTGTCTTTCTTGTTCTTTAGTGCTGCTCAATCGGAGGCCTTGGGGCTAACTCTGCTCGATGTTGGTTTTCTTTATTGCATCTTATCAGCATCTTCTCTGGACCCCAAACTCCATCGGGGTATCCGCGAGCCCTCTCGGTCGGGTGTGGCTTTCCCTAATACATCTCGTCTCTAGCTGTCTGGAACTCTCCTGGCAACTGCTCCTGCCACTGCCAACTGCCATCTCTTAACTCGAACTGAACTGAGTTAAATAATAGTTCAACGCCCACACGATCGCCCACTGGATCTTTGAAATCGAATGTTTAATCGTCATCAAGCGGAAATAACTGTCATGCAGTTCCCAGGTCACTCCCTTCCGGTGCATCAGTCTTTAGTGGCACCGTGGGACCTTCACCTTGTCCCATATTATAAGCCTTAATCCGCCCACGCGATCTCTTTCGATTACTGGCCATTGGAATGTGTTACTTCCTTCCGGTGCATCACCTTGGAATAGCATTTTTGGGCCGGGTCGAAGGTCAAACTATAACACTATTTCCGTTAATTATTTTTCAAATTTCCAAATGTGGAATTTTCTTCACGTTCGTCTCCATCAACCTCACACATATTTTACAGAATAATTTCCAAAGGACAATAATGGCTGAAAAACACACACACACACACACACACAAAAAGAATCACTTGAACTACAACGAACAAAATCTTACTTAGAAGGCGACCTTCTCTCTATGTAACACTTGCCCGGCTAATTATTATCTAAATTTCTCTTACTATCTTTGCGTGGTTAGCCATCTTGACATATGTGCATCAAGGTACAATACGGATGCATCTTTTATCCTCTCAACACAACGGGCCCTTCATAATTCCTTGAAGAATTTCAAAACCCTAACAGGACCATACTCTGGTCCTAGATCCTGGTCACAAACTTAGTGACCCTGGTCATTCCAGCAATACATTTCGCCTGGATTCCTCGTGACCACACTCCAGTTCTTTGCTCAACAGGTTCCTACCTGGAGTTACCGGAGAATTTCATAAACTAAAACACAATATCTCCAAGGCCCAAAGCATTCCCCATAAACTACAAAAATCATGGCCCAAAACAAGGTATCACAATACATCCGAATGTGTCACAATCTGGCACGCATGCTGTAAACCACCTAAAATAGTCCACGCAAAATACTAATTAGCAATGTGTTACTCATTTTTTTTAATTAAGTTTCTATTTCCATGCCCATTGGTTTGCAAGCCCTTGAGGAACATGCCTTACCTGATCAAACCCGCGCCGGGTTTCTTTTCAATTTAATCAGGAACCCTCCTGGCTACCAAAATATAGGCATCTCGCCTTTCCCAGATTAGTTTCACTTTGCCAAATCACACACGAATCCAAAACATCATCGTGACTGAAAAACCCCAGACATCATCCACAAAATTTTGGAGTAGGCCACACCTTTTTTCTTTTATTCCATCCTCGGAACTCCAAACTAAAAAATAGAACAGCTTCATGGGCCGGCGAATTCTTCGATAGAATTGCTTTCTTTGCCGTATACCCATCAACAATCTGAAATTAATTGGATGAATAACTGTCCTAATCTCGCGTTAGCCACCGATTCCTCAAAACAGAAACCAAAAAAAAAAAATATATTTCCTATTCCACGAAAATCCCAAAATTCTAAAAAAGAATTTTAGAATCAATATAATTGCAAATATTAATAAACCTAGAATAAAATCATCCGTTAATGGTTTTCGTCAAATTTCATAATATGAACAGGGAAAAACCTTCTAATGTCGCCTTTAAACTCAAACTCAAAAAGATTTTTTTCACTTTACAAGTCAAAACAATGTTACAATCACAGTTCATAAATGTTCAGTTTTCCTTTCTTCTTTTTTCAATCTATGTACTGTCTATTTTACTGAAAATGTCTGTTCTTTCTTTCTTTTTTTTCTTTTTTCTATATGCTGTGTTCAACAATGTTCAAGTTTCTCTTCTTTTTTTTTCTCCATTTTCATTGTCCTGTAGCTTTTTGTTTTTGTTTTTGTTTTCATTTCCTTTTTACTTTTTATCTTTCTTTTTTTTTCATAATAAATTGCTCATTCAATGTCCCTTTTTTTAACCTTATATCTACCTCTCTGTCTTTACCTTAACACGATAACTATAGGTTCACTTCCCAGTTTATTCAATTTCAGTCTATAGTACCATGAATTAAGCTTGACTTATAATAAAACTTTCTCAATAGCTTACGAGCATACTTCTTCTTTTTTTTTCTTTGCACAAAATATCCCGGTTTTTTTGTCTAAACATCCCAAACATTTATTAATTCAGCCAACATTTTTATATTCAAAACAAATCCCAATCCGAATCAGTGAATCTTCGCCACACCTGGTTCCGTCAAAATTCCGCGTATCTCTTAATTATATCCAAAACCCTGTTTCAAAATATCTTCCCCAATAACAATCTGAAAGGTCCACTTCAGGGGGAACTCACAAAATATCTGTCTGCCTTGTCAGACACACAAAAAAAAAAATCTGTCTCTTAGTTACTCTGGTTCCACTGCAAGACCATTTTTAATCAACATGGACCACGACAAATCCGAGACGATACCCATGTCTCCAATAATTGGTATCTAAAACTTCCACCAAAAAAACGGCCTGATTCTACCAGCGCCGAAAATATCGATTCTCCAAACTTCATAAATATCGAAAAAGTATATGCGCATTGTTCAGACAAACACCAATGTGTGAAATTCTTGGAAAATCCCATTGATGCTCCCAGGATTCCATTTCTCGGATTAAAATTCCCATTTCCAATCCACAAGTTCCAAACATGAAAACCTGCCCCCAAAAGTCTTAACTACAGATATGCGGGATTCCAGATCTTGGACTGAAATTCTAATTTTCAATCATCACTTGTCCGGACCACTGACAAGTTACTACAAATTTTTACTCACAAAGACCTATTTAGAATAAAAATCCCATTCATAAAATTTTGTTTACTATTGCTGTCTATCAAAAAACGGACAGCAACTGTCTCCTAGTTATCTTTGTTTTCCCTTCTTTTTTCCTCCCTCACTTCGATACAATATTACACATAGCAGTAATTTCAATTTTTATCTAGGGACCACACATTTAAAAAAAAACTTATTTCCAATTTTATGCCTCTAGAAAGGCCCTCGTCATTAAAACTAATCTTTCACTATTATAATCACTATAAATCCTTTTTTTTAAAACCCAAATTAAATGAAAGATAGAGATAGAAGTTATATGAATGCTGCAATCTACTTACAATTTTTTTTTCTTCTCTTTTTTTCTCCTTTTCTTCCAGCACGTTGCATTGTTTTTCTCTTTTCTTCTTTTCTTTCTGTTCTTTCCGCGCCGGTCAGTTCCTCTAATTGTTGCTGGTTACTCTTGTTTTTATTCTTTTTACTTCCTTCAATTCCAGCATTTTTCTTTGTCCCTCTTTGTTGATGTCGTGTTGTGATGCTTAAGACTGCCGTTTACAGTAACTAGGTTCGGTCTGAGTCCTTGAAGAACTCGTCTAGCACAGGCACCAAATCGCGTAATATTATATAGTCATTTACACGTTCATGCAGCATCACAACGACACAATAATAAAAAAGACGCATGAAGGAAAACGCAGGGAGAAAGACGTAGGAAGACTTCTTTAACAAAATATATACCTCTCACTTTATTGCAAGGGTTCCAAAGGGTTGTTCAAGGTTTGCATGTGAGAGGGAGTTGGAGACCGAACATAAACTGTAATATCTTGACCCCACTGTTATGACCGTCACGTTGTTTCTTTCTTGTTCTTTAGTGCTGCTCAACAGGAGGCCTAGGGGCTCACTCTGCTCGATGCTGGTTTCTTTATTGCATCTTATCAGCATCTTCTCTGGACCCCAAACTCCATCGGGGTATCCAAGAGCCCCCTCGGTCGGGTGTGGCTTTCCCTACCACATCTCGTCTCTAGCTGTCTGGAACTCTCCTGGCAACTGCTCCTGCCACTGCCAACTACCAACTCTTAACTCGAACTGAACTGAGTTAAATAATAGTTCAACGTCCATACGATCGCCCACTGGATCTTTGAAATCGAATGTTTAATTGTCATCAAGCGGAAATAACTGTCATGCAGTTTACAGGTCACTCTCTTCCGGTGCATCAGTCTGTAGTGGCACCGTGGGACCTTCACCTTGTCCCATATTATAAGCCTTAATCCGCCCACGCGATCTCTTTCGATTACTGGCCATTGGAATGTGTTACTTCCTTCCGGTGCATCACCTTGGCATAGCATTTTTGGGCCGGGTCGAAGGTCAAACTATAACACTATTTCCATATATTTAGTTTAGTCAAACAGTTCTATTTCAAATAATTCAGTTTAGTATCTGTATAGTTTTTGTCTACACAAAGTCAAATGTCAAAACTGATCCATTTCAATCAATTCAGTTTAACATAAGTACGCAGTTTAAATGTCGAGACAGTTCTATTTCAATTAATTCCTTTTAGCAAAAGCACGCAGTTTAGTTCCATTTGACTTATAAATAGGACCCTTATCAGGTGCCCTGAATTCTCCAAAGCTCAATCATTACAGGAACATCACCATCAGATTATTTTGTCTCATATGCAAGAGACTTGTGGATGGGGTCTTACTCCTCTGCAGAGAAGAAGTCGGTGTATTTTTCAGCCCCAGTCAACTGAGCAGACTGCTTTTAAAGTTCTCTGGGAAGGTCTAAGTATTTGTCTATCATCTATTTTCACTCTGTCGTACTACAAAACCCATTGGAGGATAAGTCCTGTTTTGGGGGTTTCTTAGAACTGGGTCTGGTCTTCTAGCCAGGATTTGATGATCTCTTTGTATCTCAAAATCACGGAAAATTTCATGCTTCATTCTTTAGGATGAATTCTAGTTTGTGCATATTCTATTTATAGTATGGTCAAATTTCAATATTTTGCACAATTCCCAGTGGACCACATTCTTCCTCCAGTCATGCCTCGTCTTGTACTTTTTATGTGATTCGCTGTTTCTTCTCTTTCTACATGTAATATTCACTTGCTAATCTATTGCGTATTGTCGATTTTCGCTTTAGGATAATTAGTCCTTTTGGGGGTTTTTTTGTTTGAGGTGGGGTGGCATTGGGACTTTTACTTGTGTTGTTTTGTTTTCTTATTAACTGCTATGGGGAGGGGAAACTGTGACAATTCTAAGCTTTCAGAAAAGATTAAAAACCTTTTTGCCGTGTATACTTATACATTCGACCAGAGTCATATTCAATTTGGATTTATGGTAAAAATGTCTTTACAATTAAATTACATTATTCAATCGGCATTTTACAAAGAACAGAACAGCAATTTTGTAAAGATTTCGGCATTTTAAATTAGTAGGGGTTAAAGACATTATACTGACCTGTATTGAACTTATAATCTTCCTGGCGACATAAGCTAGTTCCTAATCTCTTCAGTTCTGCTGTACTGTTTAGTTTCCACACTAGACAGAACCCCTCTGAAACTGTTAGACAAATTCACCTACCTCGGAAGCAGCGTCTCATCAACCGAAAAAGACATCGACACACGGCTAACGAAGACATGGACAGCTATCGATAGACTTTCGATCATATGGAAATCAGACCTGACCGATAAAATGAAACGCAGTTTCTTCCAGGTAGCTGTCGTATCGATACTGCTGTATGGATGCACTACTTGGACGCTAACTAAACGGCTGGAGAAGAACTAGACGGCAATTACACAAGAATGCTGCGAGCAAAATTGAACAAGTACTGGCGGCAACACCCCACAAGGCACCAACAATACGGCCACCTGTCTTCCATCACGAAAACTATCCAAGTTAGACGAACCAGACCTGCAGGACACTGCTGGAGAACCAAGGACAAGCTCATAAGTGATGTACTCCTGTGGACGCCCGCATATGGCCAAGCAAAAGCAAGATGACCAGCTCGAACATACATACAGCAGCTATGTGAGGATACGGGATGTAGCCCTGAAGACCAGCCAGAGGCGATGAATGATAGGGAGAAGTGGCGTGAGAGGGTCGGGGATATCTGTGCTAGTGGCACGACGTGATGATGATGATGATAATTAGTCCGTGCTGCTATAAGAAGAGATTCAGTCTCTTTCTTGAATTTTCCCCCTTCGTCGCCATATACATCTGCTTCCCTTTCTTCCTTTCTGTCAACAGTTCTATTCTTTTTTTTATTGCCTTTTTGTGCGGGATAATATTCTTTTTGCTTTCTCTGGGCTATTTTTTCCTATGATGTCTCTCAGTTGCATTGTTATTTTGGTCTTTCTTTGCGTGGCAGAAATTAGAATAACCAACATTTTCAGGCGGCCCGCAGGTCCCCCATTGTGGCTATCAAGAGAACTTCTACCGACCCAAACACTTCGATCCATTATCTGAGTCCCACGTTGTTTTGTTTTCATCACTGTGTAAGAGTATCTGACTAATGTTCGAGACATAACACCTCTACCTGGTCTTGGAACTTTTTAATGCATTCGTTTTTTTATTTTTTTTATTTTTTTTAGTTTGTTGAAAATCTGCTTTTCATGACGCAGATGAATTGATAATACAAATGTATTTAGTTACCTCCCTCATAAATCACGGTGTTATCTTTGGAATATTCAACGTTTTCTGACACAAAAAATGTTGATTTGGATTTTTATTTAATTTTTTTTCATGGGCAAAATAATGTGGCTATACCAGACCCAAGGATTGTTTATTATTTGTGTTCCTGTCACAGACGTGACCAAGTACGAAGACCCATCAGTAGGACACAAAAAAGATCCTTACGCCTTTATAATATTTATGTTTTAATTTGTTAAAATCCGCTGCACTCTTTATTTTTAGTAAATTTTGTGGTTTCATGTTACCGCTTCATTTGTGACGCTATAGAGTTTTATGATTAAGTTTTCTTTTTCTCTTTCTTTTTTAGGGGGGATGTTTTGGGTAAATCCTTTTTATTTTCAGTTGAAAACTCCAAGATTCCATTTCATTACCTTTCAAATTTCATTACCTTTCAAATCCTCACAAATCACTGATGATATAACCTACAAATACAAATGAAAAGAAACGACAGTAGAGGATTAAGATTTGTTTCTTTTTTTGTTTTGGTTTTATGGCATATCAACCTTTGTAGGTTATTCAATGCTTAATTTATTTTTATACAAATAAACAACTCTATTTCAAGCAATATTGTTTAGCATAAATTCACAGTTTAATAGTCAAAAAATTTCTCTTTCAAACAATTCAGTTTAGTCAAACAGTTCTAATTCAAACAATTCAGTTTGGTATCAGTATAGCTTTTGTTTATACACAGTTAAATGTCAAAACAGTTTTTTTTAAACAATCCAGTTTAGCAAACAAAAATAGTTCTATTTCAGTTTAACATGAGTACACATTTAAAATGTCAAAACAGTCTCATTTCAATTTAGCATAAGTACACAGTTTAGTTCTATTCAACCCATAGATAGGACCCTAACAGGTACTATCACTTCAGGCCAGGGTGGATCTGGGAGTGATGGCAATGAAAGGGTACTCCGCATTCCCCAAATCACCAGCATTACTGGAATCTCACCATCAGATTGCTTAGTGTCATATACAAGACACTCGTTAGAGGAGGGTTTTATCTCTCTGTAGAAAATCAGTCGGTGTATTTTATAGTCCCTGCTGACTGGGCAAAGCGGATTAAGAATTTTATTGTTAACTTAGGATCCTGGACTTCTTTTGTATATTGATCTTCGACCCAGCCAAACATGCCATTCCAAAGATGGTGGAAGTGACACATTCCGATGGCAGTTATGAGAAGAAATCGTGTTAGCGAGCTTGGCTGACAATATGGGACAAGGTTAAAATCCCATGGTCCAGTCAGACTGATGCACCGGAAGAGAGTGACCTGTGAATTGCATGACTGTTATTTCTGCTTGATGACGATCAAACATGCCATTACAGGGACGGCGGAAGTGACACATTCCATTTATGGAGAGATATTGAGTGGGCGGTTGAACTATTATATAACTCGGTGAGGACAGGAAGTCAGTTAGTTTGGAGACCAGACCCGTTGGTGACAAGATGTGGTAGAGAAAGCCAGCACCCAGCGGAGTGAGCCCCTGGGCCTCCGGTTGAGCAGCCCTGGATAACGAGAAAGACACAACGCTGATGGCCATAAGAGTGGGGGGTCAATATATTGCAGTTCTGTTCGGTCTCAACTCCCTCTCACACACAACCCTTTCAATAAAGTGAGAGGTATATTTTTTAAAGAAGTCTTCGTTCGTCTTTATTGTGTCGTTATGATTTCATTTGCATGTGTTTGTATAGTTGGTCATGATGGTGACTATACAACACTTCAGAGAAGTCATCAAGTTAATAACGCTGCCAGGATTATTTTATTTATATTTCTTATCATTTTTCAATTGTTTTTTTTTTATGGATTCTTTCATGTATTCTGACCTCTTTCGCTTAGTCGGGCAATTCATTTTGGGTCTTAAGCATACGCTGATTTTCAACCGTATACTTTCTTCCAGTTGCATTTCTTCGTTTCTTCTCCCATTTAATTTGTATTTCCTTTTAATAATCGTTCTTTATTTATTCATTTTAATCAATAATTCGTGTTTTTCATTTAGCTCTAGCGATGACCCGAGTAAACACTACGTATCTATCTACAATACGAATTTTCATCGCTCCCATTATATCCATCCAACACGCGACCGGCAGATCACATGTGTCTCGTATCGTAGTTTCGTGCAGCTTGAGACCAAGGTAGATCAAAAATGACATCTCTCACTTCCAGTGAAAGCCGGATGGCCGAAAAAATTGTCATTGATTAAAATTAATTGCCCTACGTTTCTGATTTGTCGTTTTACATAATCGATCTCTCGTAGGATTAAACCGATAATGTTATGTTTGCATTTAGCCTTCATGTTTATGTTTTTCCTCTAATTGTTTTTTTTTTCTTCTTGCGTGAGCACAAGTGCGCATGCGTCAGTTTGTAATTATGAGTTTTAGTGCGCAGTTATATTTCCTCTTTAACGAACCTGTTTGATTAACGAAGCAGCGACAACCCAAGAATTAAAGATATTGCTATGTCAATTAAAATCCAAGAGTCCCATAAATTGTAATATTAATGATTAAAAAATATGATATTATACTCGCTTATTGGACGCCTTCGGTGGCTGTTAAGATCGATATGAAGTCACTTTCTTTTTAAAAAATCTTGAAAATAACTGACTTAGAAAAGAAAGGAAACATCGATCGACATTTTTTTTTAAAAACTCGGTGAAGCCCAGATTACACTTACTATATTCCAATTATCATTATATCTACATCAAACTACTTTCTGGTTATTTTTTCTGATACATTTACTTAATATTATAGCTTGGACCGGTTCACACCGTTCATTTGCTGTTGAAAGGCTTTCTTAAGACTGGAAAATAAGTATTTGCAACACAAATAATTTTTCGTCATCATTTCATGTTAAGTCATAATGATATTGTCCCAAGGAGAATTTCCAATCTATAGCATAATCAATTTTCTATCCGGAACAGCATCATTCCAACGGAACATGAAAAGAGCATGAAATATTTTTATGTAGGAATTATAGACTCATAAGTCTTTAAAAATGTTTCAATAATAAATTCACGTTGCGTTCTGGTCTATGTTATGGCTGTTAACTGATTGTATATCAAAAGATAAGACATTAGCTTGATGGAGATCCATTATTTCTTGCCTAACTTTGCTTGCACCTCACAGGGGAAAGTTTAAAATGTAGGAGCTATTTCTGGCACCCCCTCTACTAAGCATTATTGTATGTAATTTGTTTTACTTTTACAAAAAGGAAAATAAAGCAATATTGACATTTAACTGTATGTAAACAAAAACTATACTTATACTAAACTAAATTGTTTGAATCAAAACCGTGTGATTAAACTGAATGGCTTAAAATAGAAATGTTTTTGACAATAAACCTGTGTACTTATGCTAATTTAATTGTCTGAAAGGGAATTGATCATTTGTATGAAAATGGATTCGATATTGAATAACCTACAAAGTTTTATATGCCATAAAACCCAACCATCCAACCAACCAACAATCAAATGATGGACGTCAAAGATCATTTTTCATGCTGGTGTTTTATGATATGCTAATACTTATAGGGTATATAAAACCAAATATTGTTTATACATGTACATAAATATTATACATCATTTGTAAATGAATATTTTGTTAGTAAAATTTTTAGATGAGCCAGATTACATTTGTTTTGACTTACTTAAATGGTTTCAAGTAATATCAACATTAATAGATCTACTTGCAGACATGTAAATGGTTTCAAGTTATATCAACATCAATAGATCTATTTGTAGACATGTAAATGGTTTCTAGTAATATTAATATTAATAAATCTACTTACAGACATGTAAATGGTTTCAAGTAAGATCAACGTTAATAGACCTACTTGCAGACAGGTAAATGTTTTCTAGTAATATCAACATTAATTGATCTACTTGCTGACAGGTAAATGGTTTCAAGTATAACAATTTAACTTTAGCAATTCTTTTCATCAAGTTTTCCTATCTAATCAAATACTAATCATTCGTTTGCACACAGTTAAATGGTTTCAAGTATTGCTTTTTAACACTAATAATTCTCGTCAATATTATTTATTTGTTCGTACATAGCTGAGTTGTTTAAAATATTTCTATGTAATATTAATAATTCAATTTAATATCAGTCGTTTGTTAGCACATGATTATATAATTCTAGTACAGTAAATGATTAAATATTTCTATTTGATCCCTAGACTGGACCCTAACAGGTACTACCAATCTGAGTGGACCTGAGACTAATGGCAGTGAAGGTGTACTCTACATTCCATAAAACTCCAAGCCTCTAGCCTCACAATTAGATGGTTTTAGCGTCATATCAAGGACACTCGTTGAGATAGGGCCTTACCCTTCTGCAGAGATGTTGTCAGTGTCTTCTACTGCCCCAACCGATTGAAGAAAGTCGAATATAATTAAATGAAAGATATTCTTGCAAAATACTTTTTGACATTGTGGTCTATCTTAACACCCATATGTAATCATCCCCATCATCATGATTATCTTCAAGGCACGTCAACAGCATAGATTCACTTGACTCTCTTTCAACCTCCGTCACTATCTATAATCACTCTTGATAAGTTGTCTCGAGGCCACTCAGTGTCCACATCGAGATTATAAAATAAGTTTTCGCTGGTCGACCAACATTGGTTTGCCAACGTGTAGAAGTTCATAGGATTATGTCACTCATGAGGTCATTTTTACTTCCCCAGCAGTGGCCAGCATGCTTGCCTTACTTTGATGGTTTGTGAGATGTGAGGTAAGTGGCCATTCAGTGGCTGTTGTGTAAGGAGCTGCTTCCTAGATTTGTTCAAAACGGAACGTAGCATACTTGTGTAGTTTCTATCTTGCTGATTCTCTAATGATTTCTTTTAAGTTAAACTAGTCTAAATACACAGGAGTACTAGGAGTACTAACACACCTTTAGCTTTAAGTTTGGAAGAAATCCTTTTTGTCTGTATTTATAACAGAAAACAAGGAAAAATTTGTAAATAAAATTCCTACTCTTTAAAAAAAAATCAACATCTATTTCCTTACCCTTCATATTAGCATATTTACCAACCCCTCCGCTCAAGCAGGATATGACACAAGATCAATTTTTAAGCGGAGTTTAACAGGTTTGAATTCAGAGTTTTCCTTCTCCTAGACTAGTTTCCTCAACCAGGCTAAAGAACCTAGTATGCCCTACTATTTACCCATAGCTGGAGGGAGAATAATTGGATTCATACCTTTCCCAAGGGTATTAGTGCTATGTGAAATGCAATCAGTCTCATTCAGGATTTGAACTCGTGTCACCGTGTCCATTTCCTACGATGATAACCATTACACCAAGGGCACCTCCACAAACCACGGGCATCTCCACTCTATATTTACCAATGCCTCCGCTCGGGCAGGATATGACACAAGGTCAATTTTTAAGCGAAGCTTAACAGGTTTGGATTCAGAGTTTTCCTTCTCCTAGACTAGTTGCCTCACCAAGGCTGAAGAACCTAGTCTGTCCTACTATTTACTCATAGCTGGAGGGAGAATAATTGGATTCATACCTTTCCCAAGGGTATTAGTGCTATGTGAAATGCAGTCAGTCTCGTCCAGGATTTGAAGTCGTGTCACCGTGTCCATTTCCTACGACGATAACCATTACACCATGGGCACCTCTTACCCTTCATATTATAATAATTACGCGAAATCGTATTTACAATCATCTTGGAAAGACGTGGCTCTAGAGGTGACCGCGTCCTCTGTAAAGAGTACGGATGTAACTTGCAAGACACGTTCAGGTTAATTGGCCGCGCAATTGCCATGACGTTGATTTGGCAACCCTTGTGTGTGATGTGGATCGTGGGGTCAGTGGTAGAGTTTCGGCTCTGCATTCTGTGGTCGCTACTGAATAGATCCAATAAGATCGGAACAGCAGTCTAGTGGTTTCGTATGTTGCACGCAAGTGTTTGCCAGATTTTCTGGTCACAGTAATTCAATTTACAATATAATACCGCAACTTAAAAAAGAAAAATGTACCAAGAAATATTTTCATTACTTCATTGTGTTTTTCATTATTGCCATTTTTTGTTCTTTTTATTTATTTTTTTACGATTTTTATTTACGATTTTTATTTATTTATTTATTTATTCACTGCTATCAATCTTTCTTTCTTTCTTTCTTTCTTTCTTTCTTTCTAATGCTATTCATCTTACTTCCCAGTATTTTCTTTCTTTCTTTCTTTCTTTCTTTCTAATGCTATTCATCTTCTTCTCAGATCTTTCTTTCTTTCTTTCTTTCTTTCTTTCTTTCCAATATTATTAATCTTTCTTTCTTTCTTTCTTTCTTTCTTTCTTTCTTTCTAATGCTATTTATCTTTCTTCTCCGTATTTTTTCTTTTTCTTTCTTTCTTTTTTTCCAATACTATTATTAATCCTTCTTTTCATGACAATTAGTCTTTTAATATTATTATAACCATTCTTTTCTGTTTCCTGTCCTGTCTTCGTGTTCTTTCTTTTCAGTAATATCAATATTGCTTTCTTTTTTAATACTATAAGTTAGATTTACTTATTATTATTAATCCTTGAGATTTTCCTTTCTTAAATTTTGTTCATCTGACTCTTTCTTTTTTTTTTTCCTTTTTTTCTTTTTGTCCCTTAAAGTATAAAGCTTTTATTCTTCCTCTAATTTCACTCAAGTCATTTTGGTGCTAGCTACTTTTCTTTCTATTTCTTTATTAGCATATTTTTCTTCTCGCTTCATATTCTTCTTCAGGGATTGAATTAAAACTGATCTTTTTCAATATTCTGGCTTTGAGGAGAGTGAGATAAAGGCCTTCATAATATTTTCTGTCTTTCTTATTTTACTTATTTCTTTTATCTTTCTTCTTTCTGGAATTATCATTAAAATATCTTTTCTTGCTCTTCGAATTCGTATCTTTCTTTCTTTCTTTCTTTCTTTCTTTCTTTTCACTGTTTCTTTGCTCATAATTTTTTCTTCTTCTTTCCTTTGCTTCTTTTTTTATTCATTTGATCTTTCTTTTAATTTTTTCTCATGCTTAAATCGTGTTCTTTTACTTCGTCTACTTTGTTTCATTTGATCTTTCTTTTTTTTATTTTTCCCCCTCGACCTTCTTTCTTTCATTCTTTCTTTCTTTCTTTCTTTCTTTCTTTCATGAATCCTTAGTATTTTTTCATCTACTTTCTTTGTTTTTTCCCATCACTCTTCTTTCTTTCTTTCTTTCTTTCTTTCTTTCTTTCTTTCTTTCTTTCTTTCTTTCTTTCTTTCTTTCATGAATCCTTAGTATTTTTTCATCTACTTTCTTTGTTTTTTGCCTTCACTCTTCTTTATTTCTCTCTTTCTTTCTTTCTTTCTTTCTTTCTTTCTTTCTTTCTTTCTTTCTTTCTTTCTTTCTTTCTTTCATGAATCCTTCGTATTTTTTCATCTACTTTCTTTGTTTTTTGCCTTCACTCTTCTTTATTTCTCTCTTTCTTTCTTTCTTTCTTTCTTTCTTTCTTTCTTTCTTTCTTTCTTTCTTTCTTTCATGAATCCTTCGTATTTTTTCATCTACTTTCTTTGTTTTTTGCCTTCACTCTTCTTTATTTCTCTCTTTCTTTCTTTCTTTCTTTCTTTCTTTCATGAATCCTTAGTATGTTATCTTCTACTTTCTTGTTTTTTTTCCCAAAATTTGCAATTTCTAACTTTTATTTTTCTGTTGTTTAAATCGGTATCATTTTCTTTCACCCTTTTATCATGTGTTCTTTAATATTTATTTCTGCTTTCTTTCTCTCTTTTATTTTTATTTTCTTAAATTTTTCTTTTTTGTTTAAATGCTTAATATTTCTTCATCTGCTATTCTTTATTTCTATCTTTCCTTTCTTCTTTCTATTCTTTTCTTTTTTCTCTGTTATCTAAATCCGTATTATTTTCTTCGCTTACTTAATTTCTTTTTTTTTTCTTTCATTCGTTGGTTTTTCTTTCTTTCTTTTCAGCTTTTCCCCCTCGTTTGTTTTTTCTTACTTTTTAGTATTCTTTTTCCCTGTTAATTAAGTCATTAAGATTTTTCTCCCACTTTTTTCATTTCTTTCTTTTCTTGTCATTTCTTTTCTCTTTTACTTGAGTTAGCAAAGCAAGAATTTTATTCTTCTACTTCATCAGTTTCTTTCCTTCTTTTATTCAAGCTTTCTTTTTTTAAATTTTTCATTCATTCCTTCATTATTTTATTCATTCAATAATTATTTTATTCATTCAATAATTAATTAATTCATTCATTCTGTCTTTCTTTTATTCATTCATTCATTCTTTTACTCTTTTATTCATTCTTTCATACTTTCATTCATTCATTCATTCTCTCTTTCTTTTATTCATTCATTCATTTTTTACTCTTTTATTCATTCTTTAATACTTTCATTCATTCATTATGTCTTTCTTTTATTCAGGCATTCATTCTTTTACTATTTTATTTATTCATTAATTCATTCTTTCATTCATTTCTTCATTTAATATTTTTTCATTCTTTTATTCATTCTTTCATTCCTTCATTATTTCTTTCATTCTTTTATTCATTCTTTTTTTCATTCATTATTTCCCCCCTTTTTTTTCTCTATCACTTTACGATTTTTCCTTTCGATTTATTCTTTTATCAGTTTTTTATTCAATTCATCTTTCTCCTTCTTTTTGCTTCATATTTCTTAATCCCGCTTAAGGTTTTCTCTTCTTTTCTTCTTCTTTTTCCTTCTTCTTGCTTTTATACTTTCTTTAAAACTGTTGATTGAAATCATTCTATTTGAAAGTGCTATCAATTGCAGAATGAGAAGTTCTTTATTTCGAAAGCACGCAGAATACCAGCAAATGCCTTCGTCTTTGATTATCATCTAGAACTTGAAATCGCTGAAAAAGTCACGTCGAACTAAATCAGTTACGTTTTTTCTTTCTTTAAAGTCCGCCATTATTCTAGAAAGAATGGTCCTTGCCCAAATGCTACTTTCATATTCACAAATAGAAGCTGGACTGCATCCAAGAACGTTTTTCATAGAAAGTAAGGAAAGTGAGAATAGCAGAACCCCATGCCAATGCCAGTCATTGAATTCGTAGACCGTTGAATGGAAGATCATTGGTTTTAACTTTTTTTTTCCTTCATTCACTGCAAGGAATGGAAAACGGCCAAATGTCAAGACCAACTAGTCTATTAGATCTTTTAAATTACGTCCTGAACTTAATCCTGAAAAAAGGTAAGATCAGTTAAGATCTTGTAGTGGCAAACGAGACTAGCAGAACATCATTATTCTTTGGTTACCTCTACAGCCGGCCTAACTATTATGAATATATATACAAATACAAAATATTGTTCGTCTGGTACAGTTTTTTCTTTCCTTTGTATATTTAATCGTGGCACAAAAGCACAAGCACCTTGATGATATCAGTAAAATGAAGATAGAATAAGAAAGAAAGAAAGAAAGAAAGAATGAAAAATACAAAAATAAAAAGAATAAATTGATTGACAAAAATTGAAAAACAAAGTAATCCATCGTGATGAAATTATTGAGAAAGTAAGTCAACACAATAGCGTTTCAATTAAATAAACCATCATCAGGGCTTTTAAAAAGATTATACTGAGTAAGTCGACACAATAGCGTTTCGATTAAATAAACCATCATCAGGGCTTTAAAAAAGATGATACTGAGTGTTGTTAGATCAACAATGCATGTTTGATAAAGATTTATTAAACATTATTTTTTTAAATATCCCTCGTTGATCTAACAACACTCAGTATCATCATTTTAAAGTCCTGATGATGGTATATTAAAACCGAAACGTTATTGCGTCGACTTACTTTCACAATAAAATAATCCTTTTGGATGTCTTTTTTCAATTTTTGTCCATACTGTTGGATTCTTTTCCATTATTTACTTCCACTGATAGATAGATATGACGATTAAATTAAAAATTATATAATATTTTCCCCTTCATGTTGTCTTTCTGGTGTATATAGATAATACTTTGTAGTTAAACAGTTTACTGTACCTTGGTTTCCTAATAAAGGACTGATCAAGTTCATCGGCATACCTGTATAATTTGCATGAAAATCATCTTGAAATGAATTCCCTGGAGTTCGAACTTGCTTCCAACGATGTCATAGTCCTGCATGATAGCCACTAAAACACGAGGACTCAGCGCTAAGAAGAAATTAAGATTCATTTTTTTAATGTCATCATCATCATCATGTCGCGCCGCCTGCGCGGATATCCCTGACCGTCTCTCGCCATTTCTCCCTATCATTCATCGCCTCCGGCAGGTCTTCAGGATTACAACCCGTGTCCTCACATAGCTGCTGTATGTAAGTTCGTGCTGGTCGTCCCACTCTTGCACAACCATGAGTGGGGGTCCACAGGAGTACATCGCTTATGAGCTCGTCCTTGCTTCTCCAGCAGTGTCCTGCGTGTCTGGTTCGTCGAACTTGTATAGTTTTTGTGATGGGGGGCAAGTGTCCGTATAGTTGGAGTCTCGTGGGGTGTTGTCGCCAGGACTTGTTTAATACTGCTCTCAGCATTCTTGTGTAATTTCCGTCCAGCCTCCTCTCCAGCCGCTTCGTAAGCGTCCATGTGGTGCATCCATATAGCAGTATCGACACAACCGCTGCCTGGAAGAAACTGCGTTTCATTTTATCTGTTAGGTCCGACTTCCATATGATCGAGAGCCTATCGATAGCTGTCCATGCCTTCGTCAGTCGTGTGTCGATGTCCTTCTCGGTTGATGAGACGCTACTTCCTAGGTAGGTGAATTTGTCGACTAGTTTCAGAGAGGCTCCGTCTAGTGTGGCAATGTTGCCTGTTTGGTTGTAACACATATATTCGGTTTTGTTTGCATTGACATGTAGGCCAATGCCAGCTGCAGCTCGTTCCAGACTATGTAGTAGTGTCTCTGCTTGATTAGGCGTATTCGCTAGTAACGCCAAGTCATCAGCGTAGTCGGCGTCCGTGATTGTTTTTGCGGGGTACCTTTTGCTTCTTCTCTTAGTCAGCTCAAAGCCATTTTCTCTGATTTTGTCGATCGAAGTCCTAAGCACATAGTATAGACAGATGATAAAGAGGTACGGGGCTAGTGTGTCTCCTTGTAGTACTCCTGCAACAATGTCGAAGTATTCCGTGTCTCCATCTGGTGAACGTACTTTTACTTTGGTGTTTCTGTAGAGAATCATTATCGCTGCTACGGTTTCTTTTGGTAGGCCGTAAGCTAGTAGGATTTGCTCCATCTTCCCTCTGTGTATGGAATCGAAGGCCTTGGTAAAGTCGACAAATAGTAATGTCGCCTGTAAGTTTTTTGCCTGAACGCCTTCCAGGATTCTACGAATGGTCAGTATTTGTGAGGTTGTGGATCTATTTCTCCGGAAGCCATTTTGGTTTTTCCTAAGGATGTTTTCCATTTTGGGTTCTATGCGGTTTCGTTGTAGGGCATTGTAGATTTTGGCTGCTATGGATGTAAGTGTTATCCCTCGGTAGTTCTTGGCTAGTCCGAGGTCGCCTTTTTTAGGGAATGGAAGGATGCATCCCTTCGTCCATCGTTCTATCCTATTTTGACTATAGACTGCGTTGCATTGCCGGAGCAGTATATCGTCGAATTGTCTCGTCTTCCACACTTCTGGGGGGATCTCGTCTAGCCCCGCCGCTTTCCTATTTTTAATTCTTCTGAGAACCGTGTCGAGTTCTTCTTTGGTGAAAGGACCTAGTTTTACGTCTAATTGCTTACTAATAATTCTGGTGATCGGTTCATCCGTTATTTCCGGTGGGTTTCCTAGTAGATTTTTGAAATGCTGTTCCCATAGTTTTATTCTTTCTTGTTGGCTTGCAGCTTTCAATTTTGCTTTGGCTGTGCTCTTCCTTCCACTTACTTCGTTTATTGTTTGCCAGGCTATCCTGGATTGCCTATCTTCCACCGAGTCTCTAATCTTATCTATCTGATTTTGTACGTATTCTGCCTGTTCTTTTAGGTATATTCCTGTTAATTGATGTTGCGCCTTTTCTAGTTCTCGTGCATTTGTATTTGTTGGGTTCTGTTGATAGTTTTTGGAGGCAGTCATCCTCCCTAGTACGTAGCATTCCGAAACACAACCTGCTAGTCATTGGCGGAGATATGAATGCACAAATCGGGAAAAACAGACACAACAAATACAGCCTACACTACGCGTCTAACAGGAATGGACAGCATTTAATAGATTTCATGATAGAAAATAGATTAACCTGCCTCAATACAAACTTTCAAAAAAGGGAGGGGAAATTATGGACCTACACATACGCGAATAAGAGTAAAGCACAGATAGACTACGTCCTTATAAACAGGAAATGGAAAAACAGTGCGATGAACTGCGAGGCATACTCCTCCTTCGAGGGTGTGTCCTCCGATCATCGAATAGTTACGGCCAAAGTACGACTAAGCCTAAGAAAAAACGCCACACGTAAAGCGACGACCAAGCACTATGACTGGGCCCTACTCAACAACAGAGATATTAGAGATAAGTATGCATTAGAATTAAGAAACAGATTCGAAGCACTACAAGAGAAGGTAGAAATAGGCACCCCAAATGACGAATATGAAAATTTTGTAGAAGCACACCTGGAGGCGGCAGAAAAGTGTATTCCAACAAAACCTAGAACTAAATATAGAGTCCCTTGGGAAACGCTAGCGGCTAGAGAAAAACGTGCACTTTTTTAATGTAAATGGAAAAAATAGAAAGAAAGAAAGAAAGAAAGAAAGAATCTGGAAAACTGAAAAAGTAAAAAGAAAGAAAAGAGGGAAAAAATAAAAAGAAAGAAAACGGTAAAAGTAAATAGAAATAAAAAAGAAAAAGAAAAACTGAAAAAGAAAAACTGAAAAAGAAAAAGAAAAACTGAAAAAGAAAAAAGAAAAGAGTTAGAAAGAAAGAAAGAAAGAAAGAAATAAAAAAGAAATTTAAGATTCTTTTTTAAATGAGTAAATAAAAAGTTGCGAATGATCTGCAGAAAGAAAGAAAGAAAGAAAGAAAGAAAGAAAGAAAAAAAGAAAGGTAATACGATGAATAAGTGATTGATCGTAACGGTATGTCAACCTGTCTATGCTGAGAGGTTAGAGGTTAGAGGTTACATATATATTTATATTTTTTGTGTAGATGTTTCTTTAGACGTTTTTGACACACATTAATTTGGGTTGGTTTGGTTTGGTTTTATGGCATATCAACCATTGTAGATTATTTAATGCCAAATCCATTTTTATGAATAAAGACATTTCCATTTCAAACAATTCAGTTCAGCATGAGTACATTTTTTTGTTTACACACAGTTAAATGCCAAAACAGTTCGATTTCAAACAATACAGTTGAGCCTTATTATAGTTTAGTTCTATATGATCCATAGATAGGACTCAATCATGTGTTACCACTCTGAATCAGAGTAGAACTGGGAGTGATGACAATGAAGGGGTATTCTGCATTCCCCAAAGCTCCAGCATTACTGGAACCTTACCATCTGATCGTTTAGTGTTATATCCAGGACACTCGTGGGGGAAGACTTACGCCTTTGCAGAGAAGCAATCGATGTATTCTACAGCCCCAGCCGACTAGACCACTGGACACTCTTTGGGCGAGGGGAAGTCTTACGTGTCTGGTTTGGTTGGTTTCTTTGTTTAATGGCTTATCAACCTTCGTAGGTTATTTAATGCCAAAGCTATTGTCCTAGAACAGTAGTGGTACTATTAAACCCATAGCTGGGAGGATAAGGGGGTTCATACCTTTCCCTAGGGTATTTGCCTGAAAGTGAATCTTATGACACTGCAGAGAAGCAGTTGGTGCATTCTCCAGCCCCAGCCGACTAGGCTATGTCACATATTTATATAATATTAAGTATTCCTATCAAATACTTATAATTTGCAAATTTTTGCACGCTTTTTAAGCGTTCCTATTTAGTGCTAATAATTATATGACTTCAAATGATTTACATTCAATAATAGTCTTTTGTTTGTAAACAGTTTTATTTTTGTTTCAAGCAACTAATAATAATCCTTAGTAAACAATTATCGCTTCAAGTAACTATTCTTAATAAAATAATTTACTACTATATGACATTATATCTTCAAATCGAATGCTAATATTTTATAAATAGATCCATTTGTTCCATAGATAGAAACTAATAGATACTAATACTCCGGATTAGAGTGGACGTGGGAGTAATGGTAATGAAGGGGTACTCTACTCTCCCCAAAGCTCTAAAAATGGGGCCTCATCATCAGATGCAATTTAGGATTATCCCTTCATTGGCATTGCTCCCTGGTCCACTCTGGCCCAGAATGGAAGCACTTGATAGGGCCCTATCATTGTGTTAAATAGAACTAACTGCATACGAATGCTAAACTAAATTGTTTGAAATGGAACTGTTTGACATTTAACTGTGTAAATAAAATCAGTACTTATACTTAACTGAATTAGAACAGTTTAAATAAACTGAATAGCTTGAAAGAGATTTGTTTTTTGACAATTATTGGCTTAGTGAATAGAATGTTCGCCAATGGTCGCCCTCGACTACAGTCGCCAACTTTACTTACTCATGGTAAACTAAATTGTTTGAAATAGAATTATTTGGATAAAAATGGATTTGGCGTTAAATAACCTACAAAGGTTGATATGCCATAAAACCCAAACAACCAACCAAGATTAAATAACTATTTTAATGAGCCTTGATAAATGATTAGAACTTCAAATTTAAAACCTCAAGGACGTCTTTTTTATAAAAGTTTCGGTTTCAGTCTGTTTGACCTCAAATAAACTTGAACCCCACATAATCTAGGTGAGAGACCGAACTTCAAACTGATATCACTAGAAAAGAATTGAGTTCCTGAGAGTTTCCGTTTAATTGGGATCATCAGACAGATACACATGGCCACTCCCAATGTTCTGAATTGTTGTATTGAGAATCAGGCTGCGTGAAAAACACGGAGGATCAAAAAAAGAACGAATCTACATTTTACTTGGATCCTAGCTGTGCTTTTTCAGAAAATGTTCTGGCCTGTTAATGCAGTCTCATCTCCTGTTGGACAGATCTTTGCTCTTTGTTCGGTACATCAAATTTGGCATGGATAATTCTGTCTGGGCTCCAAATTCACGTAGCTAATTCCTTTTCAATTTAACTGGAATCATTTCTTATTTGACTGGAATCATTTCTTATTTGACTAGGCAACTTTATACAATCAAACCGAAAAGGAAATTGTTTCTTGGTTTTTGTCACTAAATCTTTTCAGTTTTTGTGTTGTTGTTGTTCTTCTTCTTGTTGTTCTTCAATAGCGAGTGTAACTATTTTAAAATGTAAAGATCGATTATTGAGCAGATAAATATATTTGAAATCACTGAGGAAAATGAAAAAGTAAATAGAAAAAAAAATGATCAATTGAGCTGCATTTGGATTTTGTTCTGTTTTTGTTTTGTTTGTTTATTGACCATTAATTCAAGAAGAAGAAGAAGAAGAAGAAGAAGAAGAAGAAGAAGAAGATTGGTTTGGTTTGGCTTCTTTGTTTAATGGCATATCAACTTTTGTGGGTCATTTAATGTCAAATCTATCCTATTAGAAGATCAGCAATGGTACAATTTTACTCATGTCTGAAGAGATAAGGGGCCTCATACCCTTCTTTAGGATATTAGTACAAAAAAACTCCAGACAAACAAAAAAATGTAATAGCGCGACGGGAGTTCTGACACTAAGATGTTAAAATGTAGGATGTTAGTTTCTGCTAAGAAGAAGAAGAAGAAGAAGAAGAAGAAGAAGAAGAAGAAGAAGAAGAAGAAGAAGAAATACAGATTAAATACGAAGAGAAAACAAAAACAAGAAAAAGAAAGGATTACGTTCGAAAAATGAATTCTCCACTTTTTTGCTCATTTGTATGATCATATCTTTTTACATTCCTATGTACTTGTACGCTTGTTTGTTTGTTCAGGTTTTATGGTATATCAACCTTTGTGGGTTATTTAATGTCAAATTCATTATTACACAAATAGACAGTTCTATTACAAATAATTTAGTTTAGCATAAATACACAGTTTAATTGCCAAAAATATTTCTATTTCTAGCAATTCAGTTTATTTAAACAGTTCTATTTCAAACTCTTCAGTTTAGAATAAGTATAGTTTCTTTTGCACACAGTTAAATATCAGAAGAGGTCTATTTCAAGCAATTCAGTTTAGCGTACACAAACAGCTCCATTTCAAATAATTCAGTTCCGCATAAGTACGCTGTTTCAATGTCAAAACAGTCTAATCTCAAGTAATTCAGTTTAGCATTAGTACACAGTTTAGTTCTATTCGACCCATAGATTAGGCCCTATCAGGTGCTACCAATCCAAGCCAGAGTGATTTGGGAGCGATGACAATGAAGGGGTACTCCGTATTCCCCAACGCTCCAGCATTACTGGAACCTCACTATCAGATTGTTTAGTGTCATTTACCAAGAGACCCATTGGTGGGAGGTCTAACCCCTATTCAGATAGGCAGTCTGTGTATTCTACAGTCCTATCTGACTGAGCAACAGGTACTTGTAGTATTAGCTATTCATTGTCGATATCAAGTGATTTTTCATTGATTAAATTTATATTATTAAAACTTTTGCTAAGCCAAATCATAATTATTTTTTTCTTGGGAATACATTTGTTGCAATTCACGATTAATTTATAAAGTCTACTGCAAAACCAGTGTTCTGATTGAACAGGAAATTAGTTTTTTATCATGCGGAATAATCAGACTATTTTCTTCTTATTCATTGTTATATTCACAACGTTTCCACCGATACATCCTTTGGCCTTGTTCAGGTGTTTCTTGTTGAACTAAGGAGCTTACGCGGGACATTGAAGCGAACCATTTATTCAATCCACCGGAGTAGATTGTACTAATTCCGTTACCCATAACCAGGTACAAGTTTTAAGCTATAGTCATCATCATCATCATCATATCGTGCTGGCAGCACGGATATCCCTGACCCTCTCTCGCCACTCCTCCCTATCGTTCATCGCCCTAGGCAGGTCTTCAGGACAACAACCTGTATCCTCACATAGCTGCTGAATGTACGTTCGTGCTGGTTGTCCTGCTTTTGCTCGGCCGTGTGTGGGGATCCATAAGAGTACATCTCTTATGAGTTCATCTCTGCTTCTCCAGCAATGTCCTGCATGTCTGGTTCGCCTAACTTGAATAGTTTTCGTGATAGGGGGCAGGTGGCCGTACAGTTGGTGTCTTGTGGGGTGTTGCTGCCAGGACTTGTTCAGGATTGCACGCAGCATTCTTGTGTAATTGCCATCTAGTTTCTTCTCCAGCCGTTTTGTTAGCGTCCATGTAGTGCATCCATATAGCAGTATCGATGTGACCGCTGCCTGGAAGAAACTGCGTTTCATTTTATCGGTTAGGTCTGATTTCCATATAGTCGATAGCCTATTGATAGCTGTCCATGCTTTCGTTAACCTCGTTTCGATGTCCTTTTCGATTGATTCGACGCTGCTTCCTAGGTACGTGAATTTGTCTACTAGTTTAAGAGGGGTTCCTTCTAGAGTGGAGATGTCCCCCGTTTGGTTATAGCACATATATTCCGTTTTGTGTGCATTAACATGGAGGCCTATGCTTGCTGCTGCTCGTTCCAAACTATGCAGAAGTGTTTCGGCTTGGTCAGGTGTATTTGCCAGTATCGCTATGTCATCGGCGTAGTCGGCGTCGGTAATTGTTGTTGCGGGGTATCTTCTGCTTCTTTTCTTCGTCAGTTCGAAGCCATTCTCTTTGATTTTGTCAATCGATGTTCTAAGTACGTAGTCTAGACAAATGATAAAGAGATACGGAGCCAGCGTGTCCCCTTGTAGTACTCCTGCTACAATGTCGAAGTATTCTGTGTCTCCATCTGGTGATCGTACTTTTACTTTAGTGTTTCTATAGAGAATCGTTATTGCCGCTACGGTTTCTTTAGGTATGCCGTACGCTAGTAGGATTTGTTCCATCTTTCCTCTGTGAATGGAGTCGAAAGCCTTGGTAAAGTCGACAAATATTAATGTCGCTTGTAGGTTCTTTGCCCGTACACCTTCAAGGATTCTGCGGATGGTTAATATTTGTGATGTCGTAGATCTATTTCTTCGGAAGCCATTTTGGTTTTTTTCTAAGTATGTTGTCGATTTTGGGTTCTATTCGGTTTCGTAGTAGGGCATTGTAGATTTTAGCAGCTCCGATAGATAGATGGACGAAGGGATGCATACTCCCCTTCCCTAAAAAGGGGGACCTCGGATTAACCAAAAACTACCGAGGCATAACACTTACATCCATAAGCTATAGTAAGTATTCCTTATTATCTTAAAATGTAGTTAGAATTGAACCTGCAACTTCCAGGTGATTTCGCTTTGAGCAGTACACATGGTGTAATGAATATAGGCGATTGCTTAAAGGATGCATCGGCCGAGACGTTGTGAATATAACAATAAAGCTTAAGACATTAGTTGGAATACTCTAAATGATAAAAATCATCAAGATTTATCTAAAAAAATGTGACAAATGGACATCAATTTATAATCTAAATTGCGCTTGTGGAGATGGAGCAATGTAATATAATTACGGAATGATTTTTTTTATATTAATAATTTTTCGTTAATAACATTTTATCATTCGGATTGGTTGGGCTTTGAACTAAACGGCTACTAATGGAGGTGCACACATATTGAGTACAGTTCACGGTCGGGCGCAGAGGCTATGACAATCATGAATGTAATAAAAAAACCAAATAGAAAATGGAACTGGGGTGTGAATGATGTCATGCTCGGAAGAATGGGCTGAGAATTTGGTGATTTTGAAAAAGACGTTAGTTGAGATCTGATTCTAGGCGGGGCCAGTCCAACTGTGGCCTACAGGATGCGCAGCGCGTTTGTTGGGTAAGATAGTACAGTCAGCATAGTAAAAATTGTGTCTCTCTCTTCTTGTGTCGAAAAACTAAAGTCAAGAAGTTAAAAGTTTCGTACCTGAACAACGGAGAGTCGTCAGTGTTTCGTATTTCCCTTCACCAGTATATTTTACAGCTACAGTAACAATCGAAAATCACAAAAGCTTACAAAATCTGATGAATATACTATTCATTATATATACTAATATATATATATATATATATATATATATATATATATACTAATCATTGATTTATTCTTATAATCTCAAGAGACTTTTGTACACTCTTTTTGTAAGTAATGATATATATATATATATATATATATACTTATACATCGGTGCAAATAAGAAGTGTTAGTGTAAAAATGATGCTATTATTGCAGATTAGGTATTAGAAGATTCTTGATAGTTTCACAGCAATACCCTTATCAAACTAAGTGATTTCCACGTCGTGAGTATCCACTGTTGTGTCAGACATCATGAGAAGGAATTTTAAGTTTTAAATCCAAAGTTTTCATTTTGTTTCTTACTAGAATGAATGAGAGTAAAAGACTAGAAATGACTGGGTGGGGAAGGTAAATCACTGTTAATTTTTCAAGAAGTTTAAATTCGACCATACGAAGAAATGGTATATGCACAACCTAGAATTTGCCCTTGAAAAAATTAGATCTATAAAATGATTTCAGATACAAACAGATTATCAAATCACAGCCAAACGACTAAACCTCGTGATAGTCACCAAAAAAAAAAAAAAAATGAAGCTGCCGAATAGTGGACTTAAACGTTCCAATTCGCCACAGGATAAAACTGATAGGAAGCGAAAAGAGAGAAAAGTACCTAGATCTTGCTAGAGAACTGAAAAAACTATGGAACATGAAACCGACGGAGATACCTACTGCAACTGGTGCGCTTGGTACAGTCACCAAAGGATTGGTACTGGACTGGAAGACTTGGAAATAAGAGGACGAGTGTAGACCATTCATTATTGCAATTTGCTAGAATATAAAAAAGAGTTCTGGAGACCTGAGACCTTTCACTGAGACTCAAGTGAAAAACCATCAGATAACGCTGGTGTGAAGTAATCTCGAACGAGCAAAATAATTGCGAAAAAGTGATATATGTATAATTCAGAATCCGTTCTTGAGATTATGACGAACAAAGTTCTCTGGAATTTTGAGATACAAACATATCACCAAATCTCAACCAAACAACCAGACCCGATGACAGTTAACAGCAAAAAAAAAAAAAAAAAAAAGAGAACCTCTTGAATAACGCACTTTGCCGTACCGGCAGTCCACAGATTAAAAAGAAAAAAGAAAGCAAAAAGACATTGTTAGAAAACAAAAACAAAAACAAAAAACTATGGAACATGAAGGTGACGGTGATACCAATTGGAATTGGTGCACTCGGAACAATCCCAAAAAGCTACGTTAAGGGATTGGAAGAGTTGGAAATCAGAGGACAAGTGAAGACCATCCAGCCTATGGTAGTATCAAGATCGGTCAGAATACTGAGAAGAGTCCTGCAGATTCGAAGAGATTTGCTGTCACTCAAACTTCAGTGGAAAACCATCAGCTAATGCTGGAGTGAGATACTCTCAATAAAATAATAATGCCGTCTCATCAGGCTACAGAATGAAAATAAAAAAAGAAACGAGAAACAAGTACTTAGACCTTACCGGAGACATGAGAAAACTGTGGAAAATTGGGTCACGATGATACCAGATTTAATTGACGTTCTTGGAACGGTCCCTATAGGATCGGAAAGTGGAATGGAAGAGTTAGATATCGAATGATGTATCAACACTATCCAGATTAGAGCATTGTTAAGATCGGCTAGAATACTGAGTGGAGTCCTTGAGACCTGAAGAGAAATTACCGTCATTAAGACTCGAATTAAATACCATCAGCTAACACTAGTTTGAATAACTTAAAAGGAGTAATTTATTAAAAGTGAAAGCTAGAAAAAAAACCATAATCGATTAAATAGATCAACAAATCATAAAATCAATATCAATTAACCTACAAAAATAACAATGCCATATAAATCAGACCGGCCTTACCTGATTGCTCCCAAAACATGATCACTCTCCCCATCATCCAGTCAACAGTGTGTAAAGGAAAAACCATGAAGAGGAAACTACTTAGTCAAATGATTGCATCGGCTAAAAACTGATAGCTACCAACCACTGTTGACAACGCTATCCTAAATTATATATATACATATATATAATTTCTTAACGAATATTTCGTTGTTAACATTTTTTAATGAACTAGAGCTCATTTATTTGCACACAGTTGAATAGTTATAAGTATTGCTATTCAACACTGATACTTCTATTCAATATAAATCGTTTATGTTACCAAGCACTGTTGATAACGCTATCCTAATATATATATATATATATATATATATATATATATATATATACGAGGTGCATACGATAGGTTTCCAGACTTTTGTTGTATGGGCACTTTTATTGATGGTACACACATGAAATTCAAGTCCCCTTCGAAGTAATCTCCTCCGGCTGCAATGCATATATTGTACCATTCCAACAACTTCTGGAAGGCCCCATGGAAGTCCTCTTGTGTGAGAGTGTCAATGACTTCGTCACAGCCTCTTTCATCTCTTCAATTGTCTCATAATGACAGCCTCTGAGCTTAGGGAATAACCAAAAGTCACAGCGAGCAAGGTCTGGACAATAGAACTGTCTTGATGGTCATCTTGGTCAAATAGTCTCTGACAAGGATGGAGTTGTGGACTGGTGTATTGTCCTGGTCGAAATGCCACTGACCCGATTTGAAGAGTGCTGGCCCCTCCCGACGGAATCTCTTCCTGAACTCCCTTAAAATCTCAACATAGGAACCCTAACCCTAACCCTTTGGCCAATCAACTCTGGTATATTGACTTCCTTACTCCTCCCACACCTCTCTTCATCTCTCACAGACTCTCTGCCTTCCTTGAATCACTTTTGCAACTCAAGAACTGATGCTCTATTCATGCAAGATGCTTTTAAAATAGTCTGAAATAATCCATACGTTTCTGTGGCATTTTTCCAAGTTTAAAACTGAATTTTATTGCCTATTGTTCTTCTAAAGTGTAAGATTTCATTTTTGAAATTCACCAGCTGTGACAATCAGGCTTTAGCAGGGTGTATTCCAAATCCTGCTGAATCTGTTCCTTTGAACCTGAAATCATAAAAATTTGTCAGTCATCTCATAAAATGTGTAGCAACAACATAGTGACTTTTCAAGAGTCTGTGACAGTTTTAAATGCCCATACGAAAAAAGTTTGGATACTTATTGTATGCATCTCGTATATATATATATATATATATATATATATATATATATATATATATATTGTCATCCACAGACAGACTGTTTCGTTCTATCAGAACTCTTCAGTGTGGCTTGACACGCAAGACGCTCGAAGCCGAGATGGAAACCCGTCCAACTTTATGTTAGACTAAGTTTCAGACCTATATATATATATATATATATATTTTTTTTTTTCATCCACACACATACACACACAAATATATATATATATATATATATATATATATATATATAATTTCTTGACGTATATTTCGTTGTTAACATTTTTAAACGAGTCAGAGTTCATTTGTTTGCACACAGCTAAATGTTTTCAAGTATTACAAAGCAACATAAACATTTTCAGTTAATATCAGTCATTTGTTTGCCCCCAGTTAACTGGTTATATGCATGCGATTTGTAAGTGAACAATTTTGTTGTATAGTGACTCCTATCACGTGACTTCCGGTCTCGCGGAATTATAAAAGACGCTGTGTCTCTTAAGCACGGGGAAGCAGAAGCAGAAAGAGAAACAGAGAGACAGCTCTGAAAGGACGTCGGTAGTAAGACCAACTTCGGATGTAACAGCGCAAGACTTATAATACCAGTCGAACTGTACACTTGACTTAATAAAGAATTAGCTCAATTTCACTGTGTATCTTTCCCTTACCACAAGTTTGAAGATATTTTTTTTAAATTTTAGATAGCCCAGAGGTCAACATCGCATTGTCTGTATAGAAACCTGACCTTGGGACATCACCCCACAAAAAAAAACAAAAACAAAAAAAAACCCCTAAATCTTTAGAAGTTTCTGTTTGGGCGGCATTTCCTATTAGTCTTTGGTTTAGTAATATAGAGAATACAGACACGTAAAAAACAAAGATCTAAACAAGATTTAATGTTTCTTGGATTAAAACAGCTTTTCTCTGAAAATATCCCACTCCATTAATACAGTCAAATCCTCTTTTTAAAACAATTTTGCCTTTTGTTTGTTGAATTGTCTAATTCAAAGAAGATAATTTGCTTGAGTCCCAAATTCATGGAGAAACGACTTCTTTTTCATTTTCTCTAAAAGCTTTTCAGATTTGATAAATGAACATGATATTATTAAACAGAGGGTGAAATTGTTTCTTGCATTTATCGCTAAATCTTTTATTGTTTCATTTAAAAGAAATTTAAGAAGTTAAAGAAAGAAAGAATAAAACTGAAAGAAAGAAAGAAAGAAAGAAAGACCGAAAGAAAGAAAGAAACATACAAATACTTAAAGAAAGAAAGAAAATAAAAGGAAGAAAAAAAAAGCGAACAAGAATTTAATGAGTAAAAAGAAAGAAAAAAAAAGTAAAATAAGAAATTTTAAAAATCAAAGAAAAAAAGTAACAATCAAACATTTAAAGAAAGAAAAAAAGAAATAAGGATAGATTTAAAAAAAGAATAATTGAAAGAGTAAAAACGAAACGTGGAAAGAAAGAAAGAAAGAAAAATGAGAGAAGGGAAGAAAAATTGAAAGAGAAACATAAAAGAAATAAAGAAAACTGCAAGCGAGAAAGAAAGTAGCAGAAAAAAACCCACAAAAAACAATCAAAAAAATAAATAAATAAAGAAAGAAAGAAAGAAAGAAAGAAAGAAAAATATGAAAAAAAGAAAACTGCAAGTGAGAAACAAATAGAGTACCAAAAAAAGGAATCAAATAAATAAAGAAAGAAAGTAAGAAAGGAAGAACGAAAGAATAATTGAAAGAGTAAAAACGAAAAGTAGAAAGAAAGAAAGAAAGAAAGAGAGAAAGAAAGAATAAAAAACTGTAAATGAAATATGAAAGAAAGAAAGAAAACTGCAAGAGAGAAAGAAAGAAAGTAGCAAAAAAAGACAAAACAAAAACAATCAAATAAATAAATAAATAAAGAAAGAAAGAAAGATAGAAAGAATAATTGAAATAATAAAAAGTAAACGTAGAAAGAAAGAAAGAAAAAAAGAAGAAAAATTGAAAGAGAAATATGAAAGAAAGAAAAATGCAAGAGAGAAAGACATAGAATAGCAAGAAAAGCAATCAAATAAATAAATAATCATCAAAAGAGTTAAAACGAAATGTAGAAAGAAAGAAAGAAAGAAAGAAAGAAAGAAAGAAAGAAAGAAAACGGCAAGTGAGAAAGAAAGAAATTAACCAAAAGAACAATCAAATAAATGAAAAAAGAAAGAAATAAAGAATAATTGAAATAATAAAAACCAAACGTAGAAAGAAAGAAAGAAAGAAAGAAAGAAAGAAAGAAAGAAAAATTGGAAGAGAAATACGAAAAAAAAAAAGAAAACTGCAAGAGAGAAAGAAATAGAGTAGCAAGAAAAACAATCAAATAAATAAATAAATAAATAAATAAATAAATAATTGAAAATCAAAAACGAAAGAAAGAAAGAAAGAAATATAGAAAGAAAGAAAATCAGAAAGAATTAAAAGAGTAAAAACTAAACGAACAAAGAATCAAAAATCTAAATAATCCTTGAAAGAAAGAAAGAAAGAAAGAAAGAACTGAAAGGGGAATATGAAAGAGAAAAAGAAAACTGCAAGAGAGAAAGGAAGAAAGTAACAAAAAATCAAAGAAAGAAAGAAAGAATGAATGAAAGAAAGAGTAAAATAAAAGAAAGAAAGCTGAAAAAGAAAAAGAAAGGAAGTAAAAATATTAAAAAATGTAAAGAAGAAAAAAGAAAGAAGGAAAATTGAAAGAGTAAAACTGAAAGAAAGAAAGAAAGAAAGAAAGGAAGAAAGAAAGAAAGAAAGAAAAAAATTACAGAGTAAAAAGAAAGAAAGAAAGAAAGATAGAAAGAAAGAAAACTGTGAAATAAAAAGAAAGAAAATAGCCAACAAACCAATAAAGAAGAAGGAATAAAAACGAAAGAAAGAAAAAATAGATAAAGAAAGAAAATTGCTGGAGGAAAGAGACCACAAACAAACAAATAAAAAGGAAAGATAAGAAAACGAAATATATGAATATATAAAAAAAGACTTCAAACAAGAAAGAGACCAGCGACAAAGAACAAAGAAAAAGAAAGAAACAAACAAAGTAAAAAAGAAAAAAAAAAACCAAAATGACCCGGCTATAATAGTATCTTTCCAATAAGAAATCTTATCGAATGAATAAGCAAAACGCAAAAGAATTAAAAGCAAAACGACAAAGCCAAACAAAATCAGGGAAAAAAAGTTTTAGATTAGATACGAAAAAAGTGAATAGAATAAAAAAAAGGACAAGCGTAAGAGAAACATAAAAACCAAAGATACAGGAATATTGATCAAGCATGAAGGAGCAAAAAAAAAAAAAAAAAAAAAAAAAAAAAGAAAAAAAGACTATTCGAATGGATCTCGACAACTGAATGGATGACTACCTATTATGTAACCGATTTTCCATTGATCGATAGTCTCCAATAAAATGGACGTCACCTATTCTGATCTTAGCCTAGCTCCTCTTTATCTGCTTCGATCTGTCTCCATACCCGGCTTCAATTAGTTCGCTGACCGCCTACCAGTGTATGTTGCTTTTACAGGAGAGATGACACTGAGAATGTGGTCAAACGATAGGCGGCAGCACTTTAAGAATTTGAAACTGATGTGTTAATTGCGCCGAGTAAGATCTTGTCACACACTACCACCGGCCTAAACCTAATCCTAACCAGCCCGGGATTTATGCCAGAGGTTGAAATCAGTTTTGGTTTATAGATTAGTCTAAGAGAAGAAGAATTAAATCTGAATATTCACCAAGGAACAAAGATCGGGCAAGTTGTCAACAGAACAACGACTGGTTGGCGAAAATCAGATGAAAAGATTTTCATTTATAGTAGTGAGCAAAAGAAATAAACCACTGCGTAAAAATTATTTGTATTAGATTGGAATATGTGTCTAAATTTCTGATATGAAGCTTGATAAGATTTATCAATTAGAATATTCAAAGTATGGTCTTCATCTTTATTGTCACGACGTTTCTGTAACATTCCATGATACGGATATGCGAAATAGACACAGGGAATCTAAAGACACGAAACTTTACGAAATTGTTTCAGGTACGAAACTTTTATTCACCTTTTTTAGTTTAAAGGTTTTTCGACATGAGGAGTGAGAGACACAATCTTTCTCTGCTGACTGCTTTTACATCGTCAACTTTCAACCCAACCAACGCGCGGCGCCCGTAGAGCACAAAGTCGTCTGGCCTCGCCCAGCTCTGAAAGTCAACCTTCTTCTTTCGAGGAAGGAACTCAACTAACTACTTTTTCTCAAATCTCAGCCCACACTTTTATTTCGACATCTCTGAATGACACATCCTCCCTGCGCGCGCGTGAACACCTGCGTTAATGTTGCACCTAATTAACCCATGCGCTAAGCGAAAGGTTCTCAGCATAACTAAACCGAAAGGCATGAAATATAAAACAAAATCCCTCGGCAATTATATCACATTTCTACCGATGCATCCTTCGGCCTTCTTCAGGTATTTCTTGTCAAACTCGAAAACCTACATGGAACTTTGAACAGAATCCCTTTTTTATAATCCACGTGGGTAGATTATTTTAATTCAGTTAATCATAACTGGGTACAAGTATTAAGCTATTGTAAGTATTTCTCATATACCTGTAGTTGAGATTGAACCAGTCACCTCCTGATGATTTCACTCAGAAGCAAGTTTACTCACTTAAATTGGACCTTTTGTTTTTAAATGTGACAAAAGCCCTCCTTTTTTCCTTGCGCAGTTGGCTGGGGCTGCAGAATACACCGACTGCATCTCTGCAGAGGGGTAAGACTTTCCCAACGAGTGTCCTGGATATGACACTAAACAATCTGATGGTGAGGTTCTAGTAATGCTGGAGCTTTGGGGAGTACGGAGTAGCCCTTCATTGCCATCGTTCCCAGACCGGGAGTGGTAGCACTTGATAGGATCTTATCTATGGGTCAAATAGAACTAAAATGTGTACTCATGCAATATTGAATTGCTTGAAATAGAACTGTTTTTTGATATTGAAAATGTACTTGATTCAAACTGAATTGTTTGAATTAGAACTGTTTGACTAAACTGAATAGCCTGAAATAGAAATATTTTTGACAATTAAACTGTCAACTGATGCTTGACTAAATTGTTTAAAATAGAACTGATTAGTTGTATAAAAATGGATTTGGCGTTAAATAAGCTACAATGGTTGATATGCCATAAAACTCAAACAACCAACCATTTTTTCCACTTTCTTGATAACATTGCAGGATGAGCTTAGAATACACCGACAACATACTCTGTAATAGGGTAATACCCACAACCACCAAAAGAAGGGTTGTCCTAAGAAAGACACTAAGCTGTGTCTGATGGTGAGGTTCCAGTTCTGGAGATCTACGGAGTGTGGAGTACCTTTCATTGCCATTACTCTCAGGTTCTTTCTAATTCGGAGTGGTAGAGCCTGTCTGGGTCTGATATATGGAAGGTGAGTCTCCATATCGTAGGAGCTAAAGTTCTGAACAGTAAGATCGTTCGAGCATTAGTCGTGAAATTACGTTCACATTCTGACTAATGCCCCTGGAAAAAGCATGAGACTCCTTACGCGATAGGTTCGATAGTATCACTACTTTTATTGTTGGTGTACCGTTAAACAAAGAAATCCAAACCCATCTAACTATCAAATAGATTTTAAGATACACGTTTTCTTTTTGAAGCAGAGGAATTATTACCATGACCAAAAAATCCGGCAAACTCTTGCATACAACATACAGAAACACTGGACAGCTATTTCGACCTTATTAGGTCTCATCAGCAGTGTTTACGTATCTCGTTCGCTAGTGTTCGCCGGATTTTCTAGTCATGCTAATTCAATTTACAATATACTTCCTTTACATTGAGGTCATAATAAATACGCGGAGGTGCATTTCCAATCTTCTGGGGAAGACGTTGCCTTGGAGGTGACCGTGTCCTCAGTGAAGAATACGGATGTAAGTTGCAAGACACATTTATGTTAATTAGCCGCACAATTACCATGACTAGTTAATTTGGCGTCACTTATGTGCGATATGAACATTTGGCTCTGTGGTAGAGTTTTGGCTCTGCAACCTGTGTTCGCTGGTTCGATCTCGAGTGGTGGAGATTACGGTATACACAGCTCATCATCATCATCATGTCGCGCTGGTAGCACGGATATCCCTGACCCTCTCTCGCCACTCCTCCCTATCGTTCATCGCCCTAGGCAGGTCTTCAGGACAGCATCCCGTATCCTCACATATCTGCTGAATGTATGTTCGTGCTGGTCGTCCTGCTTTTGCACGGCCATATGTGGGGGTCCATTAGTGTACATCTCTTATGAGTTCGTCCCTGCTTCTCCAGCAGTGTCCTGCATGTCTGGTTCGTCTAACTTGAATAGTTTTCGTGATAGGAGGCAGGTGGCCGTACAGTTGGTGTCTTGTGGGGTGTTGCCGCCAGGACTTGTTCAAGATTGCACGCAGCATTCTTGTGTAATTGCCGTCTAGTTTCTTCTCCAGCCGTTTTGTTAGCGTCGATGTAGTGCTCCCATATTGCAGTATCGATGTGACCGCTGCCTGGAAGAAACTGCGTTTCATTTTATCGATTAATTCTGATTTCCATATAATCGATAGCCTATTGATAGCTGTCCATGCTTTCGTTAACCTCGTTTCGATGTCCTTTTTGGTTGATTCGACGCTGCTTCCTAGGTAAGTGAATTCGTCTACTAGTTTAAGAGGGGTTTCTTCTAGAGTGGAGATGTCCCCCGTTTGATTATAGCACATATATTCCGTTTTGTATGCATTAACATAGAGGCCTATGCTTGCGGCTGCTCGTTCCAAACTATGCAGTAGTGTTTTG
>OY757940.1:53332012-53349512 GCA_963585895.1 Sepioteuthis lessoniana | reverse complement strand
CGTATAATTCATTCTTTAGCAATGTATAAATAGTAGGGCCGACTGGGTACTTCAGCATTGGTTTGAAAAATAGCCAGAAAGAAAACTCCGTTTAAAACTTTACCTTACCACGCATACTTCTTGTTCAAAGGGTTTGGTAAATACACATGACCTTGCGTGATTGTCGACGTTTTTGAAACCCCATTTTTTTTCACCCTCTCTTTGCTATATTTTGATCAACTTTAACTTCATCTTTTGCACAACATTTTTTTTTGTTGCTGTCCTATGTGTTTATGCCTCAATTCGAACTCGTAAGATATTGTAATATAATGGCCGAGGGATTTCGTTTTATATATCTTGCCTTTGGGTTTAGTTAGGCTGTGAACCTTTCGGCTCAGCACATGGGTTAGTTAGGTGCAAACTTGAGCACAGGTGTTAACACGCGCGCGGGGAGGATGTGTCGTTTACAGATGTCAAAATAAAAATCCCAGATAGAAAGGTTGACCAGTGGATGTGAATGACGTCATGCACCGGAAGCGCGCGCGGAGAATTTGGGGGTTTTTGAAAAAGGCAGTTGAGTTGAGTCTTGCGGTCCGGAGAAGAAGGGTGACTTTCGCTAGCTCGCAGTGGCCACATGTTGGGGGGGGGCAGATGGAAAAGCCAGAATAGAAAGAATGAGTATCTTTCTCCTTATGTCGAAGAACCTTTAAACTCAAAGGTAATAAAATGTTTCGTACCTGAACTAAGAAGTCGTAAGTGTTTTTCATGTTTCGGGATTCCTCTGTTTTATGTATATATGTTATGAACATTCTATGTACGTTTCCCATATTTATGTATGGGTATGTTAGAGTATAAGTTCCCAAATATGATAACCATTAGACATTTTCATCTTTGCAGTTTTTAAATCTCACTCGGAGTGATGCAATGCACATGATAAGGTGGTGTCCTCGTGGTGTAATGGTTAAAGCGATGGACTGCGAAATCGTAGTAAGCGAGTTCGTATTCCAGTCGCACTATTAAGTTCACTTTCGGAAAAATATCCTTGGGAAAGGTATGAACCCCCTTATCCTCCCAGCTATGGGTTAAATAGTACCACTACTATTCTTCTTGGAGAATGGCTTAGGCATTATATAACTTACAAATGTTGATGTCATTAAATAACTTACAAAGGTTGATGTCATTAAACAAAGAAACAACATAATAGGCCACTAGCTTCAACTAAACTATCGACTAAGGCGGATACTTCCCACGGTTTAAATTACTTTGGTCACAGGATGTACGAACAACAAACTAGCACATACCAAAAACTTTGTTCGGAAATTTTAATCGTATTTTTGCTGGATATATTTTGAACCTGCTGTTCTGCTGAAATACCTTTGAGAAAAATTCTTTTAAAATTTTGTATCATGATTCTCTCTAAAGTGGTTAGAGGAAAATTTCTCGTCCTCGGCTAGACAATACGAAAGTTCCAAATTGAATTGAAATTGAAATTATTTACATGCGTCTCAGATATTTTTTTTGAGCTGAAGAAGAATTGAATTGATCGATTGAGTATTTGATACGAAGCGAATCAATGACATCAGATGAACAAGTGATTAAAACATTTGCGATTAATTTTGTCTGCGATTTAAGTGAAACATTCTTGTTTTTGTTTTCATCCAAAAATACTCAATTTGTTTATTGTTTGTTGTCACATTGTTATTTTACGGCAATAGTTGACAGTATTTGTAGTTCTTTGTTGATCACACGTTTCTACTAATAAAATCAAATTGAGAATACATGATCTGTTTGGCAGTCTACAGTCCTCAAATCCGTTCGTTGTCTAGTCGGCTGGGGCTGTAGAATACACCGACTTCTTCTTTGCATAGGGGTAATAGCCGTCTCCCACAACGAATGTCCAAGATATGACACTAAGCAATCTGATGGCGAGGTTCCAGTAATGCTGGGGAATGCAGAGTACCCCTTCATTGCCATCGCTCCCAGGTCCACACTGGCCCGGTCTGGTAGCGCCTGATAGGGTCCTATGTATGGGTGAAATAGAATTAAACTGCGTACTTATGCTAAACTGAATTATTTGTAACAGAATTGTTTTGATATTTAAACTGCGTACTTTTGCAAACCGGAACTGCTTGAAATGGAACTATTTTGACATGTAAACCGCGTAGTTGTGCAAAACTGAATTGTTTTAAATTGAAATGTATAGACATTTAACTGTTTATGGACAGAATCTATACTAAACTGAATTGTTTGAAATAGAACTGTTTGATTAAACTGAATAGCTTGAAATAAAATGTTTTTGACAATTAAAATGTGCTGGCCTGAATTGAAATAGAACTGATAATTTATTAAAAACGGATTTGCCATTAAATAACCTACAAAGGTTGATATGCCATAAAATCTATCCAACTAACCAACCAACCACTCAAGTCTGTTCAACTGACCAGTAGATCTTAGGTTGCATTGGGCGAAATTATTTTACATGCCAGGGACTTTAGAATTCTCCAGGATATGCTGCCATCTCTTGACATTTAGAGTTTTGCGCAAGTGACACATCATATAGATGTGAAGTCTTTGGGCATTCCCTTCATATACCATCTAAGTGTCTGCTCTTTACAGGAAGGTTAAGAGAACTTTGGCCAAACACACAGCACATTTAGTTTTTATGGGGAGGTTTTTGTTGAGTCAGCATTGCTTCCTTAGACTGCAAAAACTCTTGAAAATATTTGACGTTAGTGTAGCTTGTCTACAAGGTAATTAAATCATTCGGAGATTTGACTCGGAAAGCAGAGATTATTTATTTATTCAATCGTCTCTATATTTATTTACTTATGTATTTTATTCCACTTTATTTCACTTTTCACTTTATTTCACTTTATTTCACTATTTCATTTTATTTCACTTTATGTATTTTATTTCACTTTATTTCCTAATATACATATACGTAGAGATACTCAGCATTATACATGACTTTCTGCATTTTTCTTTGTTTTTCTTTTAAAATTACACATAAGTACGCCTTTATAGTAAGTAAGTAAGGTTGGCAACTGTAGTCGTGGGTAACCCGAAGGCGCCCTTTTCAATAACTACTACACCGTGGTGTAAGGGAGGGCGCTACTCCTTTCCTTGGATTGCTCCACTTTACCCTTGATACGTACCTCATAATGCTGAGTGTTAAGCAAGGAAGTATCAAGTACCATTTTTTGAGTCTTTAGTATGTCTCGACCTGGGACTGAACCCTGGTCTCCTGGGCCATTGGCGTACACTCTGCCCACTACGCCTATGAATTCTTTATTTATTTATGTATTCATCTAATCTTTTGTTGCAATGGCTTTCAATCCCGATTCAAAAATTGTGCTTGTTTTTTTTTTGGCTGGGGACGTTATAGTATATCAACCATTGTTGGTTATTTAATGCTAAATATTGTTAATAGATTTATATCATATATATATGATTTGTAAACGCATTTGGTAGATTACATTTTTAAACGAGTGGGGTCCTCATGGTGTAATGGTTAAAGCAATGGACTGCGGAATAGTAGTAAGCGAGTTTATACCCCAGTCACGCTATTATGTTCACGTTCGGACAAATACCCTTGGGAAAATATGAACCCCCTTATCCTCCCAGCTATGGGTTAAATAGTACCATAACTGTTTTTCTAGGAGAATGGCTTTGGCATCAAATAACATACAAAGCTTGATATGCCATTAAACAAAGAAACCAAACCAAACATTTTTAAACGAACCTGAGCTCAGGTTTTCCACATGGTAAAATGATTTCAAGTTTTGATATATAACAGATACACTTTAGCATCGGTGATTTGTTGGCACACAATTCTTGGCTAAATTCATTTTTCAATGAGCTAGAACTAATTTCATTGCCCACTAGTATTACTATTGTTTTTATCATATTTACCAACCCCTCCGCTCGGGCAGGATAGGACACAAGGTCACTTTTTAAGTGGAGATAAACAGCTTTGAATTCAGAGTTTTTTCTTCTCCTAGACTAGTTGCCTCACCAAGGCTGAAGAACCTAGTTTGCCCTACTATTTACCCAGGAGGGAGAATAATTGGATTCATACCTTTCCCAAGGTGCTATGTGAAATTCAATCAGTCTCGTTCAGGATTTGAACTCGTATCGCCGTTTCCATTTCCTGCGAAAATAACCATTACACCACGGGCACCTCCTTATTACTATTGTTTTTATACATTTAAAGGGTTTGAATTATTACAACCTTATACTAATAATTCCATTCAACATTAATCATTTGTTTGCACACAGTGAAGTGGTGACAAGTATTGCTATTTAATAATAATAATTCTATTCAACACTAGTCATTCATTTGCACTGAGTCAAATGGTTTCAAGTATTCCTATGTATCACTAATTATTCACTTAAACATCAGTTATTTGTTTACTCTATTTCTAACAATTTAATTTGACGTCAGTTAATTGTTTGCACACAGTTTAAATGTCAAACAGTTCTATTTGACTCCTAGATACGACTATATCAGGTGGTACCACTTCGAGTCAGAATGAATTAGCAGCAATGGCAATGAAGAAGTACTTTTGATTCTCCAAAACTCCAGGACTTGAAGCTCACCATCAGATTGATTAATGTCTTATCCAGGACAATCGTGAAGGGGGAATCTTAACCCTCGACAGAGAAGGAATTAGTGTATTCTACAGCCCCAGCCGACTGGACTTTTAGTTTGTTTTCCCCAGGATACGTTTATTTACTCACCCAACCCATTCATCTTTAGGATGTGACACAAGGTCGGTTTTTAACCGGAATGCAGCTGCTTTGAATTCAGTGTTTGCTTTCTTCTGGACTGGTTGTGTAACATATGCCATACATGAATATGTAAAACGTACATATACTGTTAATAACTCATATATACATAGAACATAAGAATCTCGAAACACGAAAAACACTAACGACTTCAGGTACGAAAGTTTTTATTACCTTTGAGTTTAAAGGTTCTTCGACATAAGGAGAGATACACATTCTTTCTATTCTGGCTTTTCCATCTGCTCTCCACCCATCTCGTGCGCACACGTCACAAGGCCTCCGTGAGCAAGCGAAAGTCAACCGTCTTCTTCCGAGACAGGAAACAACTCAACTGCTTTTTTCAAAAGCCCCCAAATCCTCCCCGCGCTTCCAGTGCATGACGTCACCCGCAATCTCTAGCCCTGTTTCCTAACTGGGCTATTGTGACATCTCTGAGTGACACGTCCGTTCCGCCCGCGCGCGTGAACACCAGCGTTAATGTTGCACTAAAGTAACCCATGTGCTGAGCCTAACTAAACCCAAAGGCATAAAACGGAATCCCTCGGCCATTATATTACAGTTGTCATAACAATGTATGGGGAAAATTATTTATTTTCTCCTTTGAAAAGTGGGTGTATCCGTGAAGTGGTTTTGTGAACAAGGACATGTGACAATCTCAGAATCCATATTACTCACTTTTGTCTCTGTTCTTTGAACAACAAAGACGTTTATTTTTAACTACGTTCTTTGAACAGTAAAGACGTGCCTCTTGCCGATCCATGACACAGTAAAATCTGTATTTTAGCATAATTTTTCATCGTCTATTTCAATTAAGACTTTTATCGTTTTTTACCCCTTTAATATTGTAACACTATCGTTTGGTCCAGTTACCGGTACCGAACAAGATGTGTAACATATTGACCCTCGACCGAGCCGTCAGTCAAGAGATGCACCTGTGTGAATTAGCGGAAGAATAGCGGAAGCAGGTAGACATTAAACAATAATATAACCAGCACACAGACGGCTTGAGTCAGTTGGAGACAGGATGCCGAAGCGTGAGAACCAGCTTGCAGACTGTCGGCTTTGAGCCCGAAGTTATCCACGGTTGAGCAACCCAGCCAAGATGAGGAAGAAGTGCTGCTATGGTCAGAAGAACTTAGGGTCAATATAGCAGTCTGTCCCCATCTCCAGCTCATCTCTCTCACAGAAGAAACATTACCCTTTCGAGAATAAAGTGTGAGAGATTATATTTTTATAAAGAAATGTGTTCGTTCGTTCATTGAAGTTCGTCATTATGTTTGATTACGTTTCGCATGTATTACATATATGGATATGGATATACAACAGATGTTTGCACACACCAATTATGATACTATATTTTGGTCATGTTTACTAAATGTCATACAATTATGGCACAGCACCATTACCAAATATACTGCACGGCACCACTCTAACAATATTGCAGTCTCTGATACCTACGCCAGTACCAACGCCTAAGTATATATAGTATAGTCATGATATAACTATACAAATATACAGATCTGTAAAATATACGGATACGTGAAACGTTCATATGCATAGGAATCCCGAAAAACACTCGAAACACTGACGACACTCGGTAGTTCAGGTACGAAGTTTTTATTACCTTATTGTGTCTCTCTCTCCTCGTGTCGAAAAATCTAAATTTAAAAGTTTTGGTTTTACGACACGATGAGAGAGAGACACAATTTTTACTATGCTGACCGTTCCATCTGAAACCACAAATGCGAGCGCATCCCGTAACACACAACTGGACTGGCCTCGCCCAGGTCCAAAAAATCAACCCGCTTCGTCCAGCTTCAAATCTCAACTAACTGCTTTTTTTCAAAATCACCAAGAATCCCAGCTCATCGCTTCCGGTCATGACGTCATTAACATCCCCAGTCATATCTCCTATCTGGGGTTTTTATTATGACATTTGTGATTGTCACATCGTCCGCGCGTGCGCGTGACCACCTGCATTTAATGTGTGCCCCAGTACGAGCACTAAGCCGAATAGTTCTAAGCGTAACTAAACCGAATGATAAGATATAACCAACGAAAAATGATAATATAAAAAAAATCCTTCCGCAATTAAATAACAATACCAAATTTAATAATAATGATTGTTCTTATCCTGGTAACGGTGCCAAATGCGGTACAATAGTTTTCACAGTTGTTTGAATTTGATCTTATCCTGGTAACTGTGCCAAATGGGGTAAAATAGTTTTCATGGTATTTTTACTTTGATCTTATCCTGGTAACCGTGCCAAATACGGTACAATAGTTGTCACGGTATTTTGAATTTGATCTTATCCTGATAACCATGCCAAATGCGTTACAATAGTTGTCATGGTACTTTTATTTTGATCTTATCCTGGTAACGGTGCCAAATGTTGTACAATAGTTGTCACGGTATTTTGAATTCGATCTTATCCTGGTAACTGTGCCAAATGTAGTACAATAGTTGTCATGGTACTTTTACTTTGATCTTATCCTGGTAACGGTGCCAAATGCGGTACAATAGTTGTCACGGTATTTTGAATTCGATCTTATCCTGGTAACGGTGCCAAATGCGTTACAATAGTTGTCATGGTACTTTATTAAAGCCTTGGTTCCGAGACTACCGCATGTGTTTCTAAGTAGTTTGTTTTACAATCTCCTCTGTGTCCACGTTGTGTTTGAAAGAGGGTGGATGACACAACCTATCTAGAACTTTTTCTGACGGTCGACGTGATTCGTTGGAACAAGTTGCCTGTGTGTGTTTAACTCAAAGACAAGAAAAAAAAACTCTCCGTTAACAATTTACAATTATTTATTGAAACACAATGGTGTAACTATTATTATATACAATATATATATATATATATATATTGAGAGAAATTGTCGCTTTTGTTGTGTTTGAGAGACAGACAATTGAGATATTTGGCTGGTGCCTTTTTTTCTATGGTATTCAATTTTTCGGAGAGTAAGGCTTTAGTTCTTGGAGAGATATCTTCTTATTCTCTTGTCTTTGGTATGGACATCAGATCTCTTCTATCATCTAACCCTAAAAACATTTATTTTTTCCTCGGGAACAAACATTCCCGATTGGCTAACCAATCACACATCATTTTCTATACTTTTACTACTTTTTGACTGATCAGCCAATCAAATGTGCTGATCTACGTCTGCGGGAAAAGTATATCTTCCACGTATCAGGTTTTGATTGGTCATCCAATAAAACCAAAATATAGGAGCTTGGTTAATTAAAGACCCGAACCCACGCCTTCAAGGAAGTATTTCTTTTCACTTTAACCAAAACCAAAATCAAAGATCTAATCTTTTAATCCCAAAAGGTGGGTAAGAGATGTCATGATTTGAATTGGATCAACGCACAGATAAACCCCGAAGCCAGTTTACCTCTAGATTTGACAATCTGAAAGTTCAGTGAGTACTGACCTTTGAAATTAAATTTTCAATTTCCTTCCAAGATTATAAGTTTTTTTTTATGTTGTTATAAAAAGCATGAATAAAGAATGCAGCATACTGTCCGTAATTTTTTAGCACCGGTGAATACCTAATATTGTCATAATATAATGCTTTTTCATAGAATATATATATATATATATATATATATATATATATATATATATATATATAATATATGTGTATATTCCATCTGTTATGATACATTTGTGTAGTTTTCGCAATTCTTGTTGAATGTATATGATGTATTTAGCTCAGTCGGCAGAGTCTGTAAAATACACTGACCGCTTCTCTGCAGTGAAGTAAGACTCCCACTACGAGTCTCCAAGATATGCCACTCAACAATCTGATGGAAAGGTTCAAGTAATGCTGGAGCTTTGAGGAACACGGAGTATCCCTTCATTACCATCGCTTCTATGTCCTGGCCCAGAATGGTAGCACCTGATTGGATCCTATCTATGGGCCAAATAGAACTGTTTGACTTTTAAACTATATATTAACAAATGAATGAGGTTTAAATGAATTGTTAGAGTTAAAAAGCAATCCTTTAAAAAATGTAAACTGTGTGCAAGCAAATGATTCACTGAATGAAAAAGAATGAGCTCAGGCTCATTTAAAAATACTATCAATAAAATGTATTTAGAAATCATATATTTGATATATATGTATAAAAATCTTATGGTGAGGTTCGAGGAATGCTGGAGCTTTGATGAATGAAGAGTACCTGTTTACTGCAGTCGCTTCCAGGTACACAATGTGAGCCAATTATTTTTTAGATAGTAATACTTAATATATATAGTAATACTTAATATAGCCCTGTGAAAATGAATTATTATTGGCAAATCAAACAATACAATGAAACATTGAAATCTATATTTATGAGAGCAATTAAAAATTTAGAAAGGAACGAAATTTAAGCGTTAAGTAACCCAAAAGGAGTTGATATGCCGTAAAGAAATAAACCAAACAGAAGAATGTCTCCGTTACTCGTATCGGAATGAATTGTTATATTGTTCCAAGATCAAAGGATAAGAAGAAATACGAAAATGCTGAAAAAGTCTGAAAATCATCTCGCCGAAGATTTCTTTTCTGTTCAACGAACAGAGGTAGATATCAGATATATGTCACTCTATGGAAAGGGAGTTCTACAAGAAGGTCTTATATGTTCAAAGAACGGTGAAAAAAAAGGAGAGCGTTTTACGGGCTGAATTCTTAGAAGACCATCGAACACGTCATGTGGAAAGCCACGCCCAAATTCATATGAAGACAAATGTCTCTCTGTACTAGCTAATCGAATATATTCAATTTGATTCTGTTCGATATTTTTCCTTGAAGGATAGTTTCCACGAACGCACATGTAAGCTAATATGCATTCAGTCCAACACAATATCATTTATATGAATTTTTAGCAGAAGTTTCGGTCCAATTAGCGAATCAGTAAAAGATAGAATCATTTTAGATGTAAATTTTTTTTACAACATTAGAGAAAATAACAATATATTAAAAGGTAAAATATAATAAGTCTAAAACAGAAATAGGTACCCTTAGATCTGGAAAATTGATGAGGAAGCAAATGACCCTTGCAAAGGAAAGGATAGAGTGACTTCAAATGAAGGAAGACGTAGTATTGCTGTAGGATGTTTCCAACAACTAGAGCAACAGAATGTAGTAACTTACGCACTCAAAGAGGCATGCTTAAGGTTTGGTTTGTTTTGATTTGGTCTTAGGGAACATCAACCCTTGTAGGTTATTTAATGTCAAAATCATTTATATATTTATGAACAGTTTTATTTCAAACAATTCATTTTAGCATAAGTACCGATTTAGTTCTATTTAACCCATAGATAAGACCCTATCAGGTGCTACGACACCGGGCTAAAGTAAAACTGGGAGCGATGGCAACGGTAAATAATTGGGCAGTCTGGACTCTTTAACGTTGGTATAGTAACCGGTCTCAGAAAAAGAACATTTTGAATTCAATCGGCTTCTTGACCAGGAAAGGGACAGTGACTATTTATATCAAGAACAGGATTCCTCCCTAGGCATACAACACGAGTTATACCACTACGACCAAACCAGGTTATATGCAACCAGTTACAAGAGACCTGTTTGTTTATACATTCTTTGTTGATCTTTTATAAAAACTAAAAGTGATTATCTATCCATAAATGCATCTGTTCTGCTCTCATTTTCTGATTATATTTATTTCACTTTCTCATGACATCAATTTCTTTGTGAGATGATAGAAACGAAAACTGTTGTTGAATTATGCAAAACAACGGTAGTAATGTCTAATAATTTAGTTAACAGTGATTAGGTTGGCCCCAGCTCTCTTGTCTACGTCTCTATAATCATTCACCAGAGGCAAACAAAAAGTAACAGGTTAGATTAGAAAGGAAAACGTAACAAATATATTAATCGTTAACACACAAGAAATTACTTCGACAAAAAAAAAAAGAGGACAGGCAAGTAAATTTAGGAAATAGGAAAAACACAATAATTCTAGTGAATTCAAGCTGCACATGAAAACCACATTGCTGATAAACAAGGAGGGGGCGTACTGATGAGGCTGGAACTCTCACCCAAGAGTTAAAAAAATCAGATACAGAATCCAAAGACATAGCCAAAGCCAAAGCCCATTTACTTAGATACATACACACACGAATATATATATATATATATATATATATATATATATAAACAAAGGATTAAAAGAATCATCGGCAGTTTTATTTTATTTTTTAAATATACACACACACACACACACACACACATATATATATATATATTGCTTTTGAAAGCATATTCATTTTTTAGAATTTGTAAAATATTTTAAAAACGTTTAAAGTACTTTATAATCCTAAAAAAAGGTGGGGGGTCCTTTCTTTCGATCACATCTCTTCAGAGAATTTTAACCGTCATACAAGAGTTGAATAAGGAGAAATCTAAATTTTGGGCAGTGAACGACTAAAAAGCAAGGAAGAGGGAAGAAAATATGAAAAAAAAAGACAAAAAACTAATGTAAGCCGTCAGGGTTTGGCGCGGGTAATTATGTTGGATTCCCGTGGTCCAAAGAAATTGCTGAATGGAAGCAGTTTTTAGAATTGTTTCTGTAGTTCTGGTTGATATTTCAAAATCAGAAAGGCTTTCAGTATTGACAAGTGGAATTCATTGTTATATAACTCCAGGGTGGAAAATATGGTGGAAATATAATAATTTACTAGGCGTTTGGATCAGAAGTGGCACAAGGCCATAACATGGTGGAGATATAAGCGGTTGTGCAAGCCAGGTGATCCAATAAATGACGAGCAATGGCGGAAGGTTGGTTTTGATCGTTCGACACAGCAAAGTAGTTCAAAGTATTTGTGCGAATATGAGAAAAGGTGTGCTCATAAATTCTGATATCTAAACGCTCGGCCAATATAGACAACATCACATTTGCATAGGAATCTTTTTTGGAAAATTCTCACGCTTCGATTAGTTACGAACAGTATATCCTTATTTACCAACCCCTCCGCTCTGGCAGGATATGACACAAGGGCAATTTTTAAGCGGGGTTTAACAGGTTTGAATGCAGAGTTTTCCTTCTCCTAGACTAGTTGCCTCACCAAGGCTGAAGAACCTAGTCTGTCCTACTATTTACCCATTGGAGGGAGAATAATTGGATTTATACCTTTCCCAAGGGTATTAGTGCTATGAAATTCAATCATCCTCGTCCAGGATTTGAACTCGTATCGCCGTGTCCATTTCCAACGACGATAACCATTACACAACGGGCACCTTCTCCAAGAGTTAGGAAAAGCATATCGAATTTAATGACAGTACAGAATTTCACGAAATTAAAGCAATAATTAACTGATTTTTTAATTTGTTCCGAGAAGTTACATGGAATCATTGCCAATCCAGGTTAATTCTAGATATACTAGATATCTCTCTGGTTCTAGTTTTTGTTTGGAGGTGTATTGAATGCATTTATATCCAATGGTGGTAGTGATTATATTATCTAGATATCTATTATTTAGTAAAGTAATTTTGAAATAGTTAAATTCACTTCGGAGTTTCGGTTTAGAACAAATCATAATTGCAGGGTGAACTAATGTTTTTATTAACTTAATTTTGTGTCTACGTGGGCAGAATGACCCTTACCGTCTATACAAGTCAGTAAACATTGGCTTACGATAGATGGAGATCTGTATGCCGAGATTGGTCAGAACAACGAAGACAGAAATAGCAGGCTACTATTTTCAACTTGAACATCAACAATAAGTGGAGTGAGTTAATGTTATATAGTTATTTACACGTTCATTCACCATCACAACGACACCATAATTAAGACGCATGAAGGAAGGAAGACGCAAGAAGAATTAAGATGCAGGAAGGAAGACACAAGAAGACTTCTTTAGAATAATATTCACTTCTCACTTTATTGCAAGGGTTCGAAAGGTTAGCATGTGAGAGGATGCTGGAGACCGAACATAAACTTCATATTTTGACCCCACTGTTATGACCGTCACGTTGTGTCTTTATTGTTCTCCTGATGTTGGGGTCCACTCCATCGGGGCTTTCCGAGGACCCCCTCGGTCGGGTGTGGCCTTCCCTACCACATCTCGTCTCTACTGTCTGGAATTCGACTGGCAACTGCTTCGGGGGTTTCCGAGGTCCCCCTCGGTCGGGTGTTGCCTTCCCTACCACATCTCGTCTCTAACTCTCTGGGAGTCTGCTGGCAACTGCTTCGGGGGGGCGAGTGCCCTCTCAGGGTGTGGCCTTCCCTACCACATCTGGTCTCTACTGTCTGGAAGTCTGCTGGCAACTGCTCTGAGACCCAAACTCAACTGAGTTAAATAATAACTCAACGCCCACACGATCGCCTACTGGATCTTTGAAATCGAATGTTTAATCGTCATCAAGCGGAAATAACTGTCATGCAGTTCAGAGGTTACTCTCTTCCGGTACATGACTGTAATGGCACAATAGACCTTCACCTTGTCCCATATCATAAGCCTTAATCCGCCCACGCGATCTCTTTCGATTACTGGCCGTTGGAATGTGTCACTTCCTTCCGGTGTATCACCTAGGAATAGCATTTTTGGGGCTGGGTCGAAGGTCAAAATATAACATTAACTGAATGGAAGAAGCGTCAGCTCCCTAATCTGGAGGAGAAAATGACAAATGTGTCACCTATATACCGTTAGTAAAATATTGTCCGTTTGTTGGTACATTGTATAATTGAAGCCGAACTGTACACATTTGGTAGAAATGTACATCAACCTCAAAATAACATTTTCGAGAACTGGAGGTGTGTATAAATGGCTACGGTACAGGATGTCTTTACAGGTAGCAATGGTTTCATCTAAGAGAACATAAGTGTATAAGCAGGCTCGCCATGTCAAAGGAGCAGAAGAATGAGTTGTTGAGATAGGTTGATATATTTTGAATCTGATTTGCAAAGGTGAACGAGTCCACTAATGCAATGTTGAGAATACATACACATTTGTACATACGTGGTGCATTTAATAAGTTTCCACACATTTTGTACAGACATTTAAAATTGTCATTGAATCTTGAAAATTCAGTATGTCATTGCTATACACCTTATGAGATGACTGACCAATTTTTATGATTTCACGTTAAAATGAACTGCTACAGCAGCAATTGTAATACACCCTACTAAAGCGTGATTGTCAGAGCTGGTGAATTTCAAAAATGCAATCTGGACGTGTGGACACTTTGGAAGAATGATATGCAATAAAATTCAGTATTAAACTGGAAAAAATGCCACAGAAAACGTATGGAATGCTTCAGACTACTTTTGGAGCATCTTGCATGAATCGAGCATCAGTTTTTGAGTGGAATAAGAGATTCAAGGAAGGCAGGGAGTCTGTGAGGGATGATAAGAGGTGTGGGAGGAAAAAAGGAAGTCAATACACCAGAGTTGACTGGTCAAAGGGTTAGGGTTAGGGTTATGGTTACTATGTTGAGGTTTTAAAGGGAGTTCAGGAAGAGATTCCGTCGGAAGAGGATAGCTCTCTTCAAATCGGGTCAGTGGCATTTCCACCTGGAAAATGCACCAGTCCACCACTCTACCCTTGTCACAGACTATATGACTAGGTTTGGGCATCAAGACAGTTTCTCACCGTCCCCTATAGTCCTAGACCTTGCTCCCTGTGGACTTTTGGTTATTCCCTAAGCTCAGAGGCTGTTGTTATGAGACAATTGAGGAGATGAAAGAGGCCATGACGAAGGTCATTGACACGCTCACACAAGAGGACTTCCATGGACCTTCCAGAAGTTTTTGGAACGGTACAACAAGTGCATTGCATCTGGAGGAGATTACTTCGAAGGGGACTAGAGTTTCATGTGTGTACTATCAATAAAAGTGCCCATACGAAAAAAGTCTGGAAACTTATTTAATGATCCTCGTATATATATATATATATATAGAGAGAGAGAGAGAGAGAGAGAAATAAACAGAAATGGTAAATTTTGGTAAATCTGGCGAGATGATAAAAATAAGAGGAAAAGTGGATAAACCAAACTCTTAAAACGGGTTTAGTAGTTCGTTAAACACAGCCTAAAGACGTTCTTCTTTGAATAAAGAACTAAATATTACTACTAAAGCCGTTGTAAGTGTTTAGTTCATCCACTTTAGACTTATTTGTATTATATATATATATATATATATATATATATATATATATATATATAATATATATATAGTCATCCACAGACAGACTGTTTCGTTCTATCAGAACTCTTCAGTGTGGCTAGACATGCAGGACGCTCGAAGCCGGGTCGAAACCCGTCTAAATTTACGTTAGACTAAGTTTCAGACCTTTCGGCCACAAAGCGTACCAAGTTGGCTAAGGGAATTTTAAGGTATTTTTTCTAGCAACAGCAGCAGCAGCCTTTGTTTACATTTTTTTATACCCTATCGGCTACCAGAGTGCTCAATTCTTTCGAAGAGCTTTGCATTACGCTAGCGGCGGCCGACACACACACACACACACACACACACACACACACACACACACACACACACACACACACACACACATATATATATATATATATATATATATATATATATATATATATTAAATGTATGTAATTCATTTCAATTTGAAGCTGGTCGAAGAGAAGAAAACCCTATTTTATGTTATCACCGAATATCATATTATTTGTCAAAATATTGCTCCTCGTAGAAATGCGTTTTGCTACATCCTTTTACTTTTATTCACCTTTCTACTTGCCCCTTTTGAAGAGAGTATATGAGAGAACACGAAAAAATAAGCATCAAATTGGATAGAAATCTCTAAAACAAAACAAAACAAAAAAAAAAAAAACAGTTCAAATAAGTAGGAAAGTTTAAAATCGAAAAAAAGCAGTTTGATTTATACGTAAAGTTTAACAATTTTTCTTTTTGTGACTCGCTTGAGTTTATTCTTCCCTTGAAGAATACCAGGTTAACATCTGTGACAGGAGTACAGATAAAAATCAACCACACTCATCTCTATGAGTGGCATCTATTGATTAAAAAGAAACAACCGCTAAAAGTTTTTCATGACGATATTAGGGAAATTCTTGCCATCAGCGTGACTTAATGATGATGACGTAGATGATGATGATGATGAAACTAGGACTTTTTTGTTATCGCTCTTTAGTAATTTCATTCAGTTCTTCCTCGGCTCTTTGTAAAACATCCATGATTAAAAATTAAAGATTAATTTCCTGTATAAATTTCAGGTACATAGTAACTAAGTTGATGGTTTGATAGACTTCAACTCTGAACTATACTTCTTTTGTACTTATTTACCAAAAGCCAACAGCCCAGATGACTGGGACCGTAGAATATGTACCGACTTCATCTCTGTACAAAAAGGTAAGATTCCCCTCCTCCAACGAGTGTCCTAGATATGACACTAAACCATTTGATGGTGAGGTTCCAGCTCAAAAACTTATGGGAATGAGGAGTACAACTTTTTTGTTAATACTCGCAAGTCCACTCTGACCCTGAGAGGTAGTACCGTTAAGGGTCTTATCTATTTGTCAAATCGAACAGTTTGACATTTAAACTGTGGGCAAACAAATAATCGATGTTAATTTGAATTGTTTGTGTTAAATCGCAATGCTAGAATCCATTTAACTGTGTGCAAACAAATGTTTAATATTTTATAGAATTTTTCGTGTTAGATTGGAATACTTGAAACTATTTAACAGTGTTGCAAAAATGAACACTGGCTTGTTTAAAATGGCACCAACAAAATATTCATTTACAAATCATATATATGTGATTGATACATATATATAATCGTGATTTGGCATTAAAAAACCGACAAGGGTTGATATGTCATTAAAACCAACCAACAAAGCAAAAAATAAGAGAAAAACCAAAGCTAAGTCGCTTTAGAAATCATAACAGCTAATAGAAATGAACCAATGCTGCCTAATTATTTAGTTTACGATGAATATGGCAAATAAATTTGATGTTTTCCGATGGAGTGACCACGTTGCGCAATGGCTAACGTGCTGAAAAGCGGCTTCCAAGTATGTGAGTTCGAACTGCAGTTTCTCCGTTACGTTCACTTTCAGACTCCAACTCACTTTAACCACTTAAAGAGTTAAATAATATACCTGCTGTTCTTCTACAACGATAGATTTGGCATTAAATAACCCGTGGAGATCGCTATATAATTAAACAAAGAAATCCGTATTTTTCAATCAATTGTATATGTAGAATTACAAAAACATGCCAAGAAAATATTAATCAACCGAAAACAAAAAACAATATTTATACAACAATTAAATCCTACGACACAAAAACAAAAGATAACTTGTTCATTTTTAGAGAAATTACGCCGAAATGTCGCACGGACGTAGCAGTAAGCACCCGCAAGATATTATTGGACCAATCAGACTCTCGGATTTTCAGTTCTACGAAAACCCGGGGAAACGGTTTGGTTTCCTCCCTTCATGTCATATCAACATTTGTGGATTATTTAATGCCAAAGCTATCATTGTAGAAGAATATTAGTAGGACTATTTAAGCATAGTCGGGTGGTAGATAATGGAATTCATACCATTCTCAATGGTATCGGTATGAAAGTGACTGGAATTCGAAGACGTTTATGAAGATGTCGCAGTAAACCGGGTTGACGGATACCCCACATAAAGGTTTCTAAGTATTAAGGGATATTACAAATTTGGAGATATAATCATGAAAATTTTATATATAGGCGACATTTACACACGACGCGGTAGCTCTCTGAAA
>OY757940.1:53159512-53327012 GCA_963585895.1 Sepioteuthis lessoniana | reverse complement strand
GTGCAGATTTGAAACAGAAAGCAAACAGAAATCATCATCATCATCATCATCATCATCATATCGCGCTGGTAGCACGGATATCCCTGACCCTCTCTCGCCACTCCTCCCTATCTTTCATCGCCCTAGGTAGGTCTTCAGGACAACATCCTGTATCCTCACATAGCTGCTGAATGTACATTCGAGCTGGTCGTCCTGCTTTTGCGCGGCCATGTGTGGGGATCCATAAGAGTACATCTCTTATGGGTTCATCTCTGCTTCTCCAGCAGTGTCCTGCATGTCTGGTTCGTCTAACTTGAATAGTTTTCGTGATAGGGGGCATGTGGCCGTAGAGTTGGTGTTTTGTGGGGTGTTGCTGCCAGGACTTGTTCAGGATTGCACGCAGCATTCTTGTGTAATTGCCATCTAGCTTCTTCTCCAGTCGTTTTGTTAGCGTCCATGTAGTGCATCCATATAGCAGTATTGATGTGACCGCTGCCTGGAAGAAACTGCGTTTCATTTTATCGGTTGGGTCTGATTTCCATATAATCGATAACCTATTGATAGCTGTCCATGCTTTCGTTAACCTCGTTTCGATGTCCTTTTCGGTTGATTCGACGCTGCTTCCTAGGTACGTGAATTTGTCTACTAGTTTAAGTGGGGTTCCTTCTAGAGTGGAGATGTCCCCCGTTTGGTTATAGCACATATATTCCGTTTTGTGTGCATTAACATAGAGGCCTATGCTTGCTGCTGCTCGTTCCAAACTATGCAGAAGAGTTTCGGCTTGGTCAGGTGTATTTGCCAGTATCGCTATGTCATCGGCGTAGTCGGCGTCAGTAATTGTTGTTGCGGGGTATCTTCTGCTTCTTTTCTTCGTCAGTTCGAAGCCATTCTCTTTGATTTTGTCAATCGATGTTCTAAGTACGTAGTCTAGACAAATGATAAAGAAGTACGGGGCCAGTGTGTCCCCTTGTAGTACTCCTGCTACAATGTCAAAGTATTCTGTGTCTCCATCCGGTGATCGTACTTTTACTTTAGTGTTTCTATAGAGAATCGTTATTGCCGCTACGGTTTCTTTAGGTATGCCGTACGCTAGTAGGATTTGTTCCATCTTTCCTGTGTGAATGGAATCGAAAGCCTTGGTAAAGTCGCATTCAAAAACTGATGAAGGTCTGAAAACCGAAACGTTAAATGTTGGCAAATATATCTTGAAATAAGACCATCCTCTGAAGACTTCGTGCTTTTTCATCTATCTACATTTTCGTAGTGTCGGATTTATTTCGAGTTTGTCATATATATATATATATATATATATATACATATATATCTACACACATATATATATATATATATATATATATATATATATATCTACATATGTATACATATATATATCTCTACATATATATATATATACACATATATATATACATATATATATATATATATCTACATATATATATATACATATATACATATATAGATATACATATATATATATACATATATATATATCTACATATATATATATATATATATATATATATACATATATATATATATATATATTACCTAAGAAAAAGGTTACTGAATGGAGAAGAACCAAAACGGAGATTAGAAAATGAAATGGAAATCTTTTATATCATTAACAAAATAAAATACTCGCCAGTGGCGTGAAGAACGCAAACTACTACTGGTGGTGTACAACTTAATATACTACCCCCTCACAATAGTGTCCAACATATTTATGATGAATGACACACACACACATACACACACACATACACACACACACACATATATATATATATATATATATATATATATAAGTTATTATTCATACTAGTAAAACCAGAGTAGGGAATGATTCTAATCAGGACCAATAAAATATTCAAAAATAGAATACTAAATTTAAATATCCTGTTCTGGTGCATACCCGTTTAGCATATATGTTACATTAAATGGTATCATCACTATTCTGTTCCATACCCGTTTAGCGTATATGTTACATTAAATAGTATCACCACTGTTCTATTGCATACCCCTTTAGCGCATATGTTACATTAAATAGTATCACCACTGTTCTGTTATATACCCGTTTAGCGTATATGTTACATTAAATAGTATCACCACTGTTCTGTTGCATACCCGTTTAGCGTATATGTTACATTAAATAGTATCACCACTGTTCTGTTGCATACCCGTTTAGCGTATATGTTACATTAAATAGTATCACCACTGTTCTATTGCATACCCCTTTAGCGCATATGTTACATTAAATAGTATCACCACTGTTCTGTTATATACCCGTTTAGCGTATATGTTACATTAAATAGTATCACCACTGTTCGGTTGCATACCCATTTAGCATATATGTTACATTAAATAGTATCACCACTGTTCTATTGCATACCCGTTTAGCGTATATGTTACATTAAATAGTATCACCACTGTTTTGGTGCATACCCGTTTAGCATATATGTTACATTAAAAAGTATCACCACTGTTCTGTTATATACCCGTTTAGCGTATATGTTACATTAAATAGTATCACCACTGTTTTGGTGCATACCCATTTAGCGTATATGTTACATTAAACAGTATCCCCACTGTTCTGTTGCATACCCGTTTAGCGTATATGTTACATTAAATAGTATCACCACTGTTTTGGTGCATACCCGTTTAGCATACATGTTACATTAAATAGTATCACCACTGTGTTGGTGCATACCCGTTTAGCATATATGTTACATTAAATAGTATCACCACTGTTCTGTTGCATACCCGTTTAGCGTGTATGTTATATCAAATAGTATCACCACTGTTCTGTTGCATACCCGTTTAGCGTATATGTTACATTAAATAGTATCACCACTGTTCTGTTGCATACCCGTTTAGCGTATATGTTACATTAAATAGTTTCACCACTGTTCTGTTGCGTACCCGTTTAGCATATATGTTTTGGTGCATACCCGTTTAGGATATATGTTACATTAAATAGTATCACCACTGTTCTGGTGCATACCCGTTTAACGCATATGTTACATTAAATAGTATCACCACTGTTCTGTTGCGTACCCGTTTAGCATATATGTTACATTAAATAGTATCACCACTGTTCTGTTCCATACCCGTTTAGTGTATATGTTACATTGCCATTAGTCAACGTTCGGTTAACGCCCACCTCTTCACTTTACTTCGTTATAAGCACTTTTTGTTGGTCATATCGTGTCCCTACCGTGTCGCGATCTTTGTTTTTTGTTCTTACTTTTCTTTCTTTATTTTCTGTGGTTTTAAATTCTTCACGGCTAGAATAAAGAATAATAACGTGACGACACATTTTCATGTGCACAATTTCCTTTCTTCGCCCGTAGCAGCCTTCAGGGAAGCAATGAAAAAGAAGGAATATTCAACCGCTCGAGTCGAGGGTTTCTTGCTAACTGACTAACAAACGAACTAACCGTTTTGGTCACCTGATTAAAACCTTCCATTGAAAGCCATGATCTCAGATTGACCTCGAGTTCAAGAGCTCTCGATCATCTCTGTTAACCAGCTGAGGTTTTCCTTGAGTTAAACGACTCGGGACATGGATGCTACAATACATGTTAATAATATATCTCACCAACCTAATATGTAATATTTCTACAAGTATAGATTTGTCATTAAATAACCTATGGAGGTTTATATGCTATTAAGGAAAGAAACTGAATCCGTAAATTCATTTCTAAACTATAATCATGTTTTTTTAAAAATTATAAGCTTTTTAACACTATCGATGGTGTAAATAATAATGTATTCAAGTATCATATGGACTCTTACAAAATGCATGAGGAAAACAAAAAAAATCATATAAGAAAGCTATGCGCTATTTTGAACAAATCCTGGAAACAACAACCCACAAAATAGCTGCTGTACAGCCACTTACCTCCCATCTCATAAAACTCCCAAGTAAGACGAACAAGACACGCAGTGTACCACAGGAGAAGCAAAACCGAACTCATAAGTGTTTTCTCTTATTGACTTTTACAAATGGATGCGCCAGGGTTAGCCGACCAACTAGGACTTTGATACATCAGCTCTGTGAGGACATTGGATGTCGTTTAGATGACCTACCAGGAACGATGGATCGGAGAGAGAGAGAGAGAGAGAAAGAGAGAGAGAGAGAGAGAGAGAGAGAGAGAGAGAGAGAGAAGTGGGTGGTGAGGTTTGCCCTTGGTTAAAATTTGGTCTGCAACAATAAACTTTATTCTCCAATGGCGAAATTCCTTCTGACTCAGCATTTTTCTGAAGACTTAGTTTACCTACTTCCTCTCAATCAAATGAGCCCAAAAAGATATTATCTATAATAATGATTTTCTTTAAGCCATTAAATCAAATTGTTTTTCTATTTCACTAGTTTTCTTGTCCCGATTCTCCGCTTCCGATGCTAACAAATAATTTATTTTCCATAATATACTTCGGATCAGTAAACCCTAATTCCGAAAAGTAATTTTAATATCTCAACCTGAAAAATAATTTTAATGTCTTAATCTGAAAAGTAATTTTAATGTCTAAATCTGAAAAGTAATTTTAATGTATCCACCTGAAAAGTAATTCTGATATCTAAACCTGAAAAGTAATTTTCATATCTGAACCTGATAAGTAATTTCAATGTCTTAACCTGACAAGTAATTTTAATGTCTTAACCTGAAAATAATTTTAATGTCTTAACCTGACAAGTAATTTTAATATCTAAACGTCTTTGAGCTTCTTCAAAAGTGATGGGTTAAACAGGTGGTCCCCTAAACCGACCATGTATTTTTTAATTGTCTAAAGTCAAAAAGTAATAACTACCCATTCTTAATCGCAAATGGTTCAAACAGACAATTCCTACTTGTTTTCATTCCACTAAACCAAAAATTCCTCAACTAATTCAGCTTAATTTTAAACCGGTCAAGTGTCCTGTTTTTCTTGTTCGTAGGAGTTTTTGATATCCGTTCTAACAGGTCAGCTCCTAGAAAACATCCAGAACTCTTTTTACAATTTTAGACGATCACGACAGTGCAGTGATCAAGACGGTCTCGATTCTCCATCGAACCCACAGTTTTTCCAGTCTCTTTTACAGGTTCTCCAACAAGAAAAGATTTGTTATTCATTTATCTCCCGATACTATTTTTACAAATACATCTCGTTTGTTTTTTGAGTTAGTCAAGTCACTGAAGTGAAGTTTTGAAGTCATAGCTATTGATTTTCTCGTTGAAAAGTATCTATTATGATATCCTTTCTTACAAGAGACTCTGACATTATCAACTAAACGACCAAGTCATGTTTTCAACTGTTTCACGTAGACATTCAAGTTCATGTATGGAGGAAAGTAAATAAGGTTACAGGTCCAGCCAGGATATTATGTATGTACTTACCTAGCCTAACCTCACTGCAATGGAAAGGATGCGACACAAGGTCAATTTTTTTCAGCAGTGCTGTGCTGCTTCATAATTCAGAGTTTTTCTTCTCTTTGATTGGTTGCCTTACACGATTTAAGAATCCAGTCGGCTCTGATATTTACCCATAACTTCGGACAGAAGAGGTAAATTCTTGCCTTTTTCAATGGTATTAATATAAAATGAATCTCAAACAGTTCCGTCAAGAATTTGAACTTGGTTCGCTATGTCCATTTTCTACGACGATAACCACAACACCACGTTCCTCAGGGTATTATGTAAGTTTATGGTGGTTCTATCGTGTCGTGGAAGTGTTCTTGTGGAGTTCACAAGGACCACGAGAGAAACTAGTACCTGACTTGATAGGTGTGCATACACAGATGTAAATTAGATTGATAAGATATATAAACTTATAATAATAAGAGTACAGGATTAGTAACTGCTAGGGAGGACATGTTGTAGAGTTCCCACTCAACAAGGGTTAATATTAAATTGATATATGCAATAATATACTAACACTAAATAAACGGAAGGAAAACAAGGTGAGCTCATTTGCACATATAGAAACATTTAATATATACATAATATACATACAAGAAGTATTGACTAGAATACACAAAAGTCTCCTCATAGAGAAAATATGCGCACCTTGTTCTATGAACGAGCAGTATATGAAAAGGGAACAAAAATAGTAAAATACTGACTTGATGTAAATATACCCCACAAGGACCACACACAGGAGAGGAGACAACGTCTCCACAGTTCAGAAAAAAGAGGCAAACGGAATACGTCTTTAATGTTTGAAGAACACAGACAAAACAGAATTTATTTATTGTTCAAAGAACCGAGAAAAAAGCGGCTGATCGGAATTCTGGAATGGTCTTATGTCCCCATCCACAGGGCTACCTCGTGTGATTTCTTTTCGAGATTGACTATTATAAACAATTGCTACAACCCAACAAGATTTATAACCGGGGCAAAATTAAATAGATAAGAAAATGCATAAATAAATGAGATAAAAAAATAAATAAATAAAGGGATTGTGAACTTCTTTTCCGTCCATAGGACGTATAAAGCCTCATACCTACTTTTTAAATTAACTTATTCATGTCAGGCACATGGACGAGTGTACGCAGAACAATGGTTTCTAGCTTTCGAGTCTGCACCGTCTATGGATATACACAGAAAAAATTACAACAGAAATGAGAGAATGTGTGTTTGTTAGGCTAGTATGTACTGTATAACATATCAAAGTTCACTGGGATATATTGAGTGGAAACTGTTCAAATAGCCAGCTGAACTTTTATAGTTTATACCCATCATAACAGATCTTTTATCTGTTTGATGCACCTCCAGGTAGAAGTTCGATACACCTTGAGATATGCAGGTGTTCTTGAAGGAAACATTGTTTAGTTTGTTCCGGAGATTATTCAGACAGTAAAAGCATTTGTGCCAATACACAATTTTGCCAGAAGAGAGAGTGAGAGATTCTGTGTTTGATTATGATTGTCAGTAAAAATATGGATGTAGGCAACCGCAAAATGTTGAAATTGTTGGTTGGTTGGTTGGTTGTTTTGTTTTACGGCGTGTCAACCTTTTTGTGATAATTAAACGCCGAATTAGATTGAAAACAGTGTAGGGGAATGGACCTGTATTTAATATTTAAGTTCCCCTACTATTTTGATATTTAAGATAAGGGTTTAATATTTAAGCTTCCCCACAAGTTTAATGTTTAGTTTTGATATAGAGTGTTTTAGAAAAAAGGTAAAAAAGGCATAATAGGTATAATATAATATTGACATAATATATAGACACATGGATAAAGTATTAAATGAAGGAAGCCAGTGAAATAAATGAGTGAAGATATGAAACAAATAAAAGTTGTAAAACGGCGCGGACAAAATGAACATTTAAACAAGGCGACGAACAAAAACAAATTTATATTCTACAACAATAAAACTTACATTGATACACGAAAAATATTACTAACTCTACTAACAAAATAATAGTGTGTGTATATGTGTGAGCTCGTGTGTGTGTGTGTGTAACACAATTAAGCAAGAAAGAATTAAATGTCCTTTTTTATGATTAGAAACGGGCAGTTTCTCAGAGACTGGAAAGCGTCTCATAGTCATTGTATATGAATGTCTGCGAGGCCCATCCATGGTGTTGCTTTTCTCTCCTGCTTTCACGCTGAAGGGAGTGTGTTGCTGCTGCGGAGAAATTTGGTCAAAGAGGACAAGGGTGTTTGAAGACGACGTATTTTTGGAAAATACGCGTCTTGTAGGTGGCTCAAAAACGCAGGACTTGAATTTACGCGCGGACGTAGTTTTAAGCATGTCACGTGGTCCTCCTAGCCAATGGTTTCCCGAGACTGAATATGTGAGCGTCCGCCATCTTTGTGGGAACAAGTGGCATACCGCCCAAAATAATTTATAGGAGTGTAAAGTCCTATAACAGTTCCGTTTAGAATAAGTTTAACTTTTGTTTACAATCAGTTGAATGTCAAAACAATTCTGGTAAAAGTCAAAACAGTTCTATTTCAAACAATCCAATTTTGCATGAGTTTAACTCGATTTAAAAACAGTTCTATTTCAAACAGTTCAGCTTTGCATAAATCCGTAGTTTAGACGTAAAAACAGTCTTGTTTTAGTCAAACAATTCTAATCTGAACAATTCTGTTTAGTATAAGTATAGTTTTTGTTTACACGCAGTTAAATGTCAAAACAGTTCTATTTCAAATAATTTAGTTTACCGTACGCACAGTTCCAATGTCAAAAACAGTTATATTTCAAAAAGATTATTATAGCATAAAAACAGTTCTATTTCAAACAATTCAGTTTAGCATAAGTACTTAGTTTAAATGTCAAAATATTTCTATTTCAAGGAATTCAGTTTAGTATAAGCACACAGGCTAGTTCTATTTGACCCATAGCTAGGACCCTATAAGCCCTACCAGTTCCGGCCGGAGTGGGCCTGGGAGCGATAGGAATAAAAGGGCACTCTGCATTTCCCTAAGCTACAGCATTACTGGAACCTCACCATCATATTGTTTAGTGTCATATCCAGGACACTCATTGGGGGGGGGGGTTACACCTCTGCAGAGAAGCAGTCGGTGTAATCTACAGCCGCAGCCGACTGAGCCTGTTAAAATTGTTAAACTTCACTAATTAGGGGAAGTATTTTATGCTTTTTTAAATACTTGTCTTGATTGTATCGCACATGTTTTCTGTATAGTTAATTTGCAATAAAAAATCGGTTGGAAATCTCTCTCAAATATAAAATCCCAATAGAAATTAAAGTGTGTTTTATTGGCCAATATATCGTACATAAAATACTAAAAGTTTACCGAAAAATATTGTGTTGAACTGCTTCTTACTCTTAGCCGACTGGACTTTACTTACAAAAAAAAATAAAGTGGTCAGAGTTATCTACTCTTAGTTTCCTTGTTATTCTTTATTATTGCACGAAGGTAGGATAGTATAATAGCATCTTAAACTAAACGTTTTGTGCCCTGCAGCATGTTTTTCTTAGAGTTCATTCTCTTGCCAAGTTTGCTTTCTTTTGGTTTGGTTTATTTGTTTAATGGCATCTCAACCTCTGTAGGTTATTTAATGTCAAACCATCTTTGTACATGAACAGTCAAGGTGTTCTTTAATTAATAGCAAGGAGGACCAGAAGCTTCATAGTTAGCCTAAGTTAATGAGACTACACTTAGAAGTTAATACAGTTTTTTTTTATTCAGAAATTTATTATTTTTGTAATATTCCAGAATACATAGATTTTCTTTCAGACTTAATTTGAAATTTTTATAACCAAGTCAGGACTATTTTTTTACAAGATCCAATTTTATTATGGGAAATTTACTAGTTTCATCTCTTATTTACAATACATACGAGGATCATTAAATAAGTTTCCAGACTTTTTTCGTATGGGCACTTTTATTGATAGTACACACATAAAACTCTAGTCCCCTTCGAAGTAATCTCCTCCGACTGCAATGCACTTGTTGTACCGTTCCAACAACTTCTGGAAGGCCCCAGCCTCTTTCATCTCCTTAATTGTCTAATAACGACAGCCTCTGAGCTTAGTGAATAACCAAAAGTCACAGGGAGCAATGTCTGGACTATAGGGAGGCTGAGGAACTGTGTGGACGCCCATCTTGGTCAAATTGTCTGTGACAAGGATGGAGTTGTGGACTGGTACATTGCCCTGCTGGAAATGCCACTGACCCGATTAGAAGAGTACTGGCTTCTTCCAACGGAATCTCTTCCTGAACTCCCTTAAAACCTAAACATACTAACCCTAACCCTTTGGCCAATCAACTCTGGTCTATTAACCTCCCAACTCCACACCTCTCATCAGACTCACTGGCTTCCTTGAATCTTTTATGCCGCTCAAAAACTGATGCTCGATTCATGCAAGATGCTCCAAAAGCAGTCTGAAGCATTCCATACGTTTTTGTGGCATTTTTTCTAAGTTTAAAACAGAACTTTATTGTATATCGTTCTTCTAAAGTGTCCTCACGACCAGATTGCATTTTTGAAATTCACCAGCTCTGACAATCAGGCTTTAGTAGTGTGTATTCCGATTCCTGCTGTTGCTGTTAATTTGAATGTGAAATCATAAGTCATCTCATAAGATGTATAGCAATAACATACTGAATTTTCAAGAATCTACAACAATTTTAAATGCTTGTACATAAAAGGTCTGGAAACCTATTGATGCACAACGTAGATAGCGCCACTAATAAAAAATCCAAATAATTTGTATGACACGTATCAAAATTTGAGCCCAATCGTATTATTAGTTTACAAATTACAGTTATTTAAGTGAAGCTGCTGTAGACCGGGCTATTGACCTAATGACTAGAATGTTCGCCGATGGTCCGGGAGATCGGGGTTCAATCCCAGGTTGAGTCATACTAAAGACTCAAAAAATGGTACTTGATACCGTCTTGCTTAGTACTCAGCACTATAAGGTGATAATCAAGAGTAAAGCGGAGCAATCCTAGGAATGGGGTATCACCCTTCCCTACACCTAGTTGTAGTAGCTTTTGAAAAGGGAGCCTTTGGGTCGTTATCGATTAAGGTCGCCAACATTACTTACTTTACAACTTCGTGTTGCAAATTGAAAAAACAATGGAAAAATCTGAATTCCGTCTGTTGATAAAGCATTGTTTTCTAACAACACGTCGACGATCCAGAGCGTTGTTTGCAACTATCTCAACGCAACAACAAGGAGTTTTTGCGTAAGTATGTGACAGTGGATGAAACGTGGATCAACCACTTCACTCTGGAGTCAAATCGGCAGTCAGCTGAGTGAACAGCAGTAAAAGCCGTCTAAAAAAAAAAAAACAAAGATGCAAACATCACCGTATTATGGGATGCGCACTGTATTTTGTTCATCGATTTCCTGGCTCGGAGAAATAGCACCTGATAGGGTCCTAATTATGGGTTATATATAAATAAAATGTGTAGTTATAAGTTAGTAAAAGTAAAGTTGGCGACTGTAGTTGAGGGTGACCCGAAGGCTCCCTTTTCGACAGCTACTACACCAAGGTGTAGGGGGCATTATTCCTTTCCCTAGGTTACTCCATTTTACCCTTGATCCTTACCTTATAATGCTGAGTGTTAAGCAAGGAGGCATCAAGTACTATTTTTTGAGTCTTTGGTATGATTCGATCTATGATTGAACCTACGTCTACCGGGCCATTGGCAAGTACTAACCATCATGCCAATGCTAAATGTTTTAAATAGAACTGTTTTTGACATGGAAACTGTATTTATGCTAAAATGAATTATTCAAAATAGATCTGTTTTGACATTTGCCTGTGTGTAAAAAAAAACTATACTAATACTAAATTGTATTGTTTGAAATAGAACTGTTTTTGACATGGAAACTGTGTATTTATGCTAAAGTGAATTATTCAAAATAGATCTGTTTTGACATTTACTTGTGTGTAAACAAAAAAAAAACCCTCTACTTATACTAAATTGTATTTTTAGAAATATAACTTTTTATATGTATAAAAATGGATTGGGCCTAATAACCAACAATGGCTGACGTGCCATAAAACCCAACTCGACCCAAACAAAGCAAATACCTGTTTTTGAATCGAATTGTTAATGTTATATATGAATTCTTGGAACCATTTAAATGTGTAGAAATGAATGAGTAATGTTGAATAGAATCATTCGTGTTAAATAGAGACATTTGAAACTGTTTAACCGTGTGAAGATATTTAATTATTGGTATTTCATCGCTAAACTTGAATCCACTTTACAGTGTGTAAACAAATCATTTATACTTAATAGGATTTAAAAGTTTGATACGTGTAACTAATTAAATGTGTGCAAACAAGAGCCTTACTTAAATGTGATGAAATAAATTAGCCCTAACTTAAAAACATACCTACAAACGATTCACATACAAATCATATGTTTATTTAAACGTGTGAAAATAAATGAACTCTCGCTAGTTTAAAATGTTACCAAGAAATCATATACATTTAATATGTATAACTTTGATTTGGCTTTAAATAACCTACAAGGGTTGATATGCCATAAAACCAAACACAAAATGAAAAAGAACTAGAAAACATGATATAAATAATAAGGACATTTAAGAACAACGAGAATATATAAGAACAATATTACATATAACAAAAAGTGGGGTGTCCTCGTAGTGTAATGGTTAAAGCGATGGACTGCGGAATCGTATTAAGCGAGTTCGTACACCAGTCGCGTTATTACGTTCACTTTCGGGCAAATACCTGTGGGAAAGGTATGAATCTCCTTATCCTCCCAGCGATGGGTTAAAGAGTACCACTACTGTTCTTCTAGAAGAATAGCTTTGGCATTAAATAACCTACAAAGGTTGATATGCCACAGAACAAAGAAACTAAACCATATAACAAAAAACGTATAAGAACAATATAGCACATAAGAAAAGTAAAATATAAGAAGTATATAACAGAAAAACATATAAGAATAATATAACTGTTATATCTCCAACCGGTGAGCATTAATGGGTATGTCACATTTCTTATAAATACGTTGGACACTACTGTGAGGGAGTAATTTTTGCTGACTAAGTAGTCACCACTAGCAGTGGGTACCTTCTTCACGCCGCTGGCAAGTATTGAATTTTGTTAATGTTATAAAGATTTCCATTTAATTTCAATCCTCTGTTTACTTCTTATTTAGTAACCTTTTGTGAGGTTATAACAGTTACCTTCTTCCTTCCGTGGGCAAGTATTGTATTTTGCTAATTATAAAGATTTCCATTTCATTTCCAACTTCAGGTTTGGTGATTTCTCATTCGGTAACCTTTGAATAGATTACAACGATAACATAACCGAACAGTAACATATAAGAACATACAGCTAGTATATATATATATATATATATATATATATATATATATATATTGTATGTTGACCTTCGACCCGGCCAACCATGCCATTCCGAAGTGATGCACCAGAAGGATGGCAGTTATGGGAAGAAATCGCGTAGTCAGGCTTGGCTGATAATATAGGACAAGATAAAATCCCATGGTACAGTCTTGACTGATGCACCGGAAGAGAGTGACCTGTGAACTGCATGACAGTTATTTCCGCTTGATGACGATCAAACATGCCATTCCAAAGATATTGAGTGGGCGATTGAACTATTGTATGATTCGGTGAAGACAGGAAGTCAGTGAGTTTTGGAGACCCGACCCGTTGGTGACAAGATGCAGTAGAGGAAGCCAGCATCCAGCAGAGAGCTGGGCCCCCGGGCCTTCGGTTGGGCACACAAACCTTTCAAATAAAGTGAGAGGTATATTTTTTTAAAGACTGTGTCGCTCGTCATCTTTGTTGTGTCGTGATGATTCTGCATATATATATATATATATATATGGAATTTGGTGTTAAAAATGTGACAAGCATGTAAATAAAAAGTGGGAAAAGAGGAACAAGAAAAAAAGCAGAACTCTCAAATCAAGAAAGCAATAAAAAATCTTGGAGAGAAAGGAAAATTACAAATATTCAGGAATACTTGAAGAGTAAGAGATAAAATAAAAAAAAAAAATGAAAAGAGTACCTCTGGTGAACAAGAAAAGTCTGATAGAAATTGCATAAGGATTTAACTCCTTATCAGTCCATCTTGTAAAATGATGTGGGCCATTCTTAAAATGAATATGAGAACTCAGAAAAATGGACCAAAAGACCAAGAAATTGATGACGATACACTAGTCCTTAAACTAAGTCCAGTTTTATTTAACAAGGAGAAAAGAACTATGAAACTTGAAAGTGATCGTGATACCAATTGTAGTTGTCTAAAAAATCTGAATATGAGCACGGGTAAAAAACAATCATACATGATAGGAGTAATCCTTGTCAAGTAAAAACATTAGGTTTAAAAATACCAAAAATTCATGCTAATTCCAGCCGGACATATAGCGTAACGGTTATTGGCGTTGGTTCACTAACCTTCAAAGGAGGCAATTATCAGGAGTTTTCAGGTCCAGTCCTGACTGCAGACGAGTAACAATAGAGGAATACATGTACACTTCTAACGGAATCAGAACAGACGACCTTCCTGGATTCAATGAAGTTTGAAGTTCCGTGTAGGTTCCAGAGTTCAACAAAGAAGAAGGCCGAAACATTGTGGAAATAACACTAAAGATGAAGACAATAGACCGAAAACCCTTAATGATAAAAATACCAATTGTAATTCGTGCGCTCGGCACAGTCACCAAACGATTGGTAGAGGGACTGAAGGACTTGAAAATAAGAGGACGGAGGAGACCATCGAAACAACAGCATTTCAAAGTTCGGCCAGGGTATCGAAAAGAGTTTTAGAGACTTGAGGAGACGTCAGTCAAACTCCAGTGGGAAGGAAGAAGAAAAATTATATATGAAAACAAAACACGTGTTTATTTTTCTTAGAGGTAATGATGAATGTTTATAATTTATTGGGGGATAAACAAGAAACCAGTAAAATATCCTCGATGATATGCAACCGATTTCAAAACTGTTAGCACCAAAGAATAATGTCTGTTTTGATTGGCTACACCATTACACGACAGGAAGATTTCATTGGCTGAACAGACCACCGAAGTGAAATTTGACTAAACAAAGTGAAATTAAGTTTTGTACTGACTATTTGATTTACTGGCGTTTGGGCTATTTTTCTTGTTGAAGAAGATCCTTAATTAGATTTTCCCAATTCGTTTGGCATTTAACCTACATATAATGGCTACTGTATTCTTTGTGAATTACCAATTATACTTTTGACGTATTTTCACATTTTGGCACACAATATGGCGTCAAGCAAGTTGTTCTTTTTCTTAATGATCTCTAATTTCACAAATCCAGTCTACAACGCACTGAGAGAGATAGAGAGAGAGAGAGAGAGAGAGAGAGAGAAGGAGAGAGAGAGAAAAAGAATGAAAGAAGGAGAGTGAGAGAGTGATAGAGAGAGAGAGGAGAGAGAGTGAGAATATTTATCTATCTGCAGAGTGTTTGAAAAATGGTATAAACCACCTTTTTAGACAACCTGCATTTAAACTATAGTCACTGAAAGAAAGAGAGAGAGAGAGAGAGAGAGAGAGAGAGAGAGAGTGAGAGAGAGAGAGTATAATATCTATCTGCAGAGTGTTTGAAAAACGGTATAAGCCACCTTTTTTTGATAACCTGAATTGTCACAGAGGAAGAGAGAGAGCGAGAGAGAGAGATAAAGAGAGAGAGAGAGAGGGGGAAAGAAAGAGAGAGAGAAAGAGAGAGAGAGTATATTATCTTGTCATTCTTCGTAGCCTTGAAAGCAGAAGTTATAAGCGACTTAATATGCATCTGTCTTAATTTATACATTTGTAGCAGCATGCCTATGAAATATGATATATCGCTACTATGTTCATGTCATATATTTGAATGCAATGGAATGGTTTATTTCTTATGAATAGCCAACTCTCGGACGAGAGAGGGGAGCGAGCATTCTGACTCGACTCACACTATGGTAGTGTTTCTCGTTGCATGGATCAGTTCAGGTGGCTTCGTCGTTTGTCTTCGTCAAGTCGGTCAAGGCCGCTTAACATGGGTACCGAGAAGCCAGCATGCATGTCACGCGTGCTAAGGCCGGCTCTCTTCGATCTTCAGGGGGCCGTCTCCCCAGGCTCTAAAACTCTCCGGAGAGGCTAGGTTTATCACCTGGCGCTGGAGGTACCCCTCTTTAGGGGAATGCTGATCGGAATGGAATCATTTTTGGTAACACCGGGCATGTCTGGGCTACGGTCCTGCGCCCTAAAAAGTCCATGTGCCGCAATCGAGCGTTAGGTGGAGCTGCCCGTGTTGTAATGGTTATTGTCGTAGGAAATGGACACGGCGTCACGAGTTCAAATCCTGGACGAGATTGATTGCATTTCACATAGCACTAATACCCTTGGGAAAGGTATGAATCCAATTCTCCCTCCAGCTATGGGTAAATCGTAGGACAGACTGGGTTCTTCAGCCTTGGTGAGGCAACTAGTCTAGGAGAAGGAAAACTCTGAATTCAAACCTGTTAAACTCCGCTTAAAGATTGACCTTGTGTCATATCCTGCCTGAGCGGAGGGGTTGGTAAATATGGTTAGGTGGGGCGCTTGACAAATATCAATGAGACTTGTGAATGCCACATGTCAAGTACTGATTGTTCGTTCACCGTGTTTCGGGTTGTAAAACCTTTTTTCTGTCACACTACTTGATGTGCCTTTCCTCTTTGTTGACTCGCACATACAAGTTACAACAGTTTAACGTTGCAGTATCAATGATAACTCGGGTGATTGATTTTACGGCATATCAACCTTTCTGTCATTTCATGCCGAAGTCAATTCAATAATTTTAGTCTCAAGTTATATACAGCAAAAACGATGTATCTTCACCGACATTATAAACAAGTTAGCATCTTAAAAAATCAATGTTTCAAGATACAATTTATTTATGAAGTTGCCAGAAATTTTAAACAAGTAAGCACTTCATACTTGGATGCAATATCAAAGTTTTTGAAGCCAATATATCAATAAAGTTTACAATGACTTTAAACTAGTAAATACTTAGTTGCATTATAATGTTTTAAGAAAGGAGATGCTCATGGTGTAATGGTTATCGTAGTAAGAAATGAACACAGTGACACGAGTTCAAACCCTGGACGAGACTGATTGCATTTTACATAGCACTAATACCCTTGGGAAATGTATGAATCCAATTATTCCCAATCATTTTAAACAAGTAAACGCTTCCTCCTCATCCTCATCATCATATCGTGCTGCTTGCATGGATTTCCCTCACTCTTGCCATTCATCTCTATCATCCATTACTTTTGATAGGTCCTTTAGACAACATCTTGTGTCCGTGCAAAACTTTTGTTGATATATTTTAGTTCGTTTGTCCTACACTTGTACGTCCGTGCAGACGGGTCCATACTTAGCTGCAAAATGAATGCTTAAAGAAATAATGTATTAATCTAGTTCAAATTAAGAATAATCTAAAATAGATTCATTTGAACGAAATGTACGACGAGTCCGGGTCTTAGTGTGTCTGGGATAAATGTCAGCAAAGAGGTGACTCTACATTTCCAAAGCTACCAAACTGGAGCCTTACCATTGTCATAACCAGAACACTCCAGACCAATAGAGATCGATATATTATAAAAAAAAAATTTCTAAGAAAAAAATCAAGCCGACCACGTGGGACTTGATTTGCCCAGAGTGGAAAAAGAGGAAGTAATCCCAGACAGTGTGGAACCAAAAAAGCTACTTCCTCTTTTTTTGTCGAGAACTACTATTGAACCTTCAGTACGAATTCGGGGACCGAACTGATAACACGAAAACCTTGAGCTAGCAGATGGGTTTCGTCACTCGCTTCTTGAATGGAGCTTCCCAAGAAATAAAAGTAAAAATAAACGAAAGTCAACTACTCAAATTGTACAAAGTTAAACAAGTAAAAGAAAATTCAACGGAGAATTCTGCTGAAAAGAACTTTAAAGAAGACTCGCAATTAAATGAACTCTGAAACATTTCTACAAAACAAAAAAAGAAAAGAAAAATACTCAAATTCAAAGAACTTTTTTTCCTGGACACTCTCTCAGATAAGTTCCAGCAAATTTTACTGAAATTATCTTTTCTATCCCTTTCTTTCTCGTTTCTTTTGTATAAAATTCCTTTAAAAAACTTTATTGTCTGTGTTATCTTTTCGAATCAGTATTCGTACTAGAAAGCTGCGGAACTTGCTGTTTAAATTTACTGTTTGATTTACCGTTTAATATTGCACACTAACTCCCCCCTAAAAACATTACCCAGTAAAATACTAAACATGACTTTCGTGTCACTCACTTCAAAATTTTATTTCCCCTTTATTTCCTTTTATATATGTATATATATATAAGCTGTTTAAGATAAGATTCACAAAGACTAATCGATACAAACAGTCTTATAGCAATATTACAGTGTTATACTGCTTATATATATTGTGACGCAGAACCATACCGAACCATGTCGATTTATCACATTCCTCGCAAGACGTAATATCTTTTCCCCTTACACACACATATATGCTTAATACCCGCCACTACTGCAGCTTCTTTGACCAAACAGCAGCAGCAGGGAACGCAGATATTTGAAGCTCAAGAGGAACGCTGATTAAGCGACGAAGCCAATCAGGTGTTAGTGTTGTGCTGCAAAAGAACAAAAAAAAAAAAAAAAAAAGAAAGAAAGAAAGAAAAGAAAAAAAGAAACGGTTGGATCAAGGTGTGAAGCAACCAGAGGAAGGTCATTCGGAGGTTGCAACTTAATCCTATCAGACGTGAATGATCTTTAATGCGGGAAACATTAAGTTGAAGGAAAAATCAAGAGCTTGCGTGAAGTTTGCCACAAATCCTGGAATGTCTTCATTATTCTTTCGACGATATGAAGTCTTACTTCAACTCCGGAGATGAATGAAGAATGCATCCACAAAAGAGCTTCCTTGATCGAGTGAAAGATTCCAGAAAAACTTCGCATAACCAAACGGAAGTCACAGGGGGGGGGGAAGAAGGTGGAAAAGAAGTGAGATAGTGTAAAAAAAAACAAAGAAAAAAAACGTACAATTCTAAAGATATTATCGTGAGAGACTGAAAAAATAAAAAAAAATATTATTAAACCAGATAAGCCTTTTATATCCGACCCCCGATTATAATTTCATACATTCATAAAATAAGAAAATACTCTATGCACACAACATTACCAATCCAAATAGCGAATCCCGTTGCTCAGTCAGCTGGGGTGGGGCTGTAAAATACACCGAGTGCACATCTGCAGAGGGGTAAGACCTTCTTACAAGTATCCTGGATATGACACTAAACAATCTGATGGTGAAGCTTCAGTAATGTTGGAGATTTGGGGAATGTTGAGCACCCCTTCATTGCCACCGCTCCCATGTCCACTCTGGCTCGGAATTGTTGCACCCGATAAGGCCCTATCTATGGGTTGAATGCTTATGCGAAACTGAATTGCTTGAAAAGGAACTGTTTTTGACATTGAATCTTTACTTACACTAAATTGAATTTTTTTGACATTTAACTGTGCGTAAACAAAATTTGTACTTATACTAAACTGAATTACCTAAATTAGAACTGCTTGAATAAACTGGATAGCTTGAAATAGAAAGTTTTTTACAATTAAACTGTGTACTCATGCTAAACTGAAATGTTTGAAATAGAGCTGACTATTTGCATAAAAATGGATTTGGTATTAAATAACCAACAAAGGTTGATATGCCATAAAACCCAAACAACCAATCAACAACCGAATCCCGTAATATTTGTAATCATTTTAGTTTGTTTATGACGGTAATTTGATGACTTTTTTTTTTTTACCCCTGCCCCCTTCATTTCCTTTTTCTTTTTTTCTAAAAAAACTTCTCCCACTCGTATTTCCCTCGTCCTCTCTGAAAGTAATCCATCTCTCTCAGGTCAAATCTCTTATGAAACCTAATTCACTTGGTGCCACCAAGCTCGACCATTTACCCAGACAGACACAGTCAGAACCAAATAACCCCTACCACCATCACTCAAACTTATATCTATTTCCTCCCTGTTCTTCCCTTATCCGTCTCTGGTCTTTAGACCCTTTCTCTCCCTTTATACCTTTTTACATGCTCCATTATCTGATCAATTTCTTCAATTGCTAAAATGTAGAAAAACGCTAAACAAAAGTTTAGTCAGAAGTTCTTCTGTGAATAAAGAACGAAATATTACTACTGTAAGCTGGTCTATTTAATTTTTCCACTTTCACACACAGACACACACACACATATATATATATATATATATATATATATATATATATATATATATATATATACATTCAAGACAATTACAAACACTTCAGAAACAATTAGGAATATTATCAATAATGAGAATAACAATAATCATATAAAAAATCTGATACAGGCGTTATGGATGTGATTGGAACTAGATGGATGAAATTTAATGAATAATCGAAAAACCTATGCATGAACACTGGAGAGACATGAAAATTGACGACAGCAGAAACACATTAGTAAAAGTCATTTTAGAAACTAATCCTAATTTCAAGTTAAAGGATTCCAAACCTTTTGATAGAAAACATAATAAACGACATAGAAAGGTTGTTGAATATAGCATTATTTCTGTTTAAAATACTATCAATACCCGATGTAATATAATGGCCAAGGGATTTCGTTTTATGCCTTTGGGTCTAGTTAGGCTGAGAACCTTTCGGCTCAGTGCATGGGTTAGCTAGGTGCAAACATGAGCGCAGGTATCCACGCGCACGCGCAGAGCGAACGTATCACTCAGAGATGTCACAATAGAAACCCGAGATGGGAAACGGGGCGAGGGAGTGCAAATGGCGTCACGCACCGGAAGCGTGGGTGGAGGATTTTGGGAGATTTGAAAAAGTCAGGAATTGAGTCTTGCGGCCCGAAGAAGGGTGACTTTCGCTAGCTCGCAGTGGCCTTGTAACGGGTGCCACACGTGTTGAGGTGGGGGCCGATGTAAGTGTTTTTCGTGTTTCGGGATTCCTATGTTCTATGTATATATGTTATGAACATTCTATGTACGTTTCACATATTCATGTATGGCTATGGTATACCGGTTTGATCTAATCTAGTTAAATTAGGACTAAGAAGTACCAATATCCCTTATTTAAATTTGTTTTTTTATTCATTGTTTATATTTCTATATACTTTTAAAAGTTTTTTGATAATACTTCAAACGATGATAGTTCCAAAACTAGATTTTTATTACAAATTAAAAGAAAATGACAACAAATACATAACAATTTTTGGTATTATTGTTCAAACGAAAATAAAAATATCAATAAATTTCGATAATGAAAAAAATTAAATATTTTTAAAAATGCATACAAAGATGTTAATTTCCGAGGATTAAATATAATTTCTTTTTGTAAAGTTTCGAATTTTTTTTAACCCTTAAAATAAAATAATTGCGCTTAAAAAATATCCTTTACAATAATATCCTTTGAAATAGAATTTTGAACAATTATATCGGACATGTATGAAATAGAACGCTTTTCATAGTAAAATGGTTTTAAGTACTGAGAGTTGTTAGTATACGGTTAAATAGTATCAATTATTGTTTTCTAACACTAATAATTCTATTAGATATTAATCATTTATTTGCACTCAGTTAAAGGGTTTCAAGCATTCAAAATGATTAAACGGCTCTAGTTGAACTCTAGATTGGACCCTAACAGGTACTACTATTCCATGAATGGAGCTGGGAGTAATGATAATGAAGCTCCAGGATTGGAGCCTCACTAATTGATGGTTTAGTGTCTGCGTAATAAAATGAATAAATAATATTAAAAGATTGAAAATGATTAGGTTAAAAGTGTAACACACACACACACACACATATATATATATATATATATATCCTCGCTCCTCCCTATCTATCTCTCTCTCTCTCTATATATATATATATATATATATGCTTGTCTTCTTTTTGTGATGAGTACAATTTGTTGTTCTGATATAAATTTCATTTCTGAAGAAGTTATTGTTATAGAAAAACATGTCGATTTAATTTATCGTATTGAGTCCCTCCCTCCCTCTCCCCGTCTCTCTTTCAGAAACACAAAAATACGAGCACACACACACACACACACACACACACACACTTGTATACATATATATATGAAATAAATGCACATCTATTCCTCAGAGGAAAAATGAATAAAAAAAATCTAAAGGATATACGCGATAAAAAATTGAGAAAAATAAAAAGTGAACAATTGAGATTGCATTAGCGAAACTGCCTCTGGCGTAAATTTTAAGCAAAATATCGACAAAAGCTCTTTTTCAATTTTTCTTTTTGTTTTCCTGTATAATTAATTTTTATTTTCGGCATTGCCTGAGTCGCAGATATCAACCTAGAGAGAGATACAATATTGAATTATTTTATTTTAAGATTGGCATCACTTTCAGCCTGAAACTAACGTTCATCTGTTTGCAGACTTCTAATGTGCCTGTTCTTCTATGTCGTTAAATGAAAGACTATTTTTTTCTTAGAAAGAATTAATTTCAGTCATCAAAAAATGTCTTACTTTGTTGGTCATCTGTTAAACTAATACATTTTCAAACTGACAAAAATTGAAATAGTATCGAAAACTTGTGTCCGTGGAGTTTGTCCATATGTAAGAGGAAATATTTCTTTGGTTTACAGTGAGGTTGGGGAAAGGTTAGACACAAATTCAATCTATATTTTACAATGATTCCCATTACGTATTTATATAAGATGAATTTGTTCTTTTTTAAATCACACACACACACACACACACATATATATATAATTTAAAAAAAAGCAAATTTATACATTCTCACAATCTGTTGATCATAAGATATTTTGAGGATTTGTTTTAATAAACGTTAACTGTACCTAAAAATCGATATATATATATATATATATATATATATATATAATGTAGTTTCCAGCGGGAGAGCGGAATTTGGAGACACAGACTACTTCAACATTGTAGCAAAGAGACACATTAGCCCCATATCTCTTTACCCTCTTCCTAGACTACGTGCTTAGAATGTCTACTTATATAATGAAAGAAAACAATTTCAAGCTTTCAATGGAAAGAAGCAGAAAATACCCTGCACAAACAATTACGGAAGCGGACTACACCGATGACATAAGCACATCTGGCAAATACCCCTCCACAAGCCGAAACCCTGTTATATAGTCTGGAATGAGCAGCTGCTGGCATAGGCCTCAATGTCAATGCAGACAAGACGAAATACATATGCTTTAGTCAACGAGACGATATCTCCATACTAAATGGTAGTTCTCTGAAACTAGTGGACAAGTTCACCTACCTAGGAAGCAGTGTCTCATCAACCGAGACAAACATAAACACGCGACTAGCAAAGGCGTGGGCAGCCCCCTATAGGCTATCTGTCATATGGAAGTCAGACCTTACCGATAAAATAAAACGCAGTTTTTTCCAAGTAGCAGTCGAGTCGACACAACTATATGGATTCACTCCATGGACGCTGACTAAACGTATGGAGAAAAAGCTAGACGGCAATTACACAAGAATGCTATGAGCAATATTCAACAAGTCCTGGAGGTAGCACCCAACAGGGCAACAGCTGTACGGCCGCCTACCACTCATCTCGAAAACTATCCAAGTTAGACGTACCAGATATGCGGAATACTGCTGGAGAAGTGGGGACAAACTCATAAGTTACATACTCCTGTGGACCCCTTCATATTGACGAGCAAAGTTTGGACGGCCAGCTGGTTGACCTATATACAACAGCTCTGTGCCGATACAAGATGAAGCCTTGAAAACTCACTGAGTGCGAGAAAGGGCCAGGGATATGCAATAGAGGTACACGAAGAGAGATCGATATTGGTGAATTGTAGTTTGCAATAGAGGTACACGAAGAGAGATCGATATTGGTGAATTGAATTACGATGACCAGAAAATCCAGCAAACACTTTTGCGTGGCATACGAAAACACTGGACAGCTGTTTCGACGTTATTAGTTCTCATCTGAAGTATATACCGTGATCTCCACGACTGGAGATCGAACCAGTGACCACTGAATGCAGAGCCGAAAGTCTACATCTGAGACATCAATCCACATCGCACACAAATGACGCCAAATCAACAAGTCATGGTAATTTAGCGGCCAATTAACCTGTATCGCTCCAATTTTAGTATATGTACCCCCGAAGAAATGTGTCTTACAAGATACATCTGTACACTTTAATGAGGACACGGTCACCTACAGGGCCACGTCTTTCCAGGAGGATTGGAAAAACGCATCTGCATAATTATTATAACCTCAATGGTAAGGATTGAGACGTACCTTTTCTTTTTTAAGCAGAGGAATTAGAGCACGGTATACACTACTGATGAGACCTAGTAAAGTTGGTGACCATAGTCGAGGGTGACCCGAAGGCTCCCTTTTCGATAGCTACTACCAAGGTGTAGGGAAGGGCGCTACTCCTTTCCCAGGATTGCTCCACTTTACCCTTGATCCCTACCTTATAATGCTGAGTGTTAAGCAAGGAGGCATCAAGTACCATTTTTTGAGTCTTTGGTATGACTCGACCTGAGATTGAACCCAGGTCTCCCGGGCCATTGGCGAACACTCTAACCGCTACGCCAATGTCCGGTTAGACTGATGAGACCTAATAAGGTCGAAACAGCTGCCCGTAAGTCGCGCATAAGTGTTCGCTGGATTTTCTGGTCATGGTAATACTATCACACTTAAAAATAGTAAATGTGCGGCTCGATATCTGTTATTGATCATATGTTTTTTTGAGTTAAGATAACGTAAACACAGATAACTGGTCAGACTATCGAATAGGGGAGAAACTAGCAGTTTCCCAGTGCAGTTGGGACTGTGCTTACGCTATCTATCTATCTATCTATCTATCTATCTATCTATCTCAGTCTTTTCACCCTCCCTCTCTCCTCTCTCTCTCTCTCTATATATATATATATATATTAGTCTGTTTTCTATCTATCTATGTTTGTGCATTTTACTTTATAACATTTGTTAAAAAAACTGAAATGGATGTACCAACAACAAATTTAAAGAAAAATGCAGGAAATAATGTTGGCGAGTTTTTATACCATATCAACTCTTTTAGGTTATTCAATTCCAAATCCTGTTTATACATATATTAAATATATGCGATTTGTAAACGCAAAGTTTGTACAGAACATTTTTAAACAAGCCAGACCTCATTCGTTTGCACTCAATTAAATTGTTTCGTGTTTTCCTATGAAACAGTAACAATTCAATTTAACTTGATTCATTTGTTTGCACACAAAAGAAGCAGAAAGTACCCCGCAAAAATAATTACCGACGCCGACTACACCGATGACATAGCGATTCTGGCAAATACACCCAACAAAGCCGAAATACTACTGCTTTGTTCGGAACAAGCTCCCATAGGCATTGGCCTCCATGTCAATGAACACAAAACTGAATACATGAGCTTTAATCAGAATGGCGACATTTCCACACAAGACGGAACCTCTCTGAAACTGGTAGACAAATTCACCTACCTAGGAAGCAGTGTCTCATCAACCGAAAAAGACATCGACACGCGTCTAACAAAGGCATGGATAACTATCGATAAGCTATCGATCATATGGAAGTCAGACCCAACCGATAAAATGAAACGCAGTTTCTTCCTAGCAGCTTGTCGATACTGCTATATGGATGCACTACTTGGACGCTAACAAAACGGCTGGAGAAAAAGCTAGATGGCAATTACACAAGAATGCTGCGAGCAATATTGAACAAGTCCTGGAGGCAACACCCCTCAAGCCACCAACTATACCATCACGAAAAGTTAGACGAACCAGACACGCAGGACACTGCTGGAGAAGCAGGGACGAGCTCATAAGTGATGTACTCCTATGGGCCCACACTTATGGCCGAGCAAAAGCAGGACGAACATACATACAGCAGCTATTTAAGGATAGAGGATGTTGCCCTAAAGACCTGCCGGAGGCGATGAACGATAGAGAGAAGTGGCGAGAGAGGGTCACGAGATGATGATGGTGAAATGGTTACACATATGATTTGCAAGTGAAATGTTGGTTTGTAATTTTAGGTTAAAAAAATTACAGTTTGTTTTTTTTCACACGATTAAGAATTATTCATCATTCATCATCATCATCATGTCGTGCCGCCAGCACGGATATCCCTGACCCTCTCTCGTCACCTCTCCCTATCATTCACCGCCTCCGGCAGGTCTTCAAGTTTACATCCTGTGTCCTCACATAGTTGCTGTATGTAAGTTCGAGCTGGTCGTCCTGCTTTTGCACGGCCATATGTGGGGGCCCATAGGAGTACATCACTTATGAGCTCGTCCTTGCTTCTCCAGCAGTGTCTTGCGTGTCTGGTTCGTCTAACTTGTATAGTTTTCGTGATGGGGGGGTGCAAGTGTCCGTATAGTTGGTGTCTCGTGGGGTGTTGTCGCCAGGACTTGTTCAATACTGCTCTCAACATTCTTGTGTAATTTCCGTCTAGTTTCTTCTCCAGCCGTTTAGTTAGCGTCCATGTACTGCATCCATATAGCAGTATTGATATAACCGCAGCCTGGAAGAAGCTGCGTTTCATTTTATCGGTTAGGTCTGAGTTCCATATGATCGAGAGCCTATCGATAGCCGTCCATGCTTTCATCCGTCGTGTGTCGATATCTTTTTCGGTTGATGAGACGCTACTTCCTAGGTAGGTGAATTTGTCTACTAGTTTCAGACATTGTCTGCTAACAGTTAAAGGGTTTCAAGTATTTCTAACTATTTTGATCAGCACTCTTCATTCAGTTGCACTCAGTAAAATTGTTTCAAGTATTGCTATGTAATACCAATAATTCAGTTCAAGTACACGGTTCTAGGGTTTCATGTATTCCTATCTAACACAAAAAATTCTATTAAGAATGAACTATTTGATTGCACACATTTAAGTTCCCTCAAAGAGTTTGTTAATTTGTTTGCTTGTTTGGGTTTTTCGGCAAATCAACCTTTTTGGTTTATTTAATGCCAAATCCATTTTTATACAAATGAAGAGTTCTTATTCAAACAATTCAGTTAAGTATGATTATGCAGTTTACATATCAAAACAGTTGTTTTTCAACAAATTCAGTTTAGCATAAGTACACAGTTTGATTGTCAAAAACATTTCTATTTCAAGCTATTCTGTTTAATCAAACAGGACTATTTACAACAATTTTGTTTATTATACATATAGCTTTTTTTTGTTTACACGCAGTTAAATGTCAAATTCTATTTCAAACAATTTAGTTTAGCATAAGTTCAGTTTCATTGTCAAAACAGTTGTATATCAATCAATTCATATTATCATACAAAAACAGTTCGATTTCAAATCATTCTGTTTTGAATAAATACACAGTTTAAATGTCAAAACTATTTTATTTCAAGCAATTCAGTTTAGTATAAGTATAAGTATAGTATGCTATATAGTATAGTATACTATATAGTATAGTATAAGTATAGTATAGTATAAGTATAAGTATAGTATAGTATAGTATAGTATTAGTATAAGTACGCAGTTTAAATATCAAAACAGTCCTATTTCAAGTCGATCAGAGAGCGATGGCAATAAAGGGCTACTCCGCATTTCTCAAGCTCCATCATTACTGGAATCTCACCAATAGATAGTTTTGTGTCATATCCAGGACACTCGTTGGGGGGTCTAACACCTCTGCAGAGATGCAGCCGACTGGGCAAGTCTCAAATAGTGCTATTTAATACCAATTGTTTTATTTGCCCACAGATGATTTCAAGTATTGCTATCTAACACTAATAATTCTATTTGCACACAGATCCTTTCAAGTATTGCTGTTTAACACTAATAATTCTATTTGCACACAGTTAAATGGTTTCAAGTATTGCTGTTTACCGCTTATAATTCTATTTGCACACAGTTAAATTGTTTCAAGTATTCCTATCAAACACTAATAATTCTATTTGCTCACAGATCATTTCAACTATTGCTTTGTAGCAATAACAATCCAATTTGATATCAATCATTTGTTTGAACACAACTGAATAGTCAAACTTTTCAGTTTGGACGATAAATGGGACCCTAGCAGGTACTACTACTTCGGATCAAAGTGAACATGGGAGTAATGGCAATTAAAAGGTACTCCACCTTCCCTAACTGTCCCGGACTGGAGGCACACAATTGCATGGTTTAGAGTCATACATCCGGGAAACATGTTGAAGGGTGGGTTTTTAACCCTCTATAGAGATGGAGTCAGTGTATTCTACAGCTACAACTGATTGGGCTGGAAATACTGTAGATGTTTGGTTTCTTTGTTTAATGGCATATCAACCTTTGTAGGTTATTTAATGTCAAAGCCATTCTCCTAGAAGAACAGTAGTAGTACTATTTAACCTATAGCTAGGAGAAAATACTGCAGAATCATCTGATATACATGTATATAGTCATCCATCGACATATCTGTTTCGTTCTATCAGTACTCATCAGTGTGGCTAGACATTAGCTTCCCGTAGCTGGGATCGAAACCCGGTTGACTCAAACGCCAAGGCAAGTCTCTAACCCTTCAGCCACGAGGAGCCATTAGCTGCCAAGTAAATTTTAAATGGTTATGAATCACAATTACTATGGTTTACATACATCCATTCAATGGCTACCGAGACCTCAATTCATATATGAAGAGGCTTGCAATAAACGCTAATGAAAACACGATTACTTCTTCGCCAGAGAAATGAACCTTACGTGGGTAGGGGAGTATATATCTCTATAGTCATCCACACACGCACACACACACACACACACACATATATATATATATATATATATATATATATATATATATATATATATCAAGGATGTCTTCAGCATTAAATAACCTTGGGATGTTGATATGTTATCAGATAAAGTAACAAAAGTATATATACTAGATACAGAGGAAAAATTAGGAATATTCTAGTATAATAATAAACGACTCAATCATAAAACAAGATTAATTTTAACTTTAAAAAATAAACAACTAAATAAGTAGATGGACACGAATGAGTAAATTTACTAAATATAGCAACCATTATTTTTAATTATTGTCTCAACATGCCTTCGAAACGATTTGCATGCCTTCAAAATAAATTCTTCCGACATTTTATTCCATTCTTCCTCCATAGCAATCCTAAGCAAACCAATATTTGGCTGGGAAGTTGCATTTGTTTTGTTTTCTAAAAAGCACCATAGAGCATAATCAAGAGGGGTTAAGTCTGGACTTAATTCCCGTTTAATTGCTACCCTAACAGTTTCCCCGGGACTTTCAATTCATCAGCGTGCTCTCTTAATCTCCGTGGTGAGAGCAGTTAAAAAGTCGTCTTTTCGTTTAATCCTCCGATTCCAATTTTCCTTAAAACACCCTTTTTTCGTAAATTCATTTTTTCTTTGGTAATGGCATATCAACCTTCGTGGGTTATTCAATGCTGAAGCCATTCTTTAGAAGAACAGTGATATTTAACCCATAGCTTGGAGGATAAGGGGGTTCATACCTTTCCCAAGGGTATTTGTCCGAAAGTGAACGTAATAGCGCGACTGAAGTTTAAACTCACGTGTTACGATTTCGCAGACCATTGCTTTAACCATTACACCACGTGGACACCCTTCTTTTCGTTGTATACGGTAGATAAAGATTCTTTGTCGTTTCTTTTCTTGCTCACTCATATCGGGCTGCGTTTTCATTTTTAAAAAGTGCTTGAATAATAGAGCTAATCATGAAAATTTAGATTTCTGGTGTTTTTTTTTTCCAAACTGAGCTAATCATTAATTTTTAAAAAATCTTTTGCTTCCGCACTCTCTCTCTCTCTATATATATATGAAGTGAAAGTGAAGTTGGCGACCGTTGTCGGAGGCGAATAGAAGGCTCCCTTTTCAAGGTGTAGGGGATGACGATACTCCTTTACCCAATTGCTTCACTTTACCCTTGATACGTACCATATATAATGCTGAGTGTTAAGCAAGGAGGTATCAAGTACCATTTTAAAAGGTTTTGGTATGACTCGAGCTGGGTTCAATCCCAGGTCTTCCAGACCATTGGCGAACACACACTCTCTCTCTCTCTCTCTATCTATATATATATATATATATATTGTCATCCACAGACAGATCTGTTTCGTTCTATCAGAACTCATCAGTGTGGCAAGACAAGCTAGATTCCCGAAGCTAGGATCGAAACCCGGTTATGCATGTGTGTGTATGTGTGTGTTGAAGGCATACTGACGAGAAAAACTAACCTTAAAAAATCTTTGAAATACAACTTCTAAAAATCACTTAAGCTCACAGTTTTAACAAATCCTTTTACTATTAGTATCACGATATGAATCGATCGTCTGCTGTTGATGTAGTGAGAAATTGTTATTTGTTGATTTGTAAACACCGATTGTGATTTCCCTCTATCTTTTAGGTGAAGGCGCTCATAGTATTAAACGACGATCAGAAAAGCGTAAATATTCTCACATTCTAGTAAGCAAGATACTTTACATAAACAAGAGTTGTTAAGTAACAGTCTTCCTCGTAAGAATTGGCGATCCTCGATGAATTGCTGGATGATACTGTTTGCTTTTTCATTTCGCGCTAATACGCTTGGGGGAAAGCGTGAATCCATCTGTTGCCCGCTTCAGGTGATAGGAAATACTTTGATTCGCTGGTTGGTTGGATTTTATGTCATATAATGCTTCTAGTTTATTTAACTGTTTGTGTTATTTGGTTTTCTGGCATATCAACCATCGTTGGTCATTTAATGCCAAATCCTTTTCATACATACATATTAAATATATAGAATTTGCTTTGGTTTGGGTTTATGGCATATTAAACATTGTTGGTTATTTCATGCCAAATCCTGTTTAACATATATATAAAACATATGGTTGGAGGCGCCCGTCGTGTAATGGTTATCGTCGCAGGAAATGGACACGGTAACACGAGTTCAAATCATGGACGAGACTGATTACATTTCACATAGCACTAATGCCCTTGGGAAAGGTATGAATCCAATTATTCTCCCTCCAGCTATGGGTAAATAGTAGGGCGGACTAGGTTCTTCAGCCTTGGTTAGGCAACTAGTCTAGGAGAAAGTAAAGTCTGAATTCAAACCTGTTAAACTTCGCTTAAAAAATTGATCTTGTGTCATATCCCACTCGAGCGGAGGGGTTGGTAAATATGCATATACCTCGGTAGCAATATCTCATCTACAGAAAGCTATGTCAACATATGCCTAGGTAAAATCATGGACTGCTATTCACAGATCATCAACCATAAAGAAATCTGATTTTTCTGATAAAATAAAACATTTAAACTTTAATGAAATGTTCAGAGAAAAAGGTAGAACTACAAAAGGATACTGCTTGATGTTCTGAACGAATTCTAAATATGATATAAAACGTATGATTTGTAACTAGTTTTTTATATACACACAGTTAATGGATCAAACAGTTCTCTTTCAAACAATTTAATTTTGTATAAGTCAGCAAAGTTAAATTGTTCCAAGTATTGCTATTTATCCCTAAAAATTCAATTATTCATCAGTCATTTGTTTACACAGTTTAATGAACAAATAGTTCTATTTCAAACAATTCAATTTACCAGAAGTCATTTGTTTGCGCTTTTAAATGTCAAACAATTCTTTTTGAATCGTAGATCAAGTGCGACCACTCCGGGCCTCAGTGGGCCTGGAAGTGCTAGCAATGAAAGGGGTGCACCGGATTCCTCCAAGCTCCAGCATTACTGAAGTCTCACCATCAGATGGTTTAATGTCATATATCAGGACATTCGTTGGAAAAGGGGTCTTATCCCTTCGCTGAGATGCAGTCGGTATATTCTACACTCCAGATGACTAGGCTCAGTTTATTTAAAGGTAAATTTTGTTCATACACGTGTATATTAAATATATATGAAGGTTAAACGAAAAAAATTGTAGGTAACATCTTTTTAAAAGGCAGAGCTCATTTGGTTGCATTCACTTTCATGGTGACAATATTGTTATGTAACCCCGAGAGTTCGATTTGTACACAGTTAAATTGTTTCCATCATTGTAGAGTTTCGGCTCTGCATTCTGTGGTTGCTGGATCGATCTCCAGTGAGGGAGATCAGGGTATACGCTGATGATGAGACTTAATACGGTTGAAACAGCTGTCCAGCGTTTCCGTATGTTGCACGCAAATGTTTGTCAAATTTTCCGGTCGTTGTAATTCAATTCACAAAAATTGCTCAGTCGGCTGGGGCTGTAGAATACACAGACTGCACCTCTGCAGAGGGGTAAGACCCCACCAAAGAGTGTATGACAGTAAGCAATTTGATGGTGAGGTTCCAGTAATGCTGGAGTTTTGGGGAATGCGGAGTACCCCTTTATTGTCATCGCTCCTAGGTCCACTCTGTTCCGGCGTGGTAGCACCTGATAGGGCCCTATCAATGGGTTAAATTGAACTAACGGCATTCTTATGCTAAACTGAACTGTTTGATTAAACTGAATAGCTTAAAATAATTTTTTTGCCAATTAAACCGTACTTACATTTAAACTGCGTGCTTATGCAAAACTGAATTATTTGAAATAGAACTGTTTTTTGACATTGAAAATGTATTTACACAAAACTGAATTGTTTAACATCGAACTTTTTGACATTTAACTGTGTGTAAACAAAATCTGTACTTACACGAAACTGAATTAGCTAAAATAGAACTGCTTGACTAAACTGAATAGTTTAAAATAGAAATTTTTGACAATTAAACTATGTACTCATGCTAAACTGAATTGTTTGAAATAGAACTGACTATTTGCATGAAATGGATTTGGCGTTAAATAACCTACAAAGGTTTATATGCCATAAAACTCAACCAACCAACCAATCAATTTACAAAAAAATGCTGGTTTCTTCTCACAGAACTATTGAGTTTCGGGTTGGCAGTAAATGTTTGACGGGCTAAATATATAATACCTTAGAAACAGAGATTTTCAACCCTAAAATATCTTTCCGGAAGAGATGATATGTCAACAGTAGTACTAGATATGTCTAAATATTTATAGGATTGCAAAGATAAATTCTGGAATAATACTTGTGACGTAATGTTGTATACTGTTGTATGAGGAATGAATATACATGTAGGAATAATCTATAACATCTATAATAATCTGTAAGACTATATATACTCAATAAGACTATAACACCTGGTTACAAAAATATGACTCTTTTTATACTTCTTGGAGTCAAAGATTCTATGATGTGAGAGAGACAGACGGACGGAATGAGACGATGGCGGACTGCTATATAGACCCGTGACTTCTTCTCAAGACCATACAAGGCCTCACATAGCATTTCTTATACTTCTCGGCCGGGGGGTTCCTCAACTGGAGCCCGCTGTGAGCCGAAGCAACAACGGGGCTCTCGCCCACTAACTAGCGCTCCAGTGACTGACGGTATCTCTTCTAACTGCAAGCTGAGAATCAAAGACTGTGACTCACTCTGCTCGTATCTCACGTGGGCATCTGAATATATCATATATCATTTCATGACACCCATACATTTCTGTTCAACCACATGACTGCTTCTGCTTATTTTTACATATGTTTTCAGTGCAGAGAATATCTGATTGATTGCTCGGTGAGGGTCAATATTCTATACTAATGTCTATAGTCTTGCACTACCACTGATCGCATTATTACCTTCATTTTCCGACTTATACCCTTACGAAATGTATGAATCCTCACGTATCCCTCTAACTATAGGTTAAATAGTACCACTTACATATTTACCAACTCCTCCACTCGGACAGGATATGACACAACGTCAATTTTTAAGCGGAGTCTAAAAGGTTTGAATTCAGAGTTTTCCTTCTCCTAGACGATTTGCCTAACCCAGGCTGAAGAATCTAGTCTGCCCTACTATTTACCTATTACTGGAAGGAGAATAATTGGATTCATACCTTTCCCTAGGGTATTAGTGCTATGTGAAATGTAATCAGTCTCGTCCAGTATTTGAACCCGTGTCGCTGTATCCATTTCCTACGACGATAACCATTACACCACGAGCACCTCCTTAAATAGTACACTTATGTCCGTCTACAAGGATGGTTTTGGCATTGAATAACGGTGGTGTCATTCGTCTTATCTTGTGTTTTAAAAGTTCAAAAATAATAGGGGACTCTTCTTGTTCAGATACGAAAGCCATTTTTTCTTGGTACAATTTTCTTAGCTGTCTGATATAAACACCAGGAAACAAGAAGACCTTGTAAGGATTTATCAACGTATCTTCCTTGCAGCTAGCCCAACACACCGTCTAGCAACGATTCATACCAACGTCTCACCCCCCCAACTTCTCTCTTTTTGTTTCAAATCCCTGCTGCCTAGATCATAACTCTTTACTGACTATATTCAAATTTCCTATTCCCTCAGCCAAAGTGGCATCATCTCATCACTCCACCCACGAGTCTCCTTTTTCCTTAGATTTTTATTTCACCTTTATCATACTCTCAGACAAGACGCATATATATTTTATTTACATTTGGGTTTCCTAAGCGAGATGATAGGTGTCTGTTTTATAACTTAGCGTGCGCGCACAGGGCACCGAGTACAATTAAACTAAAAGACCCCTGAACAGTATATGACCTAACCAAATTAAATCATAAAATAGAATATATAGCTAATTATTTGTAAAATGATCGATATAATTAATCATCACACTAATTATTTTACATAACCCACGATTGTTGAGATACCATTAAAAACAAAGGTGCAAAAATAAAAAAAATAAAGTAATTATTACCCACCTATATAAAGACAACAAATCGTGATGATCTTCCTGGTTTTTATAGCATACCTTGGGTTCTATTGGTGATGGGGTATTTGCATACTAATTTCTGAAATGAAAATCTATCAGGTTCGTGAGAAGTTTTGTGTTTGGCAATCGTTTTCTTTTTCTTTTTTGGTTTTTGTTCATGTCTTTTCTTTAAATTGATCATCAGACACTCGTGTAGATAGTGACTGTTTGTCATTAATTGGTAAACACCGACAAAGATTAATCGTCTCCTCTCTTAGGTACGAAGTGCTCACAGGAATATAAATATTTCCATGTTTTTTCACCTATTTTTTTTTCTCAATTGGGAACTAATGAACTAAGCAAATATGTGTACCTGCAATTGTTAAACACAGATGTCTTAGTGAGAAGTTGGTATTGTTAGCTTTGGTTTCTTCCTTTAATGGCATTTCAACTTTCTAGGGTAACCTAATGTCAAAGCCATCTTTGTTTAAAGACGACAGTAATACTTTTTTATGTTAAAGCTGGTTCATACCATTCCCAAGTGAAAAAGTGAACACGATAACGCAACTGCTTATCGTAATGGTTATCGTCGCAGGAAATGGACACAGCAACACGTGTTCAAATCCTGGACGAGACTGACTGCATTTCACATAACACTAATACCCTTGGGAAAGGTATGAATCCAATTATTCTCCCTCCAGCTAAGGGTAAAATGTAGTGCAGACTAGGTTCTTCAGCCTTGGTGAGACACCTAGTCTTGGAGAATGAAAACTCTGAATTCAAACCTGTTAAACTTCGCTTAAAAATTGATCTTGTGTCATATATTGCTCGAGGGGGGGTAAATAGGATTACGTCACGCAGAATATTTTTATTTCTATTATGGTCGTTATATGTTTTCAAATTTGTTTTGTCAGCAGGCCTTATAATAACCTGACTGTATCTCTTGTACAGGGGTAAGAACACTCCCTTCGGCAAAAGAAGGTTGCCTGGGTATCACACAAAACTTCATCAGATGGTGAGGCTCTAGTTCTGGAGATCTGGTCAACATATAAATATATGTATATATAATCTTCAAAGAGATGAAAAATTGTATGCATTAAAGAAGTGCTTACATATATTAATCAGCCTATAACACTATTATGAAAAAGAAATCATATAATATTATATTATATTTCTCTTTATATATTGTTGCAATTTTGAAAAAAAGTTACGGCGATAAAAGAAAATTTAGGATTTGATTTTTGGTAATTGATCTGGTCTGATTACCACTTCTTTTGTTATTTATTAGTTGAAATAGAATAATTTTTGGTGAACTCAATTTTTTCATTGGATTCGGGTCTGGTTTGGTAAGTATTATAAAAATAATTATAACTGAGCAAAATGAATGTGATTCCATGTCAAATATCTGGTTCTTTGAACGATACTTTTTTTTCTTCGGGTTGCCTTTAAATGATTTTGGTGGGAGTAGTTTGTCTTCAACAATAATGCTTACCAGAAAGATAACAGTCAGTGGTTTAAACTATTAGGAATATCACAATATATTTCAAATATATGAGGATCGGCTGAAAATTTCAGTGGCTGAAAAGTTCGTATGCGGATGATATTTTTGCTGTTGATGACCGCCTTAAACAATTGTACCATAGGACCAAAGTATTGTGTTTTAAAGAAAGGAGTCCACAGAAAAAGAAATACTCAAACCCGAAATTTAAGGAAGAAAAATAGTAGTCATTTTTTATTCACCTGCACTTCGATAGTTACAGCTCGAAAAGTTCGTTTTGTTATGATCTTCCCCTCCCTTCTTCTTGATGGCGACGGCGGGTGTCGGTGATAGCTGGCTGTTGACACGCTCCTGACAGTTGGGTCGTAACAGGCTGGGTAGGACGGGTTGGGGTCTCCAAGACCTTTGACGCACCTGTTTTGAAACCTGCCTTCAACTCTGCCAAAATCTCCTGACTTGTTTTCTTATATAGAGATTTTGGAGAACAAATCGAAGATCCCAGAATGTCCGATGTCACCAGTGAAACTGTCGTAAAAAACGTGATAATTCATGTGTGATTATATTAAAATCATGTCTGAACAACGCGCGAGGTTCATGACATGTTCACTGATCGATGCGCTCACGCATTCTCAACGACAGTGCCCGTCCGTTATATTACACAATGACATCCAATTGTTGTATAATTAAGGTAATTTTTTATATTAATCATTTTTCGTTAATTATATTGTATTATTTAGTTGATAAGGATTTGGTAAGGATTATAAAATCCTAAATTTTCTTTTACCACCGTAACTTCTTTTTTGAAATTGCAACAATATATAAAGAGAAATATAATATAATATTATATGATTTCGATGTCTCGTAGTTCAGGTGCATAGTAAGATGGACTACTCTTACACCCAAGTGGAAAGGATATGACAATCATAATCTGATATAATAGATCCCTCAGACAAGAAATGCTGCTGGACGGCCGTTGGAGTGAATTGAGTGGGTGGTTGACGTCATACCCAGAAGAGATGGTCCTGAGAATTTGAGGATTCTGAAAACACAGTTTAGTTGAGTTTCTACCGTTGAAGGGCGTAGCTGGGTTTTTCGGATCACACGTTGGCGGCGGGGTCAGTTTCAGCATAGTATGGTTAGCATAGTCTCTTAAGAATTGTGTCCCTCTCCTTGTGTTTCCAAGGACTGAAGGTAGAAAGAAACAAACTTGTTCGTACCGCCTGTATTTGCATTATTACTGCCGTTATTGATACCATTATGGCTATACAGCACAATCACGGCAACACTGAGTGAAGAAGTGGGTGGGCCGTAGGGGGAATTATGGAGAGAAATAAAACTCAATTTGATCCCGTTCATGAGCGTTTTGGGATCAGCCAATGAATATTTCAGCCGTCCCGCGTAAAATAAGTAAATCGCAAAAAACAAAACAAAAAAAAGGATAAAAGACCCTTCGCAACTTAACGCTAATGATTCTCACGTTAGCTTGTCTTCAATACTACCTCATCTGTGGATGGACAACGTGAATCGTGAATTTTATCCTTCTCTTATTATTTTTTTTTCATACTTGAAACACAGCCACTAACAGCTATCCATACACACATGTCCCCCCTTACACACACACACACACACACATATATATATATATATATATATATATGGAAATCCTGATGATTTATTAAAACCAAAACGTTAGAGCGTCAACTTTCTTTCATATCAAATTCTTCACTTTGGATTACTTTGTTTTTTTTTAATCTCTCTCTCTCTCTCTCTCTCTCTCTCTATATATATATATATATATATATATATATATATACTTGCCACAATATCCACTTATGTAATTTTTACGTAATAAAGAAATTCAAATTCTGCCCCATCATCAATGATTTTATTTAACGAAACAAATAACAATGGGGTAGTACGTGTAGTGTAGAGGTTAACATTACGGACTGACATCATAATGAGTGAGTTCGAAATCCAGTCACGCTACTACATTTACTTTCAGATTAATACTTCTGAGAAACATATGAACCACCCCCAACTCATAGCTCTGGGTTAAATAGTACCACTCTTCATCATAATCATCATCATGTTGCGCGACCAGCATAGATCTCCCTGAAACTCCCTTGCCCTCCCCGTCTCCAGCGTCCATCGCTCTCGGGAGATCTTTAAGAGTATATCTTGTATTGGTTCAGAGTTGTTGTATATAGGTTCTTGCTGGTCTTCATGACTTTTCTCGTCCACGGGAAGGGACCCACGTGGGCTTATCATTTATGAGTTTGTCCTTCCTTCTCACGCAATGTCCTGCATGTCTGGTTCGTCTAGCTGTCCCTGCCTTTGCTACTCGCGTGTCGATGTCTGTCTCGGTTGATGAGACACTGCTTCCAAGGCAGTTGAACTTGTCCACCAGTTTCACAGAACTACCATTTAGGGTGTCGCCTCTTTGAAAAGCGTATGTATTCCGTCTTGTTAGCGTTGACATGGGGGCCTATGTCTGCAGCTGCTCATTCCAGACAATGTTGCAGGGATTCTGCTTGGAGGGTGTATTTGCCAGAAGTGCTATGTCATCAGCGTAATCTGCGTCTGTAATTGTTTGTTAGGGATATCTTCTGCTTCTTTCCTTTGCCAGCTTGAAACCGTTATTTTTCCTTATATCAGCAAACGTTCTAAGCACGTAATCTAGGTAGATGATAAACAAGTATGGGGCATATGTGTCTCCTTGCAGTACACAAGCTACAATATCGAAGTAGTCTGTGTCTCCATCCTGGGAGCGGACTTTCACTTTCACTTTCACTTTTGCTTTCATTTTTACTTTTCTGTTTTAAAGATATTTTGGGAACTATTGGGTAAATTATTAAACAGAATTTGATTTTGTATAGATATTGTATTAATGTTGTATTATATTTTATTAATATTGTATAATGTTTTGTAAAAGAATCTCTTTTTAAAGGTTGGTTAGGGAAGAGAGTAAACAAATGTGATCCTAACGGATGCATAATTTTGTATAGACATAATGAATGAAGAAAAAACTACAACACTTAGTTATAAAAATATAACTCCGACACCTTATCCTCGAAAGTGGTCGTAACTTCTCTATTGTATGAGAGACAGACGGAGGCAGATGAATACAGACTGTCATATTGACCCATGACTTCTTCTCTTGACCATACCACACTGTGTTATCTTCAAGGCCCTACTTAGCACTTTTTCTATTTCTTGGCCTGGGGGTACTCACCTGAAGGTCTGCCGTGGGTGACTCTTTTATACACCGCCCAAGCGTCGAGCCCAGCTACTCGTTGGCGCTTCCGTGACTGCCCAGACTCTTTTGGTCGCTAGCTGAGACTGACTCAAGCTTATTTTCACAGGTGCGTCCTGTGAAGTGAATCCCTGATTGACGGCTAGGGTCAAGGATCAATACCTATCATAATGAGCAATAAATAATGGTATTGGCAAAGCGAAAAATAGTGCTTTTAGGCGAAAACTTGCCCTTGCTGCTGGTGTTATTGTCATCTCTGGATCAGCCATAGTTTCCATTGAAATTAATTCAAAATTAATAAAGTAAAGCACAGTTGGCGACCGTATTCGAGGGGAGTGACCCGAAGGCTCCCTTTTCATTAGCTATTACACCGAGATGTAGGGGAGGGCGCTATTTCACTCCTTGGATCGCTCCACTTTACCCTTGATCCGTACCGTATAATGCTGAGTGTTAAGCAAGGAGTTATTAAGTACCATTTTTGAGTCTTTGGTATGACTCAACCGGGCATTGAACCCTGGTCTCCCAGGTCATTGGCGAACATTTTTTTTAATCAAAATGTTGCCTTATCTAATCTTTACCATTGTCTTAGTATTCTAATCAAATGTATATAAAATGGATATATTGATCTTTTCGCCATGTAAGGAGATAATAAATAATTGTCTCCCTTGGGTTGTTTTGAGCATGTCTTTGAATATAATGTGTCCATTTATTTAATCCCCGCACTCAAAAAATTCGGAATATGAGCTCAGGTAAAAAATCAAGCGTATTAATAATAATCATAATGATGAAAGGACATTAAATCAGTTAGAATTAAATTAGTAAAAAAATTCAATTTGAATGGTACAGCAAAACACATAGTGTAACAGTTATCATATCATATTTACCAACCCCTCTGCCCGGGCGAGATATGACACAAGGTCAATTTTTAAGCAGAGTTTAACAGATTTGAATTCAGAGTTTTCCTTCTCCTAGACTAGTTGCCTCACCAAGGCTGAAGAACCTAGTCTGCCCTACTATTTACCCATAGCTGGAGGGAGAATATTTGGATTCATACCTTTCCCAAGGGTATAAGTGCTATGTGAAATACAATCAGTCAGGTCCAGGATTTGAACTCGTGTCGCCGTGTCCATATCCTGCGACGATAACCATTACACCCCGGGCACCTCCTATAGTGTAACATTTATAGGCGTTGGTTTACTAAGCTTCTAAAGAGACGATCATCTGGAGGTTGTAGGTTCAATCCTGACTTTAGGCGAGTTACAATAATGAAATACTTAGCACTTATACCCTGTTATGGTTAACGGAATCTGAACAAGCGACCCCCACAGATTAAATAAAGGACGTGGTTCGAAGTTTCGTCTAAGCTCCCGAGTTAGACAAACATCTGAAAGTTGGAGGACATATCGGACATATAATAAAAAAGATGAAGACCGGAGTTTGAAAAGCTTGATACAGTTTAACTATGCACAATACTCGTGTACAAATTAACTTGAACTCATTTAAACATTAACACCAAACTATTCACTTACAAATCATATTTGCATAGCCATTTAACTGTGTAAAAATAAATAACTGAGATCAAAATAAATCATTACAATTGCATAGTAATACTTGAAATCATTTAACTGAGCACATGTGCATTAAAATGTCATTTATAAACTATTCTTTCTACATGTATAAACATGATTTGGAATTAAATAGCCTACAAGGGTTAATATACCATAAAATACAACCAATCTTTAAAACCAGTACATTTAGGATATATGTATAATCAGGATATTGCCTTAAATAACCTAAAAGGTTTTATATGCCATAAAATGCAAAAGACACGTACATATAACATATATCTATAAACAAGATATGGCATTGTATAACCTACAAGGGTTGATATGCCGTAAAATACCAACAATCAATAAAACACATATATCTAAGTTATATGTATAAAAAAGATATGGCCTTAAATAACCTAAAAGGGTTGATATATCGTAAAATACAACCAACCTATAAAACACGTACATTTAGTATATATGTATAAACAGGATTTTGGATTAAATAGCCTAAAAAGGTTGATATGCCATAAAATCCAAAAAACATGTACATTTAACATATATGTATAAACAAGAAATGGCATTAAGTAACCCTCAAGGGCTGATATGCCGTAAAATACAACCAGCCAATAAAACACATATATATTTAAGATACATGTATAAAAAGGATCTGGCATTAAATAACCCACAAGGGTTGATATGCCGTAAAATACAACCAACCAATAAAACACGTACATCTAGGATATATGTATAAACAGGATATTACCTTAAATAACCTAAAAGGGTTGATATGCCATAAAATGCAAAAGACACGTACATATAACATATATCTATAAACAAGATATGGCATCGTATAACCTACAAGGGGTGATAGGCCGTAAAATACCAACAGCCAATAAAACACATATATTTAAGATACATGTATAAATAGGATCTGGCATTAAATGACTTACAAGGGTTGATATGCCGTAAAATACACCAACCAATAAAACACGCACATTTAGTATATATGTATAAACAGGATATTGCATTAAATAACCTAAAAGGGTTGATATGCTATAAAATGCAAAAAGCACGTACATTTAACATATATGTATAAACAAGATATGGAATTAAATAACCCTCAAGTGCTGATATGCCATAAAATACAACCACCTAACAAAACATATATATATTTAAGATACATGTATAAAAAGGATCTGGCATTAAATGACTTACAAGGGTTGATATGCCGTAAAATACCACCAACCAATAAAACACATACATTTAGTATATATGTATAAACAGGATCTGGCATTAAATAACTTAAAAGTGTTGATATGCAATAAAACCCAAGCAAACATCCAAATCTTCCGTTTATTTATTGTTAATGTACCAATCGATATACTAATGTTGATATTGAACCTTGGTGGGTGTGGTTGGGACAAAATGTTAACATTATTAATAATTGATTACTGTTGTATAATCACACATATACAATTATATATGCATATGCAGGCATAATCTGTTGTTTCAGATACGAACGGTTTATTAATTTCTTGTCTTCGGTCCATGGCAACACGAGGAGAGAGAGACACGATTCTTAAAAGTCTATGCTAACCATACTACTCTGACCATACTATGCTGACGCGCGGCGCATCTTGTGATGTTTAGAATCTCTGTTGGTAGAGATTCGAAAAACCCAACTATATGCCTCAACGGTAGAGAACTCAACTCTCTGCCTCAATGGTCCAATCTCAACTGACTCTTTTTCAAAATCCTCAAATTCTCAGGACCATCTCTTCCAGGCATGACATCATAAACACACTCTAGCCCCATTTCCTGCCTGGGGGTTTATTATGACAATGGTGATTGTCATATCCTTACGTAAAACTGCACCAATTGACTATGCGCCTGGGCTCTTAACCTGAATAGTTCAAAGCCCAACCAAACTGAATGATAAAATATAATTAACGAAAAATGATTCATATAAAAAGAATCATTCCTTAATTATATAACATTAAGTTTCTAATAAAAGAATGGATCTTCCCCTGTCTATTCTAATTTACTTTCTGAAACTGACACCAAATCCTTTGCCTTAACTTTTGATATTCAACCAGATTTTTATCAGGGTAATTGGAAATTAAAGAGGAACATTAAATTATTCTTGCTGTCGATTGATTGATTTTAACTGCATGTCAAACCTTTAAGGATTATTTTATACCAACAGGTTAAGATATTGTGTTCTTTGTTCGTTAATATTTACATTCATTTGTAGTTTCTTTAAAATAGTTTTTTCTTTTGTTGACACACGGCCCTATAGAATACCAATAACTTCTTATCCGATTAATCGTAGGCCAGTTATTAATGGCAATGAGTTCAAATCCTGGACGAGGCTGACGGCATTTCACATAGCACTAATACCCTTGGGAAAGGTATGAATCCAATTATTCTCCCTCCAGCTATGGGTAAATAGTAGGACAGACTAGGTTCTTCAGCCTTGGTGAGACAACTAGTCTAGGAGAAGGAAAACTCTGAATTCAAACCTGTTAAACTCCGTTTAAAAAGATTGACCTTGTGTCATATCCTGCCCGAGCGGAGGGGTTGGGTAAATAGGATTAATGGAAATGAAATGGCACTCCTCACTCCTCAGATCTCTTGAACTGAAGCCTCATCATCAGATACAGTTTAGGGTCATATCTAAGCACCCCTTTTTTGTATGTCTTATCTCTCAGCAGAGGATACAGTTCTAAGCTCCGCCGACAGGGTATTTAGTTGTTGAGGGGTGGGGAATATGTTTTTAAAGGGTAGAAACCACTAGTAAGCAATTCCTTGATACGCCATAGAAAATTCAATAATGATCCCTCCTCCACAAAACAAATGAAAGCAAAAAAAAAAAAAAGTTATTAAATTCTATTTTTCCCTCTCGAAAAATTCATTAACCTGTTTATTTTCACCGTAATTTTATGATAGATTTGCGAATTTTATTAAATTTCTCATAACGCCCGCAGACATTTGCATGCGATATCTGCAACTGACTTAGATATTTATTAATTACTTCGTCATGGAGTCATTTAAAACGTAATGGAATATTCATTAGTTTTATGAATGAACGAACAAAAACTGAAGAGTTGTCAAGAATTCAAAAATAATTGACGAAGAATTTTTAAAAAAATAGAAGAATGGAAAAGGTAAAAAGAAAAAAAAAATGTTAGAAATGAAGAAGAATAAAAAATTAAGGAGGATTACACGGAAAAGAAAATGAATTAGAAAAGAAATGATGAAGGATTAAAAAAAGAAATGTTGAAGAATTAGAAAAGAAATGACCAAGAACTAAGGAAAAGAAATGATGAAGGGTTAAAAAAAAGGAAATGTTGAAGAATTAGAAAAGAAATTACCAAAAATAAAGAAATGACAAAGCATTATAAAAGAAAATAAATATAAGAAAGAAATGACGTAGGATTAAAAAATGAAGAATTAAAACAATGAAAAATGAAAACAAAAAAGAATTAAAGAAGAAATGATGTAGAATTTAAAAAAAAATGGACAATTAAGAGAAATGATTAAGAATTAAAAATAAACAATGATAAATAAAAAAGAAATGGCACTGAAATAGAAAAGAAAACGTATTTAAAAGAAAGGGAGGAGGTGCCCGTGGTGTAATGGTTATCGTCGTAAAAAATGGACACGGCGACACGAGTTCAAATTCTGGACGAGTCTAATTGTAATTCACATGGCACTAATACCCCTGGGAAAGGTATGAATTCAATAATTCTCCCTCCAGCTATGGAGTAAATAGTAGGGTAGACTGGTTTCTTTAGCCTTGGTGAGGCAACTAGCCTAAGAGAAGGAAAACTCTGAATTCAAACCAGTTAAACTCCGCTTAAAAATTGACATATCCTGCCCGAGCGAAGGGGTTGGTAAATATGAAAAAGAAAGGAAGGAAATGACGCTAAAAATCAAAAACGAAATGAAAACTTATGAGATAGAGAGAATTGTTGAAGAAATTAAAATTAGCAAGGAAAAAGTAATTAAGAACAGTGAATAAAAAAAAACAACTTTAAAAAGAAATGATAATGAATTAGAAAAAAAAATCAATTCAGAAGAAATTAAGAATCAGATTTTAAAATAAACGAGGCCTTTTAAAAGAAATGAAGAATTACGCAAGAAAAATACGATTAAAGACGTTACAAAGATTTGCTTAAGATATTACAAGTAATTTAACAAAGTAATTGCAAAGAATTACGTATTAAAATGAAACGTATCAATTATGCAATTTGTAAAAAAGAATTCACTCTATACTTAACATTGTTTTCCTCATTACTCGCATGATGATCGTGTAGACGTAAAACTGAGAGTTGCGAGCGATATATGAATTATATAAATATATAGTTAAAACTCTCTCTCTCTCTCTGTCTCTCTCTCTCTGTATATATATATATATATATATACAGAGAGAGAGAGAGTTTCAAATATTGATATAATTTATATATATATATATATATATAGTGTTTTCCCTAATAATAAGTTTATCACTAACATTTTTTAGAGAAGTTAACGTTTTTCTAAACAAATAAATACACCACGATATTATTAGTTATGCTACCAAATCATCGAATAAATTTGAATATCATTAGATATTATCTATTACCAAACTCTACAGCAATGAAACTCCGTTAACCAACTATATGAATTCGTAGCAGTCTAAAAATGAGAAGTCATCTAATATTTATATATATATATCTGTATCGGTATAAATATATATATATATATATATAAAAATATAATTTTGAATTCATTATTTTATCTATCTATTTATCTATCTATATAATTATGCTAATTTAATCTAGGTTAAAAAGGCTTTGTAATTCTTAGTTACAGAGTTTCAATGATGTGGATCGTGGAATCCTTGCTTTCGAAAATTACATTTTTTTTAATTTATTATTAACCATTAAAAATGTATTTATTGATTGTCTATAGAGTATACATATCTTTTTTAATAAAGAAACATTTTTATTCTACAGTGTTCAAGAATAATCTCCTAAGTGAAAAGCATTTGTATTGGAGAGGGGATGAGTGTTATGTCTGAGCAGCAGCAGCAGCCAAGCTATTTCAGGTGACGTCATGATTGGAAGTTCCAAGAGAAAACTTTCCAGGTTGCTAGGTGCTGTTATCCAATTTATTACTGACAAAAATTTTGCTGACATTCCAATGATTTTGACGCACAGAGGAAACGATTGCTTTCCTTGATTATTGTAATCAAAGTTCCCATTGTTGTAGAAACAATTAAAAATTTTCTTAAAAGAAACTTCACAGAAATTTCATCAACTGATGAATAATGGCGAATAAGTTTCTTTGTATTATCACGAAGTGACAGTTCACAATGACTGTATTTTAAAATTTGACCTTTTCAAACTCAGAAAAATGGTTACGATATATATATATATATATATATATATATATATATCGAAGGAATTTACGGCTGCTACTCGCATAATGCAAAGCTCTTCAAACGAATTGAGCCCTCTGGTATCCGGTAAAGTATAAAAATGTAAACAAACGAAAGCCACAACTTAATGCCTTATAATTCCTGAGCTGACGTGGTACGCTTGTTGGCTGAGCGGTATGATACTAAGTCTGACGTATAGTTGGGCAGGTTTCGCTTCAAGCGTCCTTCGTGTCTAGCCACACAGAAGAGTTGTGATACAACGAAACAGTCTCTCTGTGGATAACAATACACAAACACACACACACACATATATAAATATATATATATATATATATATATTCGTATATATATATATATATATGTGTGTGTGTGTGTGTGTGTGTGAGTGAGTGTGTGTGTGTATTGTATTTGTTTCGAGGGCTATTGCAATGCTATTGCAATGCAAAATAATTAAACAGATCTTATTATTTTCAAAGTAAAACTTCAGTATGAGAGACTTTTTTCAATATGAACTCAGTGTTGTATGTTCAAATTTTTGGGGACTTTGTAAACATGGTGTCACGTGGGGTGTTTAAACGCCATATGGAAGAGACGTGATTTCTGTTGTTTCAAAACATACTTATGTAATATAATGGCCGAGGGATTTCGTTTTATATATCTTGCCTTTTGGTTTAGTTAGGCTGAGAACCTTTCGGCTCAGCACATGGGTTAGTTAGGTGCAAATTTCAGCGCAGGTGTTAACGTACACGCGTGGAGGATGTGTCGTTCACAGATGTAAAAATAAAAATCCTAGATAGAGGATGTGACCAGTGATGTGAATGACGTCATGCACCGGAAACGTGCGCGGAGGATTTGGGGAGTTTTGAAAAAGTCAGTTAATTTGAGCCCTGCCTCGGAAAAAGACGGTTGACTTTCGCTTGCTCGCCGTGACCTTGTGGTGTGTGCCACATGTGTTGTGGGGGAGGGCAGATAGAAAAGCCAGCATAGAAAGATTGTGCCTCTCTCTCCTCTTGTCGAAAAACCTTTATACACAAAGGTAATAAAAAGTTTCGTACCTGAACTAAGAAGTCGTAAGTGTTTTTCGTGTTTCGGGATTCCTGTGTTCTATGTATATATGCTATGAACATTCTATGTACGTTTCCCATATTTATGTATGGGTATTTTACACTTAAACATATCCAGTTTAAGGTAGAAAATCCAGATAACACTTGGTTCTATCATTCCTAGATTTTTAGAATCCAAATATCGCCAACTGGTAAAAACAACACAAGTTTCTATTGAAAACCCACCACCAAAGACTTCTTTGTGCTTTTCAAATCAGCACTTGCACTCAGTGGCCAAAAAAATTACATTTACGGATTCCTTGTGTCAATCACTCAGGCCAAGGAATCGCAGTTGAATATGAATTAGATACATTCAATACGCCACCACAGGAACAACTTTATGTCACTCCCAAAATCGGCTATGTTGATGCGATGCCTAGCTCTCTATTCACCCCTGGGCCACTTTAATGGAGACAACGCACGCCTCTCCCCAAATCACCAGACACACAAAATTCAAGGTGACTCCAAAGTTTATTTCCTCCAACGGCAAACAAGACTTTCGCTTAACTACGGCGAACACAATCCCTCGCACGTCCGACGATACGCACAGCCTTCTCAAATTTCTCATAACTCCATTTCGTCTCTATACTCACAACCTTTTCTGCGAGACTTGCAGCACAAACACAAACTCAATATTCCATGCTGCAAATAAAAACTATTCTTAAAAACACATTTCGATTTCGACATCTTGAACCTTCTCTTTAATTTACTTTTAAAACTTAGCGAGGAAGTAACCAAACACACACACGCATGTAACAACACTTCTCCTCGCTAATAACAACAAAACCTCCGGCTAAATACCAAACGAAGGAAAATAACAATACTGTCACAATATGTACTCTAGCTAACTGCCTAATAAAAGATCCAAATATACGACAAACATCTTACTCTATTTATCGTTTAATTTGTTTAAAATGCCATAATTTTAGATAGGAAGCACAATCAGACCTCTCCACATCAGAATTAAAGAATACCTCCACACACATGCATCGTCATTCCATTAACATCTGATTAAAATGGAAAAATAATGATAATAATTTTTCCATTAAAATAGAAGCAATAGTACATAATGGTGGAAATATCAGATTTAAGGAGGCTTTATCAATAGCTATGCTACACACTCTGATTAACAATAGATTAGAATTAAATTCTGAATATATCATTAATGATTCATCATTATTTAAATACATATTTAATATATCATTAATAATTCATCATTCTTTAAATACTCATTTAATATATCTGTCACGTGGTCATCCACTGAGAGGAGAGAGGTAAGATCAATTTCCCCTACCCCTCTCTGTTTGAATCAACAGGCCCCAAAGATTGACCGTTAAAAGAGGAATAGGTGTGTAGGTCAACTCCTGTTGAACGAAGTAACGAATCCAGGTCAGAATGAAAGCCAGGAGCTGCCTACACTCTGACCAGGTGGACAGAGAAGGGGATGCAGAGGTAAGTATAGTAGCCCGAATGAATAGCATGACAGGGAGAGGTGGAGGAAGAAGAAAGAGGCCAAATGATTGACCAGAACCCTAAAGCCGGAAGTAGTACCCTTTTCGTCAGAGGAACTATGGATAAAGAATTTCAGTTTTTAGGACGGAGGTCGCCGTGAGAGGACATGCTGACCTGATGCCAAACAAACTTCCGGGTACCTAACCAGTGAAAAGAAATGGTAGTTTTTAGGACGGAGGTCGCCGTGAGAGGACGTGCGGACCTGATGCCAAAAAACTCCGGGCAAGCTCACCCGTGAAATGAATTGAGTTTTGGGACTGCAGTCGTCGTTACAAGATGTATTGAGATTGCAGCAAAAAAAAAAAAAACAAAAAAAAAAAAAACAGGAAAAGAAGCGAAATAGAGTTCTTGGACAAGAGATAACAGATGCCTTCAAGGCGAGGTCTACAGAATCCCGCTAGCCCGTAAAAAAAAAGAAATCTCAGAAGAAACCCGTCGAAAAAGCTAAGTAAACCTTAAAACTGTTTTTCTCCATCCACTCTTCATAAGTATTGCTATTAGGTGCTCTCTCTCTATCAATATAAAGAAAGAAGCATATAAAGAATTATATGCATTAAGAGAAGGTAAGAAATAGAATGAAAAGATTCATTTCATAAATTGTAAACGTATGAGTGGACTTTGTTACCTTTTCAAGTTTCAAGAGAAAAGACAGAAAAGTACAAAGAAAAGAGAAAAAAAGAAGAAAGAAAGACATTTATGTTGGAGACTGTTTGCCGGGGAAATATAGCCGGCTAGCACTATAAATATTTGTTTGGACCCGACTATTAAAATTTTGGTCATATTTTAAATGTCCCCTCGTTGAAATTTGTTTGTTGTGTTATTTACCCAGCAAGTTGCCTTCTTTTGCATGTATATCTTTTTCAGCTTCATTCGCCTCAATTTATTCTCGCTAAATGTCATATTCGTCTATAAAAACATTACACGGAAAATTGGAATTGTCGACTACAGTAAAGAATATGATTTCATCTCAACCTAGGGGCCCATATCTCCGTTATCCTGGGGGGTAGGAAGAAGAAGTGGTCTGGTGGGTGTGTGTTTTACGTGAAATTTGGAAACCGCCTTGCCAGAGGCGGTTAGTCTTGCCCCAAGTTAACCCCCACATTTTCTGCCAGTTCCCATATGCCCAAAAAGGAAATCTCAACTAGGACTTATTATGCAAGGGGTCAAGTGCCAGACTGCCCCGACGTCACACGTGCGAAAAATAAACTCCCGTCCTGGAATAAATATTTATGCAGCGTCACATATCATTAATAATTCATCATTCTTTAAACACATATTTAAATATATATTTAAAGTATGCGCATATTATTTTTGTAAATTTTTGCATCTTTCCAAGGACGGCGTTTTAGTTTTGAGATGAATTTTTCTCTGAATATTTTCCTTAAGTGATTATTTGAAGAAAAAAAAGAAGCCCAGTGATATTGGGAGCAATACAGAGTTCATAAATGGACATGATCATAATAGATATATTAATTATCTACAGAATGTATAATATATTCCCATAGATGGGGATTATCAATCCTCTTCTTCCGGCGACGAATTTTAATTCAAGAAATAAGTTAATGATAAATATTAAGGTGCATTGTTCATGAGATATATGAAGCGATTTTATTCTATTGCAAAATTCAGATTCTTTTGCACGATTTAAGATTTTCTAACGTACACTAAGTTTTCTAAAAAAAACTCAATACATATTTTATTATCGAACTTGATATAATTGAACAATTATGTTTACTGTTTTGTACGACAATAGTTTGTCATCTTTCAAATAAGTTCGTAATTCCATGCTTAAAAAACATCCAAAATCTTTCGGTAGAATTTAAAAAAGAAAAGGTACAGTCTTTCTTGTCCTACTTACTTTCCCACGATTTGTTCTTGTGACTGCTGCGTTCCTCTTATGACATTTGAGAGTGACTGCTCTTTATAATTGAACATTCAAGGACTTTTTATATTTTGAAGATACCCTTATCAGTGGCTGATCGTATACCGTCAACAAGTAAATTTGAGCATTCTTATACATACATCCGGCACAACTCTAATCCATAGAGCCCAATCGGTCGGGGCCGTAGTATATACCGACTGCATCTCTACAAATGAGAGTCCTGGATATGACACTTGTCATATGCTGGAAATACGGAAATCTTTATGGAGCAACAGTGGATCACCAGATATCGAAATTCGAATAAAATTCGAATTTACAACAAGATCTTATCTTGCCGAAAAACAAACAAACAAAAACGAACAAAAACCAAAATAAAAAAAGACAAGTGATTTATCTAAGACCCCGCACAGCCATTGGGCGAAATGGACGACTCAAGTCGTTATTCTATTTACCAACCCCTCCGCTCGGGCAGGATATGACACAAGGTCAATTTCTAAGGGGAGTTTAACAGGTTTGAATTCAGAGTTTTCCTTCTCCTAGACTAGTTGCCTCACCAAGGCTGAAGCACCTAGTCTGTCCTATTATTTGCCCATAGCTGGAGGGAGAATAATTGGATTCATACTTTTCCCAAGGGTATTAGTGCTATGTGAAATCCAATCGGTCTCGTTCAGGATTTGAACTCGTGTCGCCGTGTCCATTTCCTACGACGATAACCATTACACCACGGGCAACTCCGACTCAAGTCGTTATAACAATAATATAACAGTTTATTCAAACGTGGAAATAAAAGGGTTACAGAAAGCAAAAAATAAAAAGGTTTACCGAAGTCAATTTTAAAGTAATGGTGGCAGGGTGGGGAGGACACATGTATCAAATAAGAATTGCGGAATTTGACTTTTAGCATCTACCAATCATTGTTTCTGTTTTCTTATTTATTCTTTTTCTTTTTTCAAACTCAATTTTTTCCTTTTGTATCAAGAAGAAGGAAGTCAATAAAATGTTTCAGTTCAAAAGTTCAGTTCAAAGTTCAATAATGCAATGAGATATATATATATATAGAGAGAGAGAGAGAGAGAGAGAGAGTGAGAGAGAGAGAGAATTTATAAGAGGATAATCATAAGGTACTTAGCTTCTTCGGCCTTTTCTTTTCTTTTCTTCTCTTTGATGTCGGCCGATTAATAAATCTTGTACCGGATCTAATCACCAATGCTTCATTATTATTTTGAATGTTTCAAATTTCGTTCGAGACCTCAAGTTCTTTACTTACTTTTTCAGGAGTAAATCTGACAGACGTCTGCACATGTCGAGCTTTCGACCGTCTTTCATTTTGAAACACTTGATTTTTTGCGCCGACTGGTCGTCGCTTACATCATATAATCAGCCTAACCCAATCGATGCACGACTCTATTTTGCTAGGCGCTCTGAGGTCGTTAGCACTTGCCATGACCTCAATCCATATCTGTACAGCATCCGGTCTTCATCCTATCCCTGTCTGGGACATCGAATAGAGGTACATGTAACATGTCTCTTCCGTTGAAAAATAAAAGAGTGATATAGAAATCACAATATTCCTCCATCTCTCTCACTCTCACTCTCTCTCTCTCTTTCTCTGTCCCTCGTTTTTTCACATATCCTCTCCTTCTTTTTTTCTATTTTCCATTACTCATTTTCTCTCTTCTTTTCCCTCTTATCTCTCTCTCTCTCTCTCTCTCTCTCTCTTTCTTTCACTTTTTTCTCCACCCTTATGTTTTTATCCATTAACATGTTTAATGTAAATATCATAGTCTGCTTAAACCAAACTCATGACAAAATCTTTCGGTATTTTTCAAGTTAAAAGTGGGGGGTGTCTGTCTAGGGATCTCAGCCTATCCAATTTTATCCTCTGTTTTCTCCATCACATAATATGGCGAGTACTATTTCTTCTTCGCTCCTTCTATTATATCTTTTTATCATATTTACGCGTCATCTTTGCGTCTTTGTTTTGCGATTAGGGGTGCTTATAACATAGTTTAGCTGTGCCCGTGGTGTAATGTTTATCCTTGTAGGAAATAGACACGACGATACGAGTTCAAATCCTGGACCAGACTGATTGCATTTCACATAGCACAAATACCCTTGGGAAAGGTATGAATCCAATTATTCTCCCTCCAGCTATGGGTAAATAGTAGGGCAGACTAGGTTCTCCAGCCCGGGCGAGGCAACAAGTCTAAGAGAGGGAAAACTCTGAATTCAAACCTGTTAAACTCCGCTTAAAAAAATTGACCTTGTGTCATATCCTGCCCGAGCGGAGGGGTTGGGTAAATATGATAACATAGTTTTGGTGCCCAAGCTTTCAAGTTGTCTTGTCTGGTCTTTGATATCTCGATCTAAACGGTTGACCATTTAACGACAGAAGAATGGGTAATTCGTCTCCTTCCCTAACATCGCAGACTACAGTCTTCCTATCGTATAGAGCCTTCGTTTTCTTTTGACTATTTCTGAGATAGCTTTTCGCTAATTTGTGAGCGTTGGCTAATCTCTTTTGCGTTTTTTTTACATACTCACACGGGCGACTAGCAATTGAGTTATGACTTATTCACTTTTCTTTGATTATTCTGAGAGGTTTGCTAATCGTTGGTCCAAAGAAGAACTCAAACGGGCTGAATCTAAGAGATTCCTGGATAGATTCTCGAATTGCGAACATTGCAAAATGAGTTCTTTGATCCCATTTCTTTTGGTAATCGCCACAATATGTCCCCAGCATCTTTTCCGAGGTGGCAGGAAATCTTTCCAGCGCTCCTTGAGAATAGGGGTGGTAGGCAATTGATTTCATGTGGGCCATTCCCAACTGTTCAGTGACCCGCCAAAACACTTTTGACATAAAATTCGACCCTCGGTTTGAATTACCTGAAGGATCCCTATTTTCGTAAAAAAAACTTTATTAAGGCTGCCACCACCTTATTTTTTATATATGCTTAACGGGCATGGCTTCTGAGTAGCTGGTTGACGAACATGATATTGTAAGCATGTAATTGTGTCCGGCCTTCGTTCACGGCAAAGGATTTACACAATTTACAATAAACCACTTGAAAGGTTCCTCCCCAGCAAGGGTTGGTTCTAATGGAATAAAAGAAAGGTGGATTACTCATGACTCAATTGCTGTCTTCGTGTTTGCAAGGATTTTTTCCTTCTTTATTTTCACTTCTGTTAGCGTCATGACCTTCACATCTTCCTCTATATCTCTTAAAGTTACATCGTCGAAGAAATCGTCATCAACCATGTGTTCGGCAATCATATTTTTTCAATTAAGCCTTACTTCTAATCCCACCAATCTCCAATTCCAATCTCTTTGCGATTTTTACTAAATCGTCGTTCTTTAGTTTACTCAACTTCACCGGAGTATAAGAAGTCTTCTATAGTATTCATTTCGCCCTTTTTATTGTTGGAGGAAACTTTTTTTTCAATATGTCTATTTGTCCATATTCAGTTGTCGTTTCACAATTACTTCGTTTTGTCGACTATCGAAATTAAAGGGAAAATCTCTATCCTAACTTACAAGTTTCTATACTTTAGTTGGATTTTAAAGTATTTTTGCAGCATAAAAAAGGTCAAGACCGAGCACGATTAAATCACACTCTGGAAAAAACGATAATTTCTCTCGAGCAACAACGGACCACAAAGATATTCAAAATTACAAGATCTTATCTGATTGACAAACGAACAAACAAACAAAAACAAGAGATTTATCTAAGACTCTGCACAACCATTGAGAGAAATGAACAACTCAAGTCGTTATAAAACGTGGTGTAATGGTTATCGTCGTAGGAAATGGACACGGCGACACGAGTTCAAATCCTGGACGAGACTGATTGCATTTTACATAGCACTAATACCCTTGGGAAAGGTATGAATCTAATTATTCTCCCTCCAGCTATGGGTAAATAGTAGGACACACTGGGTTCTTCTGCCTTGATGAGGCAACTAGTCTAGGAGAAGGAAAAAACTCTGACTTCAAACCTGTTTAACTCCGCTTAATAATTGACCTTGTGTCATATCCTGCCCGAACCGAGGTGTTGGTAAAGATGGTTATAAAAATAATATAACTATTTATTCAAACATCGAAATAAAAGTGTAAAAAAAAGCAAAAAATAAAAAGGTTTACTCAAGTCAATTTTAAAGCAATACTGGAGGCAAGACATGGATCAAATAAGAATTGTGGAATTTGATTTTTAGCATTTACCGGTCGTAGTTTCTCTTTTTTCATTCTTTTTTCTTTTCTTTTTTTCAAAATTTCTTGTATCAGGAGGAAGTTTATGAATAAAATGTTTCAGTTCAAAAGTTCATTTCAAAGTTCAACAATGAGAGAGAGAGAGAGAGAGAGAGAGAGAGAGACAGACAGACAGACAGACAGACAGAGGATAATCATAATGTACATAGCTTTGGCCTTTTTTTTCCTTCTTTTTGATTTCGGCCAATTAATAAATTTTGTACCGGATCTAATCGGCAATTCTTCATTATTATTTTGAAGGTTTTCAATTTCGTTAGGGACTTCAAGTCTTTCTTCACTTTGGGCATCATTCTTTTTCAGAGGCAAATCAGACAGATGTCTGCACGTATCGAACTCTCGACCGTCTGTATTTTGAAACACTTGATTTTTCGTCAATTTCATGTGATCAGCCCCAGCCAATCGTTGCGTTACTCCGTGTTTCTCACCGTGACCTCAATCCATGTCTGTACAACATCCGTTTTTTTTTCTATCACTGTTCGGGTCATTGAAGGTAGGGTACAAGTAAAACACTAAGTAATCTAATAGTAAGGCTCTAGTAATGCTGGAGCTTTGGGGAGTGCGGAGTACTCCTTAATTACCATCGCTCAAATGTCTACTCTGGCAGTACCTAATAGAGTCCTATCTACGGACCAAAGAGAACTGTTTGATATTTAAACCCTGTAAAAACAAATGACCAATGCAAAATTGAATTGTTTAAAATTGAATCGTTTGATCATTTAATTGTGTATAAACAAAGACTCGTGTTTATATTTGTCACTGCTTCCCACCAGACTGGACTCGACACAAAGTCAATGATTCGAAGATCGATTATAGTGGGTATTTAGGGGAAGGGAAGGTTGGGCACGAGCCGAAGTTCGAGCCCTACTGGTCTATGCTGGTCATCAACCCACTTAGTGCAATGTGGGTCTGATGGGCCTTGCTAGTCTTGAACCTAAATCTGGGTCCAGGCACGTATGCCTGATAAAAGCTTAACTGAAGCTGGAGGCTTTTCGGCCTGAAATCTGCCATTGATTTTGATACCCAGTCTGGCACGAATGCCAGACGGCACAGCTAAAGTCAGGTAAGTTTTGATTGATGTTTAATTGATTTGTTAGAAATAAATAACTATAGTTGAAACCATTAAACTTTGTCTTAGGCTAAACTGAATTGTTTGAAATAGAACGGACTGTTCATGTAAGTGTGTGTAACAAACGACTGCTATTTAATTAAACTGTTAGCAATACATTGTATATTATATAATTTTGTTGACTCAGGTTTAAAAATCATATATATCTAATATGTACGTATAAACCGTATTTGACATTAAATAACCTACAATGTTTGATATGCCATAAAACCGAACCCAACCAAACAACACCAAACCATCAAATCCGTTTCCTTCCACTGGGGCATAATGCGACTTTGGGTCCTAGGAAAAGGGAGACGCAACCAAGATGAATTTCAAATAGTTATTGGCACAATTAGGGCCTGATTCGGTTTAACACGAGCTGTATCCATAGCCCGTTTTATTGATGTCGTTTGACAGGCCTATTGCTCTGTCAACTAAAAATTTCCTGACACCTTTGTCGATCTGGTATTTTTCCGAACAGTCGCCCTCGTTCGTCGAAATCTCGCAACTGCTTGGTGGATGTTTGCTTTCTTTTAATCTATTCTAAATCAGGACTCTAATTTAATCAAAGAAAAAGGAAAAACACTTTCTGCTCATGATTTAGTTAAAAAACGAATTGAAAATTTCAATAAATGCCTTATTACATTAGTTTTCCATGCTAGGCTTATTTCAGATATTGCTGTTTAACATACCGAGCCGCTTGGTTGACAGATATCAAAAAATGATATAATTCAAAATGAATAAACTATATTTTTCAGAACTGTGAAATAAATTTAATATCAATATAAAAGATTTGATCTTATGTTAAATAATAATAATAATAATAATAATAATAATAATAATAATAATAATAATAATAATAATAAACTCCTAAGGGAATTTAACATACAAACGGATCACATAATCCTTGCCAGAAGACCAGACCTTATAATAATCAACTAAAAAAAAAAAAAAAGAAAAAAAAAAGAGAATTTCCAAAATTGTCGACTTTGCCGTCCCGGCGGACCACATAATAAATCTGAAGAAATGTGAAAAGAAAGATAAGCACCTCGACCTTGCTAGAGAATTGAAAAAGCTGTGGAACATGAAAGTAACGATTGCACCAATTGTGATTGGTGCTTTAGGCACACTAACTAAAGGATTATTAAAAGGCCTGGAGGACTTGGAAGTTGGCGGACGGGTAGAGAAAATCCAAATGATAGCATTGGTGAGAACGGCCAGAATCCTGAGACGAGTCCTGGAGACTTGAGGAGACTTGCTGTCACTCAGAACCCAGTAAAAAACCATCAGCTAACATTGATGTGAAAAGCTCTAAAGGAGTAAATAATAATAATAATCACAAAACAACGCCATAAGGACCAACTAAGTTAAAGCAAAAATAGATTAGATGCAACAAAATAGTAGATGTAGATTATGTTGGGATAGAGATTAAACGATCAATCACATAATAAGCAAATGCAGTCTCTAAGCGAAAAAAAAAGAGTGTAAGACGAGACACAACTGAGTGGGGAAAGCGATTAACTGGAAATTGTGCAAGAAACTTAAATTTGACCATATAAACAAATGCTTTATGCACAACCCAAAATCCTCCCGGGAAAAGGAGACACATAAACTTGCCAGGAATTTTGAGATATAAACGGATCACTTAATCTCAGCCAGTCGACCAGACATCGTGACAATCAGAAAAGAATGGAAACCATTACAGTTGTTTTTCTTCCTATTTTTGGTTATTTTTGTTCTGTTGATGCTTGTGTTGTTTATATTGTTTCTGGTCGCTGTAATCAGTCTTCTGCAATTTTTGTATGAATTCCTCGAGCATTGATGCTGTCAAGAATGCTGGCAAGTCTTCTTCCTCCTTCTTTTCTTGACACATACAGACTCTCTCCGTCGTCGATATGATGTAAGGCCTTATGCAACGTCATTTATCTAAGTTCTTCCCTATTTTTCTTCAAAAATGGTCCCTTGTATCTTACAAAAGGCCGACTCGGACGTTTATCCTTTTGATGAGATTTTTACTGTATAGTTTGGTTTCAAGTAGTTTTCTAGTTCTCCTGAGATATTTTTTCAATTTTTTTTTTTTTTCATCTTCTCTTGTTTGATGGTTTCCGCTTCCAATATTCCCAAGTATTCGTTGGTTTCCTTGTCTTCGAGCATTCTGATTTTTATCTTGGTTTGATAGTTCTATTCCTTACGTCATGAGTCGTTTCCCGGTTCTCATTTGAAGCATGACAAATTTTTCTATGTCAAATTCCATCCCTATGTCTTGACTGCATATTTTCACTCTTAGTATTAATTTTCTAATTCTTTCTCATTTTTAGCAAACAATTTGCTGTCGTCCACTTATATTAGGTGATTGATCTTTTGCAATTTTGTAAGTTTGTATCCGCCAGTGAATTCCTAAGTATGTGATTGAGTGGCATCGCAAATGTTAATGGTTTTACCATATCTCCCTGGAAGATACCTCTCTGGATTTTCACCTCAGCTAATTTCCAGTTTTCCATAGATTTTTGGATAAATTTTATGATTTCGTCAGATATGGTGTACATTGGGTGACAGTCTATTTTCCAGCTTTGCGTGACTATATTGTATGACTTTTTGTAGTCAGTCCACGCCATAGGTACATAGGTACATTTTTTCGTTTCGTTTTGCTCCCATTGCGGATATGTTGATCAATATATAGTAGTTCTCCAGTTCCTCTTGTTCCTTTGGTGCATCCTTTTTGTTCTTCCTGAAACAGCACATAGCTCATTACAGAGTAGTAAATCTCCTCCCTTATTTGTGCAGTGAGTATTTTTCACATAATAAGTAGGCACATTATTGATCAATAATTGTTTGGGGCAATTACAGGTTGTCTGGCTGTGATTAAGTGATCTGTTTGTATGTCAAAATCCCAGATGAGTTAGTGCGTGTCATTCTTCAGGACATATTCTGGATTGTGCATATACGATTTGTTCTTATGGTCAAATTAAAATGTTTTGCACAGTTCCCAGTGGATCACTTTATCCACCCAGTCGTGTCTAGTCTTATACTTTTTCTGTGCTAATTTGTTGCATTTGCTTATAATGTGATTGATGGTTTCGTCTCTGTAGGAGGAGAAAAAAGCTATGGAACATGAGGGTGACGGTGATACAATTGTAGTTGGTCAGCCTGGAATGGTTCCCTAAGTCTTAGAAAGGTGATTGGAAGTATTGGATATCAGAGGACGAATCAAGACAATCCAGTCTACAGCATAGTTAAGATCGACCAGAATACTGTTAGGAGTCCTGAAGACATGAGATGACTTGCTGTCACTCGGACTCCAGTGAAAGACAATAAGCTAATGCTTTTATGAGAAACTCACTAGATATAGCATAATGATAGGAGTATTGCACTAGGCATGACTCACCCAAGACTAGTCGGCTATTTTATCCATAGTGCAGTATAATTGTGGTAAAGTCAGTAGCATGCTATATTGATACTTATTTCGTGGCTTATATTCAGAGTTATCTATCGCCTTGACTGATGTGAAATCAAGGTTTATAAATAACCCGACTCACTGTTGGGAAAATTGTCGGTGATTTAAATCCAGTGTTCTCCTATTTGATTGTTTGCCTGTGATTATAGCTATAAAACCCAGTTAGCCCTGGTAATTTTTTCCATAGTTAGATTCATGGCTTTCTGAGGGAAATCAGTGAAAAGTTAACACAAACAGCACCGGTCATAATTTTAACACTGTACTCCGAGTCCATTATCCGAGCCAATAACCATTTAGACATCCGCACCTGCTGCAGTTTCAGATATACATGGATATTCGTACTGGTAAATCGGCCGCTTGATTAGTTTGATAAATAGAAAGAAAAATTGTTTAGACAGCAATGAATATATATTAATAGCATACAAACGATTGCAACATTAACTGAAACAGAGAATCGACTCGATGAAAGAGAAATTCTGACAAATGGTAGACAGATCAATAAACTTCATTGATTTATCTTTCTTCTCTCTTTGTTTATACATTGACTCACTTTACTAATCTTGTTCATGTGTCTACGAGAGAGAGAGAGAGAGAGAGAGAGAGAGAGAGAGAGAGAGAGAGAGAGAGAGAGAGAGAATGAGACAAGGAATGAGAGGGAGAGAGAGAGGGAGAAAAGGATGTATCTATCTATCTATATATCTATCAATCTATCTATCTATCTGCACATATATATGTAAGAAGATAAAGAAATTCACGAATATTTACAGTGTTATTTAACACACACACACACACACACACACACACACACACACACACACACACACATATATATATATATATATATATATACATATATATATATATATATATATATATATATATATGTCAAATGCTCGGTAGGCCTTTCCCAAGCAGGTAACTGAATTTGAAAAAGGTCAATTTATGGCATACAATGATTATAGACTATCACTTCGTGAGATTGCTTAGAAATTGAATCACTATCATTCATCAAAGATGGTATTTCTGAAAAAAAAATTGACTTTTTGCTACAACAAAGGGAATTTTGATAACAATAATTAAGGAAAGTAATCACTTCTTAGTGTATCAATACCATTGAATTGTCATTAGAATTTTTGATAATAAAAATAGTTTTTTCATTGTCTATTTATTATATGTATATATAGTAATCTTTTAGAGGCTATAAAGTGATACCAACATACGCATACAAAAATTGCCCAATTGGCTGGGGCTGTAGAATACACCGACTGCTTCTCTGCAGAAGGATAAGAACCCTCTCCTTTATGAATGTCCTGGATATAACACTAAACAATCTGATGGTGAGGTTCCAGTGATGCTGGAGCTTTCGGGAATGCGGAGCACTCCTTCATTACCATTGCTCCCAGGTCCACTCTGGCCCGGAATGGTAGCATCTAATTGGGCCCTATCTATGGGTTAAATAGAACTGCATACTTATGCTAAACTGAATTGTTTTAATTAGAACTGTTTGACTAACCTGAATAGCTTGAAATAGAAATGGTCTTGACAAATAAACTGTCCTCACATTTAATCTGAGTGCTCATGCTAAACTGAATTGTTTGAAATGGAACTGTTTTTGATATTGAAACTCTACTTACAATAAACTGAAATGTTTAATATAGAATTGTTTTGATATTTAAATGTGTGTAAACAAAATCTGTACTTATACTCAACTGAACTGTTTGAAATACAACTATTTTCATAAAAATGGATTTGGCGTTAAATAACCTACAAACGTTGATATGCCATAAAAACCAACCAAACAACCAACCAACCAACCAACCTCCGAAAAGGCATCGATTGCAATTGACAAGTCATCAACGATACAGAAATCAAATAAATCTGATAAAATATAAGGGGGATTCTTCCAAGCTGTGGTCGTGTCAGTACTGTTATATGACAGCTCCTCTCGATCTTTAAGGAAGCGATTAGAGAAAAAGGTAGATTGAAAATACACAAGGGGTTTATATGTTGAACAAATCCTGAAAATAGCATCCCTCAAAACAGCAGCTATACGTTCAATTAACTCTCACATCACAAATAATTCAAGTGAAAAAGACAGGATGGGCGTTGCTGGGGGAAGGTGCAAAGTACTGCTCATCTTCGCCCGATTAGTGAAGATTCATCTGTTCTGTGTGGACAGTGGATAACGTCTAGAGGACCTGCTATGAGTGATGGAGGATTGGAGCAGATGACGATAGCGAGTTAAGTGAATTCATACTATCAGCCCAATTTCATGATTATTTATATTTAAATAAAAGAAAAAAAAATCAAGCCAAAACTCTACCCACACGCAGAGGATCAATTAAGCCTAAACCACACACACACACACACACACACACACACACACACACACACACACACACACACACACACACACACACACACACAAAAGAAAAATGCACACATTAATAAGAAAAAAGTAACTGTTAGTGGAATTAAAAACCATTTTAACAAAAGAAAAAAACGACTAATAAACTCGATACCATATCAAATGAATACACGCACACGCTCACAATAATCCAGATTAAAACAACAAAAAACATATCAAATATCAAAGACTAATTTGGGTAATATACCCAACAAAACAGACCTGTACACATTCTGAGAAAGGGAAAGAGAGGAGGATGAAGAGAAATCAAACACAAAACAGTGACATTTATATAAATCGATAGACAACCTGAAAAAAATTCGAGTAAGACACCTACACGAGTGAGTTCGAATATCACTGGGTGCCTCATTCATATGGCCTTGTCCACATATGTTTTCTGACTAAAGAAACAAGTTGGAAACATATATGTATGTAAGAATTAAATAAATAATTCTAAAAGGAAGACCCTCTTATTGGAGATATTTATTTTTAAATATTTACTTTTTTTGGTCTGAGGACCAAAAACATTTTAATCATATATATATATATATATATATATATATATATTCTCTCGGATATATATATGCGATAGAATATATATATATATATATATATATATATATATATATATATAAAATGTTTTTGGTCTTCGAATTGAGCTTTAGGGGTTCTTCTTTGTTCGTCTTTACTTTTGATTTACTGTATTTCTTCCAGTCTGTAAGGACTCTCAAAGTAAATCTTCAAGCTGATATATATATATATATATATATATATATATATATATATATATATATATATATATATATATATATAAGACAGTTGCATTCATTAAATGAAATTTATCATCGTTCTGGGCACTGTAATTAATGAAAAGGGTAATTATTAAATGAAAAAATAAAAAAAGAACATGTTTTGCCGGTTTTTACCGTTAATCGCGTTCAATTTGAAACAAAATTGAGATCATATTTTTGCTCATAAATATGAAAAAAGGTTTTTATTGTTTACACATGACAGAAATTTTGATAATAAGTAAGATGTAGCAAACACACACACACACACACACACACACACACACACACACACACACACACACACTTATATATTTTTCATTTTGAAATAAAATTAATCTGCATGATAATATATATATATATATATATATATATGTGTGTGTGGGTGTGTATAATTGATATGTGAAAGAATTGCTTTATTTTTCTATAATGCTATGACTATAAGTTCGATATTAATCATCAGACAGAAGGAACATCTATATTATGATCAGATCAAATCATCGAAGATGACCGAACCATTCTTTTAGTTTTTCTAGTATTCTGCGTGCCTGCATTTGAGCATTTTTAATTTTAATCCAACATTTTTTTTTATTTCGTATATCATTGTTTTCTCATTGTTACTGTCTATCCATGTGGAGGTGTTTGTTTTTCTCATTGTTACTCTCTATCCATCTGGAGGTGTTTGTTTTTCTCATTGTTTCTGTCACTCCTTCAGGGAGAGTTTTTTTTTTTCTCTCATTGTTACTGTCTATCCATCTGGAGGTGTTTGTTTTTCTTATTCTTACTGTCCATCTGGAGGTGTTTGTTTTTCTCATTGTTTCTGTCAATCCTTCAGGGAGAGTTTTTTTTCTCATTGTTACTGTCTATCCATATGGGGGTGTTGGTTTTTCTCGTTGTTACTGTCTATCCATGTGGAGGTGTTTCTTTTTCTCATTGTTACTGTCTATCCATCTGGAGGTGTTTGTTTTTCTCATTGTTACTGTCTATCCATCTGGATGTGTTTGTTTTTCTCATTGTTACTGTCTATCCATCTGGGGGTGTTTGTTTTTCTCATTGTTACTGTCTATCCATCTGGAGGTGTTTGTTTTTCTTATTCTTACTGTCTATCCATCTGGAGGTGTTTGTTTTTCTCATTGTTTCTGTCAATCCTTCAGGGAGAGTTTTTTTCTCATTGTTACTGTCTATCCATATGGGGGTGTTGGTTTTTCTCATTGTTACTGTCTATCCATGTGGAGGTGTTTCTTTTTCTCATTGTTTCTGTCAATCCTTCAGGGAGAGTTTTTTTTCTCTCTTTGTTACTATCTATCCATCTGGAGGTGTTTGTTTTTCTCATTGTTACTGTCTATCCATCTGGAGGTGTTTGTTTTTCTCATTGTTACTGTCTATCCATGTGGAGATGTTTGTTTTTCTCATTGTTACTGTCATTCCTTCAGGGAGAGTTTTTTTCTCATTGTTACTGTCTATCCATATGGGGGTGTTTGTTTTTCTCATTGTTACTGTCTATCCATCTGGAGGTGTTTGTTTTTCTTATTCTTACTGTCTATCCATCTGGAGGTGTTTGTTTTTCTCATTGTTTCTGTCAATCCTTCAGGGAGAGTTTTTTTCTCATTGTTACTGTCTATCCATATGGGGGTGTTTGTTTTTCTCATTGTTACTGTCTATCCATGTGGAGGTGTTTCTTTTTCTCATTGTTTCTGTCAATCCTTCAGGGAGAGTTTTTTTTCTCTCTTTGTTACTATCTATCCATCTGGAGGTGTTTGTTTTTCTCATTGTTACTGTCATTCCTTCAGGGAGAGTTTTTTTCTCATTGTTACTGTCTATCCATCTGGGGGTGTTTGTTTTTCTCATTGTTTCTGTCACTCCTTCAGGGAGAGTTTTTTCTCTCTCTTTGTTACTGTCTATCCATCTGGAGGTGTTTGTTTTTCTCATTGTTACTCTCAATCCATCTGGAGGTGTTTTTTTTCTCATTTTTACTGTCTATCCATGTGGAGGTGTTTGTTTTTCTCATTGTTACTGTCTATCCATGTTGAGGTGTTTGTTTTTCTCATTGTTACTGTCTATCCATCTGGAGGTGTTTGTTTTTCTCATTGTTTCTGTCACTCCTTCAGGGAGAGTTTTTTTTCTCATTTTTACTCTCTATCCATCTGGAGGTGTTGGTTTTTCTCATTTTTACTGTCTATCCATGTGGAGGTGTTTGTTTTTCTCATTGTTACTGTCTATCCATCTGGAGGTGTTTGTTTTTCTCATTGTTACTTTCTATCCATCTGGAGGTGTTTGTTTTTCTCATTGTTACTGTCTATCCATGTGGAGGTGTTTGTTTTTCTCATTTTTATTGTCTATTCATCTGGAGGTGTTTGTTTTTCTCATTGTTACTGTCTATCCATCTGGAGGTGTTTGTTTTTCTCATTGTTACTGTCTATCCATCTGGAGGTGTTTGTTTTTCTCATTGTTTCTGTCACTCCTTCAGGGAGAGTTTTTTTTCTCATTTTTACTCTCTATCCATCTGGAGGTGTTGGTTTTTCTCATTTTTACTGTCTATCCATGTGGAGGTGTTTGTTTTTCTCATTGTTACTCTCTATCCATCTGGAGGTGTTTTTTTTTTCTCATTGTTTCTGTCACTTTTCCAGGGAGATATTTTTTCTCATTTTTACTCTCTATCCATCTGGAGGTGTTTGTTTTTCTCATTGTTTCTGACACTCCTTCAGGGAGAGTTTTTTTTTTCTCATTCTTACTGTCTATCCATCTGGGCGTGTTGGTTTTTCTCATTGTTACTGTCTATCCATGTGGAGGTATTTGTTTTTCTCATTGTTACTCTCTATCCATCTGGAGGTGTTTGTTTTTCTCATTGTTTCTGTCACTCTATCAGGGAGAGTTTTTTTCTAATTTTTACTGTCTATCCATCTGGAGGTGTTGGTTTTTCTCATTGTTACTGTCTATCCATCTGGAGGTGTTTGTTTTTCTCATTTTTACTCACATTCCATCTGGAGGTGTTTGTTTTTCTCATTGTTACTGTCTATCCATGTGGAGGTGTTTGTTTTTCCTATTGTTACTCTCTATCTATGTGGAGGTGTTTTTTTTCTCATTGTTACTGTCTATCCATCTGGAGGTGTTAGTTTTTCTCATTGTTACTGTCTATCCATCTGGAGGTATGGTTTTTCTCATTTTTACTGTCTATCCATCTGGAGGTGTTTGTTTTTCTCATTGTTACTCTCTATCCATCTGGAGGTGTTTGTTTTTCTCATTGTTACTCTCTAGCCATCTGGAGGTGTTGGTTTTTCTCATTCTTACTGTCTATCCATCTGGAGGTGTTGGTTTTTCTCATTGTTACTGTCTATCCATCTGGAGGTGTTTGTTTTTCTCATTGTTACTGTCTATCCATCTGGAGGTGTTTGTTTTTCTCATTGTTTCTGTCACTCCTTCAGGGAGATTTTTTTTTTTCATTTTTACTGTCTATCCATCTGGAGGTGTTTGTTTTTCTCATTGTTTCTGTCACTCCTTCAGGGAGAGTTTTTTTTCTCATTTTTACTCTCTATCCATCTGGAGGTGTTGGTTTTTCTCATTTTTACTGTCTATCCATGTGGAGGTGTTTGTTTTTCTCATTGTTACTCTCTATCCATCTGGAGGTGTTTTTTTTTTCTCATTGTTTCTGTCACTTTTCCAGGGAGAGATTTTTTCTCATTTTTACTCTCTATCCATCTGGAGGTGTTTGTTTTTCTCATTGTTTCTGACACTCCTTCAGGGAGAGTTTTTTTTTCTCATTCTTACTGTCTATCCATCTGGGCGTGTTGGTTTTTCTCATTGTTACTGTCTATCCATGTGGAGGTAATTGTTTTTCTCATTGTTACTCTCTATCCATCTGGAGGTGTTTGTTTTTCTCATTGTTTCTGTCACTCTATCAGGGGGAGTTTTTTTCTCATTTTTACTGTCTATCCATCTGGAGGTGTTGGTTTTTCTCATTGTTACTGTCTATCCATCTGGAGGTGTTTGTTTTTCTCATTTTTACTCACATTCCATCTGGAGGTGTTTGTTTTTCTCATTGTTACTGTCTATCCATCTGGAGGTGTTAGTTTTTCTCATTGTTACTGTCTATCCATCTGGAGGTATGGTTTTTCTCATTTTTACTGTCTATCCATCTGGAGGTGTTTGTTTTTCTCATTGTTACTCTCTATCCATCTGGAGGTGTTTGTTTTTCTCATTGTTACTCTCTAGCCATCTGGAGGTGTTGGTTTTTCTCATTCTTACTGTCTATCCATCTGGAGGTGTTTTTTTTTCTCATTGTTACTGTCTATCCATCTGGAGGTGTTTGTTTTTCTCATTGTTTCTGTCACTCCTTCAGGGAGAGTTTTTTTTCTCTCTTTGTTACTATCTATCCATCTGGAGGTGTTTGTTTTTCTCATTGTTACTGTCTATCCATCTGGATGTGTTTGTTTTTCTCATTGTTACTGTCTATCCATGTGGAGATGTTTGTTTTTCTCATTGTTACTCTCTATCCATCTGGAGGTGTTTGTTTTTCTCATTGTTTCTGTCACTCCTTCAGGGAGAGTTTTTTTCTCATTGTTACTGTCTATCCATCTGGAGGTGTTTGTTTTTCTCATTGTTACTGTCTATCCATCTGGAGGTGTTTGTTTTTCTCATTGTTTCTGTCATTCCTTCAGGGAGAGTTTTTTCTCTCTCTTTGTTACTGTCTATCCATCTGGAGGTGTTTGTTTTTCTCATTTTTATTGTCTATTCATCTGGAGGTGTTTGTTTTTCTCATTGTTACTGTCTATCCATCTGGAGGTGTTTGTTTTTCTCATTGTTACTGTCTATCCATCTGGAGTTGTTTGTTTTTCTCATTGTTACTGTCTATCCATCCGGAGGTGTTTGTTTTTCTCATTGTTTCTGTCACTCCTTCAGGGAGATTTTTTTTCTCATTGTTACTCTCTATCCATCTGGAGGTTTTTTTTGTCATTGTTTCTGTCACTTTTCCAGGGAGAGTTTTTTTCTCATTTTTACTGTCTATCCATCTGGAGGTGTTGGTTTTTCTCAATGTTACTGTCTATCCATGTGGAGGTGTTTGTTTTTCTCATTGTTACTCTCTATCCATCTGGAGGTGTTGGTTTTTCTCATTGTTTATGACACTCCTTCAGGGAGAGTTTTTTTTTCTCATTTTTACTGTCTATCCATCTGGAGGTGTTGGTTTTTCTCAATGTTACTGTCTATCCATGTGGAGGTGTTTGTTTTTCTCATTGTTACTCTCTATCCATCTGGAGGTGTTTGTTTTTCTCATTGTTTCTGTCACTTTTCCAGGGAGAGTTTTTTTCTCATTTTTACTGTCTATCCATCTGGAGGTGTTGGTTTTTCTCATTGTTACTGTCTATCCATCTATAGGTGTTTGTTTTTCTCATTTTTACTCACATTCCATCTGGAGGTGTTTTTTTTCTCATTGTTACTGTCTATCCATCTGGAGGTGTTTGTTTTTCTCATTGTTTCTGTCACTCCTTCAGGGAGAGTTTTTTTTCTCATTTTTACTCTCTATCCATCTGGAGGTGTTGGTTTTTCTCATTTTTACTGTCTATCCATGTGGAGGTGTTTGTTTTTCTCATTTTTACTCTCTATCCATCTGGAGGTGTTGGTTTTTCTCATTTTTACTGTCTATTCATCTGGAGGTGTTTGTTTTTCTCATTGTTACTCTCTATCCATCTGGAGGTGTTTGTTTTTCTCATTGTTACTGTCTATCCATCTGGAGGTGTTTGTTTTTCTCATTGTTTCTGTCACTCCTTCAGGGAGAGTTTTTTTCTTATTGTTACTGTCTATCCATGTGGAATTCTTTGTTTTTGTCATTGTTACTGTCTATCCATCTGGTGGAGTCTTTTTCTCATTGTTACTCTCTATCCATCTGGAGGTTATTGTTTTTCTCATTGTTACTGTCTATCCATATTTTGAAATTCCGTGGCGTTTAGGCTAATGTACTGGACGGCATCATTGTATCAAGCGAGTTCGAACTCCAGTCGTGCTCTTACGTTCACTTTCGGACCAATACCTTTGGAGAAATTATGGCTTCTTTTATCCTCACTACACCTAAGTGTCAAATAGTGCCTCTACTGTCCTACAAGGATGGATTTAGCTTTAGATATTCCAAGAAAGTTGATATGTCAATAAACTGGGGTAATACTATTTAATCCTTTGCTGGGAAGATAAAGATGGGTTTATACTTTTCCCAGCGGTATTGGTTCAAAAGTGAACGTAATAGCGCGACTGGAGTTTGAACGTGCTTTTTTAGATCTCACAGTCCAGCACGTTTGCCACCACACCACATGGATGCCCTCCTTTCACGATTGGAGATTACACACGATTATCATTAATTTGCTAACTTGTAATTTATTTGATCTCTAATTTTGTTATTGCGTTGTCGTTATAATAATTTTGTTATTGCGTTGTCGTTATAATTTCTGTTATTGCGTTGTCGTTATAATAACGACAACGCAATAACAGAAATGGTCCTCGGCTTCGGCCAGGCCACCTTTGGGCAGGCGAAGAATCGTTGACAGCACAGTTGTACTAGACCATCGGATTTAGTTAAAGCTATGAAATGGCATTCACTCCGGACTTACATTGCACTTGGTGAGTCTAAGTCCAGCCGGGTTATTTGGCCCTCATTGCACTCTCTGAGCCTAGAACCAGCATAGGTTTGGTTTGGTTTCTTTGTTTAATGACATATCAACCTTTGTAGGCTATTTAATGCCAAAGCCATTCTCCTCGAAGAACATTAGTGGTGCTATTTAACCCATAGCTGGGAGGATAAGGGGTTTCCTACCTTTCCCAAGGGTATTTGCCCGAAAGTAAACGTAATAGCGCGACTGGAGTTTGAACTCGCATACTACGATTCCGAAATCCATCGCTTTAACCATTACACCACGAGGACACCCTCCCTAGAACCAGCATAGTTCAGCAGTGAACGAGTCTTCCTAAGTCCTCTCTGTGACAAATCCAGTTTATTGGGAGGTTAAGTAAATAAATAAATATACACTAATAGAAATCTTGGTAGACTTTGTCCGGAGATCAAGTGATTTGATGTTTCATTCATACTTCATCACCCTACTCGCCATCGTCTGAATGGTTTTAATTCTTCATCAGTTTTCCAATCCTTATAACTCATTACTCTTTGGTAAAGTTGTTAGTGACTCTTCCGAGGTTTCGGGTAATGATGAGTACAAATATCATCTAAACATTCAACAAATTTTCACACTATACGTAGCAAAGTCCTGGTATCTTTCCACTTTCTACTTGTCTTTTTATTTCGCCTACTGTTAAGCAGATTTTTTCTTTACGAATGATGACTCAATTTTGCATTAATAAAAGCCAATTATGTCAAAGTGACAGATTAAATTTCTTTGTTAAAATCTCATGAAGTTTTCTTTAAATAATCAGCAAAATCTTTTCTAAAAAATAATTGTTTCATTATGGTGAACACCTAACAGTGTGAGTTTTAATTTTAAATATCACGCTTTTTTGCCCAAATTAGATATCTTTAAAAATATTCATTGTTTTCTATTTGATTAGATCAAAAAAGTTGTATCATGTATCTCTCTCTCTCTATCTCCTTTTCTCTCTCTCTATGTAGAGACTATGTTCGATTTTTTATTTCTTCTTTTGTATATTCTAACTAAAAGTGAAAAAAAAAAAAATAAAACATTGCCCTTTGTTAAGTTGAGAGTATTTTAGATTTAACTGCTGAGACAATTACCAAGCATTATACAGAGTAAGAGAAAAGATTATTTGAAAAATTTTCAAGTGTATTCCTTTTTATTATTGAAATTAAATCCGATTACCTGGCTTGAATTGGGTGATCCATTAGTACCTCAAAATCCCAAATAACTTTGTAGATCTAATTTCCTAGGATAGTTAACGATTCTTTCCTTAGCTATAAGTAAATAGTGGCGCAGGTAGTTTTTATTTTAGTCTTGGTTTTGCAACCAGCTGAGGAAAAGAAAACCTCTGAATTTAAACCTGTTAAAGGCTTCGAGCTGACAAAGAAAAGAAGCAGAAGGTACCCCGCAAAAACAATTACCGACGCCGACTACGCCGATGTCATAGTGATACTGGCAAATACGCCCAACCAAGCCGAAACACTACTGCATAGTTTGGAACGAGCCGCCGCAGGCATTGGCCTCCATGTCAGTGCACACAAAACTGAATATATGTGCTTTAACCAAGCAGGCGACATCTCCACACTAGAGGAACTTCTCGGAAACTGGTAGACAAATTCACCTAACTAGGAAGCAGTGCCTCATCAACCGAAAAAGACATCGACACGCGGCTAACGAAGGCATGGACAGCTATCGATAAGCTATCGATCATATTGAAATCAGACCTCACCGATAAAATGAAACGCAGTTTCTTCCAGACAGCGGTCGTATCGATACTGCTATATGGATGCACCACTTGGACGGTAACAAAACAGCTGGAGAAGAAGCTAGACGGCAATTACTCAAGAATGTTGCGAGCAATATTGAACAAGTCCTGGCGGCAACACCCTACAAGGCACCAACTATACGGCCACCTGCCTCCCATCACGAAAATTATCCAAGTTAGACGAACCAAACACGCAGGACACTGCTGGAGAAGCAGAGACGAGCTCATAAGTGATGTACTCCTATGGACCCCTGCATATGGCCGGGCAAAAGCAGGTGACCAGCTAGAACATACATACAGCAGCAATGTGAGGATACGGGATGTAGCCTTGACGACCAGCCGGAGGCGATGAACGATAGGGAGAAATGGCGAGAGATGGTCAGGGGTATCCGTGCTAGCGGCACGACATGATGATGATGATGATGAAGTATTCCTTGTTATTCTTACCTGTTGTTGGGATTGAATCTGCAACTTCTACATTATTTCACCCAGAAGAATTTTCCAACCAAAAGTCTTATCCTCTGCACCATGTGTCCTTGGTAGAAAATTCAGTGTGAAATTTTGGGACTTATACCCCTTATGCCTCTATCAACTCATAAGATACTTCTCTCCACGTTTATATAAGATGTTTTCTTTTACCCAAGCTCGTATCGCAATTTTTTTGTAAGTGTTGTGTGTTCAGAATGAGAGAGAGAACAAATTAAATACAGCAGCTATGTAAGGATACGGGATGTAGCCCTGAAGACCTGCCGGAGGTGATGAACGATAGGGAGAAGTGTTGAGAGAGGGTCACCGTGCTAGCGTGCTAGCGGCACGACATGATTATTCCCTTACGTAGGTCTTAGATTGAGTAATATAATGTATTGCTAAAGAGATATAGATAACTTCCAGAAACTGACCAATTTACAAGCAATTAAGTTATAACGATAGTATTGATTCTTTTTCTCTTTTTTATTTATTCTTTTTATTTAGCGGGGGTTTCCTCGTGATGTAATCGTTAAAGCGATGGACTGCGGAATCGTAGTACGCGAGTTTGTACTCCAGTCGCGCTTTTACGTTCACTTTCGGGCAAATACCCTTGGAAAAGTTATGAATCCCCTTATCCTCCCAACTATGGGTTAAATAGTACCACTACTGTTATTCCTAGGAGAAAGGCTTTCGCATTAAATAACTTAAAAAGAGTTCATATGCCATTATAACAAAGAAACGAAACCAAGCCATCTTTTTTTTGTAGAGAAATTTGGGTATATTTCTTTTAAACAGGAAAAGAAAAACTAAGAACATTTTCACATTTTTACTTTTAAATGTCGGCAGACTAATATCTATCTATCTATCTATCTATCTATCTATCTATCTATCTATCTATCTTATTCTCTCCCCTTTTCTCTCCCCTTTTCTCTCTCTCTCTCTCACTCCCCCCTCTCTCTGCGTGTAATTACTTTTACTTTCAGACGAATAAGCTTAGGAAAGTTATGAACCTTTTTATCCCCCCCCTATCTATGGGGTAAATAGAACCAATACTGTCCTGATATATGGACGGCTCTAGAATTAAATAACCAACGTCGGCTGATTTGCCTTTAGGCAAAGCAACCTTGCCAAATGTTATTAACCCAAAATCCCAAACAATTTTGTGCATCTAATTTTCTACGGTGTATTCTTGTTTGTGTATCTTATCATTTGTCGATCTGGTCAAATTTCAACCATTTGCGCATTTCCTAGTTGATCATATTCCCGACCAGTCATATCTACTTTTGTATTTCTTTGTGCCATTATACTGCATTCGTTTATTATGTGGTTTACTGTCTCATCGCTCTCCGCATAACCTACACATGTAATTCTGTGTATTATTTATTCGAGCATTTGATGCCTGTATTCTGCGTAATTTTCAGTTTCTGTTTTGGTTTCTTTGTTTTAATGCCTTATCAACCTTTGTGGGTCACTTATTGCCAAATTTACCTAAGTAGAAAGACAGCAACGATTCTATTTAACCTATTACGCAAGGTGGAGTCCCTGTAATTTTTTTCATATATTGTTAGTTTATTATATATTACAATATTTATAAAATACTTCCCTTTTCTTTTCGAGAGAGGCCCGCAGCTTGTAGTAATCTTTCTGGACTGCCACATCATAGTAGTCGAATTTGAAGTCCACACACGCTATTAATTTCATTTTCTGACTGATCCCGTTGGGAAAGTCATGAACTCTTTTATCCCCGAAGCTATGAGTTAAATAGTACTTCTATTTTTCTTCAGAAAGGATGTCTTTGGAATTGAGTTTGATTTGGTTTGGTTTTATGGCATATCAACTATTATAGGTTATTTAGGAGGTGCTCGCGGTGTAATGGTTATCTTCCTAAGAAATGGATATGGTGACACAAGTTCAAATCCTGGACCTGACTGATTGCATTTCACATAGCACTTACCCTTGGGAAAGATATGAATCAAATTATTCTCCCTCCATCTATGGGTAAACAATAAGGCAGACTGAGCTTTTCAGCCTTGGTGAGGCGACTAGTCTAGGAGAATGAAAACTCTGACTTCAAACCTGTTAAACTCCGCTTAAAAACTGACCTTGTGTCATATCCTGCCTGAGCGGAGGGGTTGGGTAAATATATAGTATAGGTTATTTAATGTCAAATCCTTTTTATACATATATATTAGATATAGGATTTCTGAACGCATTTTTAGATAACATGCTTGAACGAGCCTGAGCTCTTGTTTTTGCTCACCCTTAAATTCTTTTATTCATTTCTCTCTAAAAAGAATAATTCTCTTTACTATAATTCATTTGTTTTCAAGTATTGCCTTTGAACATTAAAAATTCAATTAAACATAAGTCATTTTTTTACACACAGTTAAATGATCAAACAGTTCAATTTCAAACAGTTCAGTTTAATATTTCAAAAAGTTAAAACTTAAAAGTATTGTTATATATAACATACAATTCAAGAAAACATTAGTCATTTTTACACACAGTTAAATAATCAGACAGTTCTTTTTCAAACAACTCAGTTTAGAAAAAGCGTTTAGTTTAAATGTTAAACAGTTCTATTTGACGCATAGATAAGACTCTATCAGGTGCTACCACTCCGGGGAGGTGTCCGTGATGTAATGGTTATCGTCGTAGGAAATGGACACAGCGACACAAGTTCAAATCCTGGACGAAGCTGATTGCTTTTCACATGATACTAATACCCTTGGGAAAGGTATGAATCCAATTATTCTCCCTCCAGCTATGGGTAAATAGTAGGACATGCTAGGTTCTTCAGCCTTGGTTAGGCAACTAGTCTTAGAGAAGGAAAACTCTGACTTCAAACCTGTTAAACACCGCTTAAAAAATGACTTTGGGTTATATCCTGCCCGAGTGGAGCGGTTGGTAAATAGGTGCTACCACTCCGAGCCACAGTAGACCAGGGAGCAATGGCAATGAATGGGTACTCCACATTCCGCAACGCTTCAGCATTATTGAAGATTGTTTAGTGTCATATACGGGACACACGTCTAGGGAAGTCTTACCCCTCTACAAAGTTGCAGTCAGTGTATTTTGCTGCTCCAGCTGACAGGACAACTTTGGAATTAAATATCTCATGATGGTTGAGATGCCCTTAAACTTAAACTTGGTAACTTAATGTATGAATATAGAGAATATCATTGTCTCCATTGTCATTGTACTCTTTATGTATTCGTTTAGAATTAATTCTAACTAGTGGTTTTAGCAAGAATTTTAAATGATAGCAAGTCTCACTCTAGCAACTATCACCCCAGTAACCAGGACTCTTCAAAATATCTTAGCCGTGTTCAACCGTGTTGTTGTCAGGACTGTTTCAATTCATCCTCTGATCTCCTGTTCTCTTTTTTTTTTACTATCATTGCACACTTATCAATTTTAGATTTCAATCGGAGGGAAGTTCCTGCCGCGTTGTGGTTAATGTGCTGGATAGTGACGTCTTCGTAAAGGAATACCATCCCCAGTCGCGTTATTCCGCTCACGTTCAGACAAATTTTTTCTCATATGTATGGGTTAAATGGTTCTAGGAATTTTTTTCTAAAAGGAAAATGTTGCCTACTGAGTCAGAAAGGTTGATCGGTCGTTAAATAAAGAAATTCCATTTTTATGTCATGACTGAAGTTTCTGTTTGTTTTCGTGTTTCCAATTCGTTTTTATTTTTGGCCTAATGTTTGACTTCATCCATATACATAATGTAGTTTATTTTTTGCATCGATTATGTAAATCAATGTCCTACTTTGCGTTCTCTCAGGTTATGTATAAACAGTATATTCGTCATAAAAAAACTAGTAGCGGAGACAATGAGTTACCTTGCAAGAAACGTCTTGGTATTTTGAATTATGCTGGGCGTTTTTCTCCTGATATTGATAAAACGTTAAAGTTCTCTTTTGTTTACTCCTGATGAAGTTGATTTTACTTTCAGTTTGAACATCTCTGATATTTTTGGTTGCAGGATACCGGTTTTATTGGCCCAGCGGTTAGAGTGTTCGCCAATGGCCCGGGAGACCTGGGTTCAATCCCAGGTCGAGTCATACCAAAGACTTTAAAAATGGAACTTGATACCACCTTGCTTAACACTCAGCATTATAAGGTACGGTTCAAGGGTAAAGTGGAGCAATCCAGGGAATGGAGTAGCGCCCTCCCCTACACCTTGGTGTAGTAGCTATCGAAAAGGGAGCCTTCGGGTCACCCTCGACTATGGTCGCTAACTTTACTTACTTTACTTACTTATATCAGAAGTCAATTCTTTCGTTTAATTCCTTTAAAGCATACTTTCTACACTTTTCTATGCGCAATCGTCTTCTTCTCTTATCTATACACTCAAGATTATATATATATATATATATATATCAATATATATATATATATATATAGATATTGTTAATTCTTTCGAATTGCCGTATGGATCTTATCATATTCCCAAGTACTTTCTGCCCAACTTTGGGTCATCATCAGGGGCGGATGTATTACAAAAGTAATGTAACTTTTGTACGTACGTAGGGCACCTCGGGTGGTGTAATGGTTTTCCTGTTAGACTAGCAAACCTACACGAGTGAGTTCGATTCTCATTGGGTGCCCCATTCATGCGGCCTTGTGCTACATCTAAGCAAAAAGCTTTGTAAATTACAACTTTTGTACCTACATTACTATTATGTAAGATTGAGCGTTCGTACTGTTGTATTGTGTAGCGTTTACTTTGCAAATTTGTTTCTATAAATAGCGTCAGGTATATATATATATATATGTGTGTGTGTGTGTGTGTGTGTGTGTGACGGATTCTGTCGTCGTTTCCGACACATGAGAGCTAAACAGCTCTCGTCAATTCCTATGCCTGTGTCTCACATGACTTTTTAAATCAGTAACAGACTTAAATGCAAGCCCGCTGATTATTTCTGAAGAAGGGTTTTCATATAAAGTAGCTGGCCTTACTCATCTAGCTTTTGTCATCATCCTCAACTTTTTAGATGCTGTTGATGTTTTTTGTTAATATTCTTGATGGATTTATAGCATATCCCCCTCCAAACCTTGGTAACTGAAGCAACTTGTTCGAATACATCAACAGGTACACCTAGAACCATAACATATTTTTTGGTTGAGGGTAGTTGTCTTTGAGGGCAGTTGTCCTCGTAGTGTAATGGTCTAAGCAACCTGTTCGAATGCATCAACAGGTACAACTCGTATTGTAATTGTCTAAGCAACTTGTTCAAATGCATCAACAGGTACACCTAGAACAATAACATCTTTTTTGGTTGAGGACAGTTGTCCTCGTAGTGTAATGGTCTAAGCGATGGGCTGCGGAATCGTTGTAAGCGAGTTCGACGTTTTGTCGCGCTATAACGTTCACTTCAAAACAAATATTCCCAGGAAACATATGAACCCCCTTATCTTCCCAGCTGTGTGTTAAATAACATCAGTGCTGTTCTTTTAGGAGGATATCTTTGGCATTAAACAACCTACGAAGATTGATATGCAATGAACAAAAAAAAAAAAAAAAACCTTTCGGTAATGAAGGTGACAATAGATGAGGATCATTGGAATTCTGTCATCTTTATCCCTTACATATATATGTGTGTGCATTTGCTCCTAAATAAAGGAGACCCAACCAATTCCTGCTGAATAATTCTTTTCTCTTTGTTGAAGTTTCATTCCCTCTGTGAAACCTTTTTTCTTTCTTTATTTACATTTTGTATAGAGTTGTAGGGTGCCGCTAGCTGAATGATGAAAATAAAGATTATTTTACCGGATAAAACATTTTCAACATCATCTCCTCCTTTTCAACACAGCGATTCTCCATCAACCATGCAGGCCAAAAATAATGCAGAGAACTTCCTAGATCAAAATGCAACGATTTGGTATGTCATACCTGGAGCTTAATGACAATATCTATCTATCTATCTATCTATCTATCTATCTATATATATATATATATACCATATAATGAAAAACCTTTAAAAATTACTCATATTTTTTTTGCAATATTATTCATTTCAGCGAACCCTATATATTTTTTAAATGTTTGATCAGCATCTTCAGACAAAGAAATAGTGAGAAATTTCTTAAGATTTAAAAAAAAAACCCACAAAATTCCGGCCACTTTAACTCCCTAATCCAAAGTTCATTTTTTTTATGTAAAGAACCGACGATTTACTTTACCTGTTTGGTAGACAAATGACATTTAATTCCTGTATGAAGTGTATCAAATTTTGACTTCTCTTTTCTTTTCAACACTTTTTTCTCTTATGGCAAACAAACTTTTCAACACAAATGAAAGAAATAAGTAAAAAATATAGAATAAAGGAATAAATGGATTTGATGATTTGGTTTGGTTTGTTGGGTTTCATGGAATATCAACCCTTGTAGGTTATTTAACGCCAAATACATTCTTATGTAAATAATTTGTTCTATTTAAAAAGATTCACAGTTTTCATAAGTACGCAGTTTAATTGTCAAAAACATTTCCATTTCAAACTATTCCGGCAGTTATATGTAACAATTCAGTTAAGTGTAAATACAGTTTATTGTCAAAAAACAGTTCTATTTCAAATAATTCAGTTAAGCATAAGCACGCAGTTTAAATGTAAGTATGGTTTAATTGGGAAAAACATTTCTATTTCAAGCTATTCAGTTTACTGAAACAATTCATTTTAGCATAAGTATGCTGTTAGTTCTATTTAACCCATAGATAGGGCCCTATCAGGTGCTACCACTCCGGGCCAGAGTGGACCTGGGAGCAATGCCAATGAAGGGGTACACCGGATTCCCCAAAGCTCCAGTACTGCTGGAACCTCACCATCAAATTGTTTAGTGTCATATCCCAGACACTCGTTAGGGTCTTACTCCTCTGCAGAGGTGCAGTCAGTGTATTCTACAGCCTCAGCCGACTGGGCAATATACAGAGTTAAATGTCAAACAGTTTTATTTCAGATAATTCAGTTCAGCATAAGTACATAGTTTAGACGTCAAAAGCAGTTCTATTTAGAACAATTTAGTTCAGCACTAGTACGCAGTTCCAATGTCAAAATAGTTCTATTTTAAATGATTCAGTTTAGCATAAATACGCACTTTAAATGCAAAAATCAGTATAGTGAAAGAAGCACGGTTTAGTTCTATTTAACCCATAGATAGGACCTTTATCAGGTGCTACCACTCTGGGCCAGAGTGGACCTGGGAGCAATGGCAATGAAGGGGTACACCGCATTCCCCAAAGCTCCAGCATTGCTGAAACCTCACCATCAGATTGTTTAAGGTCATATCAGGACACTCGTTAGGGGGGATCTTACCCCTCTGCCGAGAAGCAGTCGGTGTATTCTGCAGCCCCAACCGACTGGGCAAAAATGGATTTGAGGAGAGAAGATTACTTACTATGAACAACTTACATGGGTATTAATAACCTCTAAAAAAAAATATTATAAAAAATATGATATTAATACTATTTTCTAAAAAGAAGAAAATTGTCATACCAATATTTTTTATACTATTCGATATAATTGATCACATTTAAAGTAAAAATAAAAATTATACCAGTTACTGTTAGCACTATTATCTAAAATTATATACAAATACAACATAATATCATGTATAGTCAAGATTACTATTATATCTTACACACGCACACGCATATGTGTGTGTGTGTGTGTGTGAGAGTGTATGTGAATATAAAGTAAACCTTTGCTATCAGAAAAAGAAAAAAGAAAAAAAAAGAAATCCTTCTGATTAACAATTCCTTTTTACATCCCCTCCACACATATTCTTCTCTTTCACACGCACTTCCATTCCCGAACCTCTTACCATCAACAGACTCCGGAAATATGTGTATATATATAAAGGTGGAAGCTATCATATGCGCAGATATACGTATATACGTATGCTTGAGCAACAGCACAAACACAAACGGACTAACATACAAACTTTCAAAAACTTAAGCATACATACACACAAAGAAAATCCCCCACTTCCAGCACAACTAAAACAAAAAAATACCCATATTAATTGGTCTTTTAGTGAAAACCTTTTTCTCTGTTTGACGAATGTATAAAGCATGGAACCCAGGGTTACAAATACTACCATGTAATATATATATATATATATATATATATATAGTCCGACCATAGTCGAGCGTGACCCGAAGGCTCCCTTTTCGATAGCTACTACACCAAGGTGTAGAGGAAGGCGCTACTCCTTTATCTGGATTTCTCCACTTTACCCTTGATCCGTACTTTATAATACTGAGTGTTAAGCAAGGAGGCACCAAGTACCATTTTTAAAGTCTTTGGTATGACTCGACCAGGGCTCTAACAATTATGCCAATGTCCGGTGTATATATATATATATATAACAATTATGGCAATGTCCGGTATATATATATATATATATATATATATATATATATATATATATACCGGACCTTGGCATAATTGTTAGAGTGCAAGCGGCACGACATGATGATGATGATGATTTAATGCCAAATCCTGTTTATACGCATTTTATTTTTATAAGTATTTTTTTCTAATATATATATATATATATATATATCTTTAAGAAAAAACAAAAAAACCCTTCACATTAGGATTATAAATTTATTTCCATCCTGTTATGGGCTTTTGATATAAAAAAAAACAACAAAAATAACAGGGCTGTTGAATGGTTTTTCGTCCTGGTGTAATTACTCCCCACTCCGGTTTAACTGGACCAAATACTACTATATATATATATATATATATATATATATATATATATATATATATATATATATATTGTTAGGCTTATCAGTGATGTAAGGAGGGTTTCCAAGCAAATTCTTGAAATGTTCTTTACACTTTTAAAGTTTTTTTAGGCTGGTGTCTTTTAGTTTCGTTATCAAGAAGCCTCTTCTTTCACTTACTTCATTTTCTATTTGCTGTGAACATCTTCAATCGAATACCTGGTCTAATATATACGGCTTTGAAAGTATCCTCGTTTTTATTCTTTTTTGCACGATCTAGTTTGTTCTGTCTCGGCATTCTGAACACACAACACTTGGGTAAAGAAAACATCTAATATAAACGTGGAGAGAAGTATCTCATGAGTTGATAGAGGTATAAAGTGTATAAGTCCTAAAAGTTGACACTGTATTATCTACCAAGGACACATGGTACAGTGGAAAAGATTTCTTGGTTGGAAAATTCTTCTGAGTGAAATAATGTAGAAGTTGCAGATTCAATCCCAACAACAGGTAAGAATAACAAGGAATACTTCATCATCATCATCATCATCATCATCTTATCGCGCCGCTAGCACCGATATCCCTTACCTTTCTCGCCAATTCTCCCTATCGTTCATCGCCTCCAGCAGTTCTTCAGGGCGACATCCCGTATCCTCACGTAGCTGCTGTATGTATGTTCGAGCTGGTTGTCCTGGTTTGCTTGGCCATATGCGGGGGTCCATTGGAGTACATCACTTATGAGCCCGTCTCTGCTTCTCCAGCAGTGTCCTGCATGCCTGGTTTGTCTAGCTAGGATAGTTTTCGTGATGGGAGGCAGGTGGCCGTATAGTTGGTGCGTTGTGGGGTGTTGTCGCCAGGACTTGTTCAATATTGCTCGCAACATTCTTGTGGAATTGCCTTCTAGCTTCTTCTCCAGCCGTTTAGATAGCGTCCAAGTAGTGCATCCATACAGCAGTATCGATACGACCGCTGCCTGGAAGAAACTGCGTTTTATTTTATCGGTTAGGTAAACTTGTATCCAGGCAGGTTCAACAGAATTACCACAGTCTACTCCGGCGGTTCAAATGAACGTTTCATTTTGAGATTCTATGTGGAATCCTGAGTTCAACCTGACGCCAATTGGCGAGAAAGGTAAGGGATATCGGTGCTAGCGGCGCGATAAGATGATGATGATGATGATGAAGTATTCCTTGTTATTCTTACCTGTTGTTGGGATTGAATCTGCAACTTCTACATTATTTCAAAGAACATATCGGCCGAAATGTTGTGAGTTTAACAATAAAGGTGAGGTCAATAGTCTGAATATTCTAAGTAATGATAGTTATTTAACTTATAAGAAATTTAGACTAATTATTTGTGTTTGCTTGGTTTATCTAATAAGATAGAAGTGTTTTTTTTTTTTTATAGTTATATCTTTTTTCTTTTAATTTTAATTCCCATGGAACTCTACATCTAACTCTTTATTTAGTTAGTAAGCATTCAGCAACTTCTTCTTTATGGGTGTTAACAAAGTTTTCACATTTTTTATTTGGAGTATGTCTTTCAGATATCTTCTGAAGAGTGACAAGCTTGTTACTTCCAGCTTCCGTATATTGATTGATAATATTATTATTGACAAGTAAAATCCAGTCATATTATTAAGCTTACCAGTTTGTTTCTTCGACGGAGTTCTGAGAAGAATTCAAAGCGAAACATTTCTCCTGAAGTATGGAAGAAAGGAAATTTGACGACATTCTTCTCCGATTATTCCACATTGTGTATAAACAAAACTTAACAGAGAAATGGACGAAAAGCTGCTTTCTCCAAGAAAGGTGACCTTGAAATCCCTGTGAATAACAAAGGAATAACTATTGTTGCTATAGCTGCTAAGGTTTATAATGCCCTGCTTCTCATACCTGTACGACCTGAAGTCGAGAAAATTCTTAGAAAAAATCAGAAAGACATTCGGAGAAATCCACCTATAAATTCACCGATTCTATTATCCGTCGATTCATCGAAAGTGAAAAAAAAAATTCGAGGCAATAGTTATGTTCGTAGATTTCTCTTAAGCATTTTAGTTTATACTCAGGAAAGAGATAGAACAAAAAATATTTACATATGGTTTCCTAAATGATACATCTTTGAAGAGAGGTGAGACTCCCCGCAACAAGTGACCTCAATGTGACGCTAAACAATCTGATGGTGAGGCTCCATTAATTCTAGAGATTTGGGGAATGCAGAGTACGTCTTCATTGCCACTGCTACTAGATCCAGTCTGGCCCGGAGTGGTAGTATCTGATAGGGTGCCTGTGGTGCCCTTGGTGCCCGTGGTGTACTGGTTATCGTCCTAGGAAATGGACACGGCGACACGGGTTCAAATCCTGGACGAGACTGATTGCATTTCACATAGAACTAATACCCGTGGGAAAGGTATGAATCTAATTATTCTCCCTCCAGCTATGGGTAAATAGTTGGGCAGACTGGTTTCTTCAGCCTTGTTGAGGCAACTAGCCTAGGAGAAGGAAAACTCTGAATTCAAACCTGTTAAACTCCGTTTAAAAATTGACCTTGTGTCATATCCTGCACGAGAGGAGGTGTTGGTAAATATGGTATGTGATAGGGTCTTATCAATGGGTTAAAAAAACTGTTTGACATTTAAACAGTGTACTTATGCTAGCATACTTTGAAGAGTCCTGGTGACTGGGGAGAGACTTGGTGTGGTGAGACTTGCTATCATTAAGAATTCTTGCTAAAATCCACTAGTTAGTATTGATATTAAAAGATGTAAAAGGAGTAAAGTGATAACGGAGACAATGATATTCTTTGTATTCATACACTGAAAATACCTGAGGTCTCTCTTCAAGGCCTTATGAACCATCGTAAAATATCTAATTCCAAAGGAGCTCAGTCGGCAGGGGCAGCAAAATACACCGATTGTATCTCTTCACAGGGATAGGACTTCCACAACGAATGTCCTGTTATGACTCTGATGGTGACACTTCAATAATGCTGGAGTTTTGGGGAATATTGAGTACCCATTCATTTCCATCGCTCTCAGGTCCTCTACGGCCTGGACTGGTAACACCTTATAGGGTCCTATCTATGGGTCAAATAGAACTGTTTCCCATTTAAACTGTGTGTATTCCAAAAAACTGTACTTAAGCTAAAGTAAATTGTTTAAAATAGATCTCTCTGATCATTTAACTGTTTGTAAACAAATGATCGATACATTAGTGATACACAGCGATATTTGGAACAATTTAATTTTGTTGACTTGTTAAACCGAATTGTTTGAAATAGAACTGTTGGGAAGCAGTCGGTGTATTCTACAGCCCCAGCCGACAGGGCAATTGAAATTAATAGAAACCAACAGTCTAAAAAATGAGCTCAAGCTTGTTTAAAAGTGTTATCTACAAAATGTGTTTAGAAATCGTATATATATGTATAAAAAGGATTTGGCATTAAATGGCCAACAATGGTTGATATTCCATAAAAACAGACCAAACCGCTCCCAAATGAAAATTGCCGCAATTTTGAAACTTTACACAACACGGAGGCAATGGTTCGCTCACCGAAAGGAGACACCGATATCACTGACATTCTTGCCGGCGTTTTGCAAGGATATACATTAGAAACATACCTATTTGTGTTCTGCCGAGATTACATGTTACGAACCTCAATAGATTTAATAAAATAAAATGGCTTCACATTTTAAAAAGACCTGAAGCGGGCACTATTCCGTAGAAACCATGACAGACGCAGACTAAGCAGATGATATAGTGCTTCTTGAAAATACATCTTTCAAAGCCAAATCCCTGCTGCGTAGGTTGTGTTATATAATTAAGGCAATTATTTTTTTATATTAATCCTTTTTCGTTAATCATATTTTATTATTTAGTTTGGTAAGGCTTTGAATGACTCGGGTCTCTTAGTCCTGGTGCATAGTCAGATGGTGCAGTCTTACGCCCGCACGGAAAGGATATGGTAATCAACATGTCATAATAAACTCCCAGACAGGAAATAGGGCTGGAGTGTGGATGATGTCATGCCCAGAAGGGATGGTCCAGAGAATTGTAGGATTTTAAAAAGTTAGTGGAGGTTGACCGTTGAATGTAGCAGCTGAGTTTTTAGGATCTCGACCGGCAGAGATCTTAAAAACCAAAAGATGCCCCTCATGTCAGTGTGTGTGTGTGTGGGGGGGGGGTCAGCATTGTATGGTAAAGATAGGCTTTTAAGAATTGTGTCTCTCTCCTCGTGTCGCCGAGGACTGAAGGTTGAAAGAAATAAACTCCTTCGTGCCGCTGGTATTTGTACTACGATTATTATATTAGACTCTTGGCCAAGAGGGTAGAGAGTTCGCAAACGGTTCGGGAGACCAGGGTTCAATCCCAGTTCGCGTCATACCAAAGACTTTTAAAATGGTACTTTATACTTCCTTGCTTAACACTCAGCAATATAAGATACGTATCAAGGAATGGAGCCGCGCCATCCCCTACACCTCAGTGTAGTAGCTATTGAAATGGGAGCGTTCTGGTTGTCCTCGACTACAGTCGCCAACTTACTCTCTTTATTATTATTATTGATGTATATTCACACTTTATGAGTCTACAACATTTGGAAAAAGCAGCAAAAGTCATTGGCCTTTTCATAAACATAAATCAAAAATAGATCATATGGGTTAAGAATGAGCCATCTCCACTTAGAGGCAAACCTCTGAAATTGGTAAGCCAGTTCACATACGTAGGAGGCTCATTAAAAAAGTTTCCAGACTATTTTCGTATGGGCACTTTTATTGATAGTACACACATGAAACTCTAGTCTCCTTCGACGTAATCTCCTCCAGCTGTAATGCCCTTGTTGTTTCGTTCCAACAACTTCTAGAAGGCCCCATGGAAGTACACTTGTGTGAGTGTGTCAATGACCTTCGTCAAAGCCTCTTTCATCTCCTCAATTATTTCATAACAACAGTCTCTGAGCTTAGGGAATAACCAAAAGTCACAGGGAGCAAGGTCTGGATTATAGAGAAGATGAGGAACTGTCATGATGCCCATTTTGGTCAAAAAATCTGTGACAAGGATGGAGTTGTAGACTGGTGCATTGTCCTGGTGGAAATGTCACTGACCGGATTTGAAGAGTGTTGGCCTCTTCCCTAGGAATCTCTTCCTGAACCCCCTTAAAACCTCAACATAGTAACCATAACCCTAAACCTTTGGCCAATCAACTCTGGTGTATTGACTTCCTTACTCCTCCCACAGCTCTCATCATATCTCACAGACTCCCTGGCTTCCTTCAATCTCTTATGCCACTCAAAAACTGATGCTCGATTCATGCAAGATGATCCAAAAGCAGTCTGAAGCATTCCATAGGTTTCTATGACATTTTTCCAAGTTTAAAACACAATTTTATTGCATATCGTTCTTCTAAAGTGTCCTCACGTCCAGATTGCATTTTTGAAATTCACCAGCTGTGAAAATCAAGGTTTAGTTGGGTGTATTCCAATTGCTGCTGTAGCTGTTCATTTGAAGCTGAAATCATAAAAATCAGTTAATTTTCTCATAAGATGTTTAGCAATAACATACTGAAGTTTCAAGAGTCTATGATAATTTTAAATGCTTGTTCAAAAAAGTCTGGAAACTTATTGAAGGCACCACGTAAGTAACAGTATAGCTGTTGACAGCTTTGTTTTCATATGGAATTTTACCTCTCAGATGAAATAACACAGGATTTTCCCCGTGTTGTATAGCTATGATACATATACAACTATGCAGGGAAACATAATCAACAATAATGACGAACGAACACACTTCTTTGGAAAAATATACCTCTCACACTTTATTCTCGAAAGGGTTGTGAAAGGGTTGATATTGGTTTTGTATGAGAGGTGAGTTGGAGACGGAACAGACAGCAACATATTGACCCCAAGTTCCTCTGACTATAGAAACACTTCTTCCTCATTCTGCTGGGCTGCCCAACCAGCGTCCTGAAGGCCCCATCCCTCTGTCTGGAGCTGGTTCTCACTGCCTCGAACTGCGACTCGAACTCCAACTGCAACTGACTCCAACTAACTCAAACCGTCTGTGGCATTGGTTTATATAATTGTTTGACACACACCTGCATCCTGTGGGTGTCGCAATTGCACCGAATTTAACCCGTCCACAGGTCAAGGTGATACCCTGATATCTTCGACCGGATGAACCAGTTTCTTGATTGACGGCTTGGTCGAGGGCCAATACGTTACACCCGTTGGAGTTGTGTCGGTACCACTGTATGGATGCACCACTGGAACTCTACCGAAAACCATTAAGTAAAAGCTAAGTGAAAACTACACAAAAATGCTACATACGGTTATAAATAAATCCTGGTTGCAATCACCTCGAAAACAGCAGCTGTACGGTCACTTACCTCCTATCTCACCAACCATTCAAATCAGACGAATAAGACCTACTGACCCCCGCTGGTAAAGTAAAGGTTAACTCTTAAGTGACGTCTGTCCATGTGGAGGAATCTATTAGACTCCTCCACATGGGCAGATTAGTTTTGGAGCCATTGTTTGCTGAGCAGGAAGGATTTTGATACATCAGTTCGGTGCGGATAATTGATGCAGTCTAGAAGACTTACCAGGAGCGATCCTATTTACCCAACCCCTCCTCTCGGGCAGGATATGACACAAGGTCAATTTTTAAGCGGAGTGTAACAGGTTTGAATTCAGAGTTTTTCTTCTCCTAGACTAGTTGCCTCACCAAAGTTGAAGAACCCAGTCTGTCCTACTATTTACCCATAGCTGGAGGGAGAATAATTGGATTCATACCTTTCCCAAGGGTATTAGTGCAATGTGAAATGCAATCACCCTCGTCCAGGATTTGAACCCGTGTCGCCGTGTCCATTTCATACGACGATAACCATTACACCACGGGCACCAGGAGAGATAGATGATAGGGACGAATGGCGGAAAAGTACCTGGGAATCCTGTGCTATCAGGATGACTTGATAAGTAAAACAGTTGAGATGAATGTTTATTCTGAATTCTTCGCATTATCTTTCATCATTTCGTTTGTTTTTTCTTCATTCTTTCTGCATTCCAATTTTCTTCCTTTAATCTTTTTCGCTCATTTCTTTTATTATTTATACAAATATTTTTTGGAATTTAGATTTCATTTTAGTATTTTGTTTTATACATCTTGTTTCATCAATCTTTTCCTCCTCTTCTGATTTGTTTTCTTTTCTGACTTTCTTTAAAAATTCCAATTTCTTTCTTTCTTTCTTTCTTTCTTTCTTTCTTTCTTTCTTTCTTTTATTTTCCACATCTTTCTTTCTTTCTTCGTAATTTTCTATTTTCTTATTTGCTTTCTTTTTTCTTTCTTTCTTTTCTTCCTTGTCCTCCTGTCTTTTTTACCTTTTCTTTTCTTTTTCTTTCTTTATTTCTTTGTTTCTTTCTCCATCCTAATGTTCTCTGTTCCTACCTGCTTTCTTTTTTCTTTCTTTCTTTTACTTCTTTCTTTTTTACCTCTCCTTTTCTATCTTTCTTTCTTTCTTTCTTTTCATATATAATTTCATTCAACTCTTTTTCCGATTCCCACATTCTTTCTTTCCTTTTTCCCTCTTTACCAAACAGTCACCGTCACTCTTATTTCTTTCTTTCTTTCTTTTCCTATATAATTTCATTTAACTCTTTTTTCCGATTCCCACATCCGTTCTTTCCTTTTCCCCTCTTTACCAAACCGTCACCCTCACTCTTCTTTCTTTCTTTCTTTCTTTGTTTCTTTCTTTCTTTTCCTATATAATTTCATTTAACTCTTTTTTCCGATTCCCACATCCGTTCTTTCCGTTTCCCCTCTTTCCCAAACTGTCAACCTTACTCTTCTTTCTTTCTTTCTTTTCCTATATAATTTCATTTAACTCATTTTTCCGATTCCCACATTCTTTCTTTTCTTTTCCCCTCTTTACCAAACAGTCACCCTCACTCTTCTTTCTTTCTTTCTTTCTTTCTTTCTTTCTTTCTTTCTATTCATATATAATTTCATTTAACTCTTTTTCTGATTCCCACATTCTTTCTTTCCTTTTCCCCTCTTTACCAAACAGTCATCCTCACTCTTATTTCTTTCCTTCTTTCTTTCTTTCTTTCTTTCTTTCTTTTTTTTCCTATATAATTTCATTTAACTCTTTTTTCCGATTCCCACATCCGTTCTTTCCTTTTCCCCTCTTTCCCAAACTGTCAACCTTACTCTTCTTTCTTTCTTTCTTTCTTTCTTTCTTTCTTTCTTTCTTTCTTTTCCTATATAATTTCATTTAACTCTTTTTTCCGATTCCCACATCCGTTCTTTCCTTTTCCCCTCTTTCCCAAACTGTCAACTTTAATCTTCTTTCTTTCTTTCTTTCTTTCTTTCTTTCTTTTTTTTCCTATATAATTTCATTTAACTCTTTTTTCCGATTCCCACATCCGTTCTTTCCTTTTCCCCTCTTTCCCAAACTGTCAACCTTACTCTTCTTTCTTTCTTTCTTTCTTTCTTTCTTTCTTTCTTTCTTTCTTTCTTTTTTTTCCTATATAATTTCATTTAACTCTTTTTTCCGATTCCCACATCCGTTCTTTCCTTTTCCCCTCTTTCCCAAACTGTCAACTTTAATCTTCTTTCTTTCTTTCTTTCTTTCTTTCTTTCTTTTTTTTCCTATATAATTTCATTTAACTCTTTTTTCCGATTCCCACATCCGTTCTTTCCTTTTCCCCTCTTTCCCAAACTGTCAACCTTACTCTTCTTTCTTTCTTTCTTTCTTTCTTTCTTTCTTTCTTTCTTTCTTTCGTTTCATATATAATTTCATTTAACTCGTTTTTCCGATTCCCACATCCGTTCTTTCCTTTTCCCCTCTTTCCCAAACTGTCAACCTTACTGTTCTTTCTTTCTTTCTTTCTTTCTTTCTTTCTTTCTTTCTTTCTTTCTTTTCCTATATAATTTCATTTAACTCTTTTTTCCGATTCCCACATCCGTTCTTTCCTTTTCCCCTCTTTCCCAAACTGTCAACCTTACTCTTCTTTCTTTCTTTCTTTCTTTCTTTCGTTTCATATATAATTTCATTTAACTCTTTTTTCCGATTCCCACATTCTTTCTTTCCTTTTCCCCCCTTTACCAAACAGTCACCCTTACTCTTCTTTCTTTCTTTCTTTCTTTCTTTCTTTCTTTCTTTCTTTCGTTTCATATATAATTTCATTTAACTCTTTTTTCCGATTCCCACATCCGTTCTTTCCTTTTCCCCTCTTTCCCAAACTGTCAACCTTACTCTTCTTTCTTTCTTTCTTTCTTTCTTTCTTTCTTTCTTTTCCTATATAATTTCATTTAACTCTTTTTTCCGATTCCCACATCCGTTCTTTCCTTTTCCCCTCTTTCCCAAACTGTCAACCTTACTCTTCTTTCTTTCTTTCTTTCTTTCTTTCTTTCTTTCTTTCTTTCTTTCGTTTCATATATAATTTCATTTAACTCTTTTTTCCGATTCCCACATCCGTTCTTTCCTTTTCCCCTCTTTCGCAAACTGTCAACCTTACTCTTCTTTCTTTCTTTCTTTCTTTCTTTCTTTCTTTCTTTCTTTCTTTCTTTCTTTTCCTATATAATTTCATTTAACTCTTTTTTCCGATTCCCACATCCGTTCTTTCCTTTTCCCCTCTTTCCCAAACTGTCAACCTTACTCTTCTTTCTTTCTTTCTTTCTTTCGTTTCATATATAATTTCATTTAACTCTTTTTTCCGATTCCCACATTCTTTCTTTCCTTTTCCCCTCTTTACCAGACCGTCACCCTCACTCTTCTTTCTTTGTTTCTTTGTTTCTTTCTTTCTTTCTTTCGTTTTATATATAATTTCATTTAACTCTTTTTCCGATTCCCACATTTTTTCTTTCCTTTTCCCCCCTTTACCAAACAGTCACCCTTACTCTTCTTTCTTTCTTTCTTTCTTTCTTTCGTTTCATATATAATTTCATTTAACTCTTTTTTCCGATTCCCACATCCGTTCTTTCCTTTTCCCCTCTTTCCCAAACTGTCAACCTTACTCTTCTTTCTTTCTTTCTTTCTTTCTTTCTTTCTTTCTTTCTTTCTTTCTTTCTTTCTTTCGTTTCATATATAATTTCATTTAACTCTTTTTTCCGATTCCCACATCCGTTCTTTCCTTTTCCCCTCTTTCGCAAACTGTCAACCTTACTCTTCTTTCTTTCTTTCTTTCTTTCTTTCTTTCTTTCTTTTCCTATATAATTTCATTTAACTCTTTTTTCCGATTCCCACATCCGTTCTTTCCTTTTCCCCTCTTTCCCAAACTGTCAACCTTACTCTTCTTTCTTTCTTTCTTTCTTTCTTTCTTTCGTTTCATATATAATTTCATTTAACTCTTTTTTCCGATTCCCACATTCTTTCTTTCCTTTTCCCCTCTTTACCAGACCGTCACCCTCACTCTTCTTTCTTTGTTTCTTTGTTTCTTTCTTTCTTTCTTTCGTTTTATATATAATTTCATTTAACTCTTTTTCCGATTCCCACATTCTTTCTTTCCTTTTCCCCCCTTTACCAAACAGTCACCCTTACTCTTCTTTCTTTCTTTCTTTCTTTCTTTCTTTCTTTCTTTCTATTCATATATAATTTCATTTAACTCTTTTTCTGATTCCCAACTTCTTTCTTTCCTTTTCCCCTCTTTACCAAATAGTCACCCTCACCCTTCTTTCTTTCTTTCTTTTTTTCTTTCTTTCTTTCTTTCTTTCTTTCTTTCTTTCGTTCTTTCTTTCTTTCTATTCATATATAATTTCATTTAATTCTTTTTCCGAATCCCCCATTTCTTCTTTCCTTTTCCCTTCTTTACCAAACAGTCACCCTCACTCTTGTTTGTTTGTTTGTTTGTTTGTTTATTTCTTTTTGTTCTTTCTTTCTTTCTTTCTTTTTTTCTCTCTTTCTTTTTATTCATATATAATTTTATTTAACTCTTTTTCCGATTCCCACATCCTTTCTATCCTTTTCCCTTCTTTCCCAAACTGTCAACCTCACTCTTATTTCTTTCTTTCTTTCTTTCTTTCTTTCTTTCTTTCTTTCTTTAATAATACTTTCTACTTTAACACAATTTCTATTTCGTAAACTTCTTTTTACCAATACATCTTATTTCTTTCTTTTTTCTTCTTTTCCATTAACCACTGTTATCTAACATGCTAATATTACCCAATGTCTCACCTGCTGTAAACGTCCTTTTACTCTCCACCTAATGAACACCTATCCGAAATTTTCTACGAAAATCATACGCTTTCATTCTCATTCATTCATTTCTTCCTCCAGCCCTCCCTTGCCTTTTTCGCTAGCTCGAGCCACAGATGCCATTTTTCATTTTCACCATGTTATCTCAGACAATAAGAGGAATAAATCTAAATTCCGTGTCAAATGCAGGCACAATTACAAAGTTCACTGCACTAATCTTCATCTTATAACTTGTCGATGGCTATAATAATGGTTGCCGATGACAGTCAGCCGTGAAGAGGGAGGATTTTTGTTCTTTTTATCACTCATCCTTATACGTTAATTAAAAGAGAACGAAAAAAAAAAAGATGAAATGAAATATTGTAGAAGGATCGAGCAGAAGCAGTGCAGTTAATCTATTGTCGTAATCAGTCAACACTGATCATAGGAATTGCATTTCCATTTGCTTGTTTTCTAAAAAGACATAGTTATAAAATATATGAAAGCATAAAAAAACATTAAAGGTAAAAGTATGATATGAATATGTCAATATGTGTTGTAAGGCTAGTGCAACCGGGTTATTTAATGTGAAATTCACCTTATGCATCAAAGCTATAAAGAAGACCTCTCTCTCTCTCTATATATATATATATATAATTCAAAGCTGGGCTGCATGAAATTCCAAGCCTGGATTGTAATAAAAAGTATGTGGGTGAAACTTGAAACTTGGCATAGTCTTTATAAACGAAGTTACGTGCACGAGAGATATTTTGAAAGAGCAGATATAAATAATGGCTTGGTCACACGTAATTTACAAAGTAATCCCAACTTTAATTTTAAAGATTCTAAAATCTTAGTTTACATGCATAATACGAAACTATTTACAAAATTATATATATATACATATAGCTCATAAGTGATGTACTCCTATGGAGCCCCACATATGGCCGAACAAAAAGCAGGACGACCAGCTCGAACATTCATACAACAGCTATGTGAGGATACGGGATGTAGCCCTGAAGACCTGCCAGAGGCGATGAACGATAGGGAGAGTGTCTGCGATCTCCGTGCTAGTGGCACGACATGATGATGATGATGATGATGATGATGATATATATATCTATATATATATATATATATATATAACTTTTCATATCTATTTATATATCATCTCTTCATCTTATGTTCATCTCTTTTGCTCTCATTCTTTCTTTCTCTTCCTCTCCCTTTGTCGCTTTCTCTTTCTCTCTCTGTATCTCTCTCTCTATCTGTATATATATATATTCATATTCGTCTGTTCATATCTATCATGAAGTCGTGTCGACAGCACGAATTCTCTCTCTCTCTCTCTCTCTCTCTCTCTTTCACTTACACGCACCATTCATTTCCATCACGAATCTCTCTTGGCAGGTCCTTTAGACGGCATCCCAAGTCCACAGAGTATTAATGAATATCGGTCTTTGCTTGTCGGTCAGCATAGATATCCATGTGTAGAAGTCAACTGGGAAACTCTAAACATGTATATAATTCGCTGTACCGGCTCGTTTGCTTGTTACGTACAAACATCTAGACTAATGAGCCAAACTTTATAATTGATATATGAACTCCTTTCACCTCAAAGAGTTTTAATAACATTTTGGACAACAACATTGACAAGTTACTACAAAATTTCATTCACAAGAATTTTGTTTACTATTACCCGTCAATCATTTTAACGCAGGGACCATCTTTCTTTCTTTCTTTTTACACAGCAACCTGCTTGTATGTTTCCTTCTTACTCTCTCTCTCTTTCTTTCTCTCTCCCTCACTACGATTCACAATAACATATAGTTGTTTTCCTCATTTTCCAAAGCCAATTTTGATAATTGATATATAAATTCCTTTCACCTCAAAGAGTTTTAATAACTTTTTGAAGGCTGGCCAGGGTTGGGAGAATGGGTGTGACTAGAAATTTTTGCGGGAAATTAATTAGGAAATTAATCTGTGGGGTGCAGGAGTTTCCTCGTTTCTGCGAAACAGGAACGTAATTTGTCTTATCTTTTTCTTTGATATACATTTCTTTTTCATTTTCTCCTTTTGTTATATAGTCATCTACATCATCATTCAGCATCACAACGTAGGAAGACTTCTTTAACAACATATTTACCTCTCACTTTATTGCAAGGGTTCGAAAGGGTTGTTCAAGGTTTGCATGTGAGATGGAGACCGAACATAAACTTCATTTTTTGACCCCACTGTTATGACCATCACGTTGTGTCTTTCTTGTTCTCCTGATGCTGGGGTCGACTCCATCGGGGTTTCGAGGACCCCCTCGGTCGGGTGTGGCCTTCCCTACCACATCTGGTCTCTAACAGTCTGGAATTCTACTGGCAACTGCTCTGGCACCCGAACTCAACTCAATTATATAATAATTCAACGCCCACACGATCGCCTACTGGATCTTTGAAATCGAATGTTTAATCGTCATCAAGCGGAAATAACTGTCATGCAGTTCAGAGGTTACTCTCTTCCGGTGAATCACTGTAGTGGCACCGTGTGACCTTCACCTTGTCCCATATTATAAGCCTTAATCCGCCCACGCGATCTCTTTCGATTACTGGCTATTGGAATGTGTCATTTCCTTCCGGTGCATCACCTTGGAATAGCATTTTTGGGCTGGGTCGAAGGGTCAAAACATAACACTCGTTCACTTTTTTCTTTTTCTTTCCTTTTTTACTTATCTCATTTTTTGTTTTATCTTTCGTTCATCCTTTAGTTCTTTTCCAAAATGTGTTTTTTATTTCATTTTATCATTTATCCTTATTTCATTATATCTTTCATTCATTTTTTTCCTTTTTTTTTTAACTTATCTCCTTTTTTGTTCTATCATACATTCCTTCATTCATTCTTTAATTCATTTCGTGAATTTCTTTTTCTTTTTACATTTATGTCCTTATTCGCCCCATCTTTCATTCATTTTTTTAATTCTTTCTTTCTTGGCCTGAATGTGTCTTTTCTTTCCTTTTTTGCTTATCCCTCTTTTCGTTTTACCTTTCATTCATTCTTTCATTCTTTAATTCTTTTTCAAAATGTGTTTTTTCTTTCCTTTTATTTCGCTTATCTATTTTTTGGTTTTATATTTCATTCATTTTTTCATTGTTTCTTTTTTTTCTAAATATGTTTTTTTCTTTCGTTTTTTTTTTATTTATCTCTTTTTTCGTTTAATCTTTCATTCATTTTTCCATTCTTTCTTTTTTTTCTTGAATGTGTTTTTTCTTTTTTTTTCGATTATCTCCTTTTTTGTTTTATCGTTCATTCATTCATTTTTATTCCTTTTTCATGAATGCGTTTTTTTCTTTCGTTTTTCGCTTATCTCCTTTTTCATTTTATCTTTCATTCAATTTTCATTCTTTCTTTTTTCCTGAATAAGTTTTTCTTTCCTTTTTAGCGTGCCTTTTTTTTTTTCGTTTATCTTTCATTCATTCTTTCATTTTTACTTTCTTACCTGAATGTGATTTTCTTTCTTTTTTGACTTAACTCCGTTTTCGTTCAATTTTTCATTCATTTTTTCATTCTTTCTTTTTTTTCCTGAATGTGTTTTATCTTTTCTTTTTTAGGTTATCTCCTTTTTCGTTCTATCTTTCATTTATTCTTTTTTCTTTTCCTGAATGTATTTTTCTTTCCTATTTTCGCTTAACACCTTTTTCGCTTTATCTTTCATTTATTTTTTCATTTTTTTTTTTCCTTTCCTGAATTTCTTTTTCTTTTCTTTTTTTTGTCAAATCTCTTTTTTCGTTTTATCTTTTATTCAATTTTTCATTCGCTTATCTTCTTTTTCGCTCTATATTTCATTAAATTTTTAATTTCTTTCTTTCTTTTCCTGAATTTGTTTTTTCTTACCTTTTTTCACTAATCTTCTTTTTCGTTCTATCTTTCATTCGTTCTTTCTTTCTTTCCTTGAATGTGTTTTTTCTTTCCTTTTTTCGCTTACCTCTTTTCTCGTTCTATCTTGCATTTGTTCTTTCTTTCTTTTTTTCTTTTTCTGGATGAACTTTTTTTTAAGGTTATCTCCCTTGTCGTTTTAGCTTTCATTCATTCTTTAGTTATTGTGTTATTTGTCAATTCTAAACACCAACTCTCTAATCGAAGCATCTTTCTAGCCGATAATCCATTTACAAGGATAAACATTTGTTTTGGGTTTTCTTTTGATTGGTTTTTAAATTTTTTACTTTTACGTTTTTACCCTGTTTAGTACAACCGGGATATTTAAGGAAGATTCAGTTGTACGCATGTGCGAAACGAAACAAAGCCATTGCTTAACACGCATCTCGTCATCTGCGTGTTTTCCTGACAAGAACGTTTAAATGTAGATATGCATAGAAACTTTTAAAACTTATGCTCACTTCCGTGAGAGTTCTATGAAGATTTTGGAGACTTAATTAAATAATTTAAAAAGGAGAAAGAAATATCATTTTATTATTTATTCATTCTTTTTAGGACAAGCACTCTCAATCATTACGATCATTTGCCCTGTCGTTTAGATTTGTAAAATAGACCTATTACATCTCGTAAGTTGGTTAAAACAACCGCCCAACAACGAGTGTCCTTGATATGACACTAAACCATGTGATGGTGAGACTGTAGTCTTCGATTTTTGGAAAACGTGGAGCACCTTTTCATTATCTATTACTCTCAGATCAATACTATTTCGAATTCAGGGTGGGAGGTGCTAGTGGTGTAATAGTTATCGTCGCAGGATATGGACACGGCGACACGAGTTCAAATCCTGGACCTGACTGATAGCATTTCACATAGCACTAATACCCTTGGGAAAGGTATGAATCCAATTATTCTCCCTCCAGCTATGGGCAAATAGTAGGGCAGACTAGGCTCTTCAGCCTTGGTGAGGTAAGTAGTCTAGGAGAAGGAAAACTCTGACTTCAAACCTGTTAAACTCCGCTTAAAAATTGACCTTGTGTCATATCCTGCCCGAGCGAAGGGGTTGGGTAAATAGGATCTCGAATTCAGGGTACCTGTTAGAGTTTTATCAATGGGCTCAAATAGAACAGTTTAATCATTTAATAGACGTAACAGTGTGCAAACAAACGATATGTAAATTGAAATAATAGTATTAGATAGCTATGTCTGAATCCATTTAAATTCGAGCAAACTACTGGATACTGTTTAATAGAGTTATTAGTGTTGGATAGTAGTACTTGAAACCATTTACGACCCTGAATATGACATTATATTTTAAATTGATTTATTACAGTTAAATACCAATACTTGAAACACTTTATCTGTGTGCAAACAAATAAGTTCTGATTCTTTTAAAAATGTTGCTCATAAACTAATCGTTTATACATATATATATGGCAACATTTCTTCATTGATAGATATTAGATTGAACATCATAGACATTTTTGTCTATATATTCTTTTGTAAATCCTTTCAAATTGCCGTATTAATCTTATGATATTCAGCGGGAATTGGTTGATAAACCTTCCATAATTATAATTGTCTTTAATTGTAATCATTTTGAGATGATGCTTCTTAATCTGAGAATTAATTCTTATTTATTGCGGACTTTTTTCTTTCTTTTTTGCGCTACGGGGTGAACATTGTCAGAAGATAGCGATTTCAAATCCTACCAAAGCCGGTCAGAGGTTTACTTGGTCAAAAAAAAAAAAAAAAAAAAAGTGGTGCGATAGAAAACAACCATGGAAGGCAGTAATTACTGGGGATACGGCCACAAGACTCAGCAATCACCTGAAGAAGGCCAGAGGTGAAATTTGTCCGAAACGTAGTGAAAGAGGAAACAACACACACACAAAAAAAAAACTACCAAGATGAGGACAAAATGTCCGCAATAAATAAAAATTAACTTCCATAATTAGTTATTTCCCAAGTACTCTCAGCCCAACCTTGGGGCATCGTCAAAGGAGGATGTATTACAAAAGTGATGTAACTTTTGTATGTACATTACTACTTTGTAAGAATGGCGTTTATAATGGTGTATTGTGTAGTGTTTACTTTTCAATTTTATCTCTATAAATAACGTCAGTAGTTAAAGTCATTTAAGTACATTAGTACTGGTTTCAAAATAAATTCTATTTAGTTTGGGTTGTATATTCCTAATATTTCGTGCCTCGAGAATGTGTAGTTTTTGCTTATTATTTTGTTGGTAAATAACTCAATCAAATATATATATATATATATATATATATATATATATATATATATATATATATATATATATATATATGAGAACAGGATTTGGCAATAGATAATGTTCAAATTAATATACCGAATAACATAACCAACCATTCATCAGTATTATTATTTTTGATATAACTCATATTTTTAATAAAAGCTACGAGCAGTACGCTTTGAAAATGGCTGGAAGCGTTAATTAAACATCGAATATTAAGAATATAATCCAGAAGTGGATTGCTCAGTCGGCTGGAGCAGTAGAATACACCGACTGCACCTCTTCAAAGAGGTAAGACCCCCCCCCACAAGTGTCCTGGATAGTGAAGTTCCAGTAATGCTGGAGCTTTGGGGAATGGGGAGTACTCTTTCATTGCCATCGCCCCCAGGACCACTCTGGCCATGAGTGGTAGCATCCGTGCCTTAAAATGCTGAGTGTTAAGCAAGGCAGCATCAAGTACCATTTTTTGAGTATTTGGTATGACTCGACCTGGGATTGAATTCCGGTCTCCCAGACTATTGGCGAAGACTCTAATCATTATACCAATGGCCCGACTGAAAATGTGATGGTCACTGCGCCAAATAATCACCACTTAGATGCCAGTTAAGAGAATTCATCGGTATATAATCTCTGACGTTTTGATAAGTCATAAGGACATTTAGAGAAAGTGAACGGCTACTTATTTAAGTTTTGCAGTTTTACTGTAGTTAAAAAATGATGAATTGTTTGTGCAATACTGAATAAATGTTGGAACTGAACGACATAGAAATCTGTTTTGAATTTTGTTTCTGGTTATTGTTGTCATCGTAAATCGTGTATTCATGTTTATTCAAATTTGGCTTTTTTTTTCAGTAAAATATTGTATACGAATCTCAAAACATCCGATCATTTAAACGCATGGTTGTTTTTGCTTGTTTCTTTGTTTGTCTTTTTTTTTTAATAAAAAATGCCTGCAACTAAGTATATATATATATATATATATAAAAATGAATGAATACAACATCGATTGTACAAAGAATAAATTCCTAACTCTTGGCAAATCAACACTTGATCTTAATTAAACGTCAAATCCAGGTTTTTTTTTATTCTGAAAGTTGTAAATTTCATACAAAATACAGTGTTCTCTATACAGTCAAGCAATTTAAACATGGTCAAAAAATTCAAAAGTTTATTTTACACCTCATTTAATGTGTATGTGCGTGTGTATATATGTGTGTATATATGTGTGTATATATGTTTACGTGCTTCATGAGTGTATTTTTAGGTGTGTTGGTATGCATGGTAGTGTGTGTCTATTTTTGTGTGTGTTTACATGTATCATGATGTGTATTTGTGTGTGTGTGTGTTTATATTCGTGTCTGTGCGAGAGTTTGTGTGCTTGTGAGAATTTGTGCGGTTATGTGTGTCTTTGTGTGTGTGTGTGTGTGTGTGTGTGTGTGCGTGCGCACGCGCGCACACACGCGTGTGTGTATGCGTTCTATTGGTATATGTTTTTGAATAAATGCGTATACTTTTTGTGTGTTTTTGAATGTGTATGCATATATGTACTTGCTTTTGTGTGTGTGTGTGTGTGTTTGTGTGTGTGTGTGTGTGTGTGTGTGTGTGTGTGTGTGCATGTTTAAGCACGTGCCAGTCTATTTGTTTCTATGAGTGTGTTTCTGCCAGAGTCTATTTTTGTGTGTCTATTTTTGTGCGTCTTTTGTCGGTCGGCTGGTTGTTTTAGTTTTATCAACCTTTGTAGGTCATTTAATGCCAAATCCATTTTTGCACTTAATAATCATTCTATTTCAAACAATTCAGTTTAACATAAGTACACAGATTAATTGTCAAAAACGCTTCTATTTCAAGCTATTCAGTTTTGTCAAACAGTTCTAGTTCAAACAGTTCAGTTTAGTATATGTAAAGATTTTCTTTACACACAGTTAAAATTCAGAACGCTTCAATATTAAACAATTCAGTTTAGTGAAAATAGAGTTTCAATGTTAAAACAATTCAATTTCAAGCAATTCAGTTTTGCATAAACACACAGTTAAATATAAGTACAGTTTATTAGTCAAAAACATTTCTATTTCAAGCTTTTCAGTTTAGTCAAACAGCTCTAATTCAAACAATTCAGTTTAGCATAAGTATGCTGTTAATTCTATTTAACACATACACATTCAAAACACGCACACAAACGAAAATACAGAAATCGATACAAAAATATACTCGACTAAAAACACATACGCTCACACACAAAGACGTACATAAACATTGATATGTATACATAAGCACACAAATACACAATAGGACACTAACATTCGCACATACAGGAATATAGATACACACACAGAATTATATATACATCGAAACACATATAAAGACGCTTACCCAGTTGGCTAGGGCAGTAGAATACACTGACTGCACCTTTGCAGAGGGGTAAGACCCCCCCCCCTCAACGAGTGTCTTGATATGATACTAAACAATCTGATGGTGAGGTTCCAGTGATGTTTAGTATCATATCAGGACATTCGTTGGGGGGAGTCTTACCCCTCTATGTGAATGCACGTCTGTGTGTCTGTGGGTATTTATGCAGCCTCTCTGTGTGTCTGTTAGTATGTGTGACTGTGTGACTGTCTGCGAGTGCGGCAGTTTGGGTATTCGAGTCTGTGTGCGTATTCACGTCTGTGTGTGTGTGTGTGTGTGTGTGTGTTTCTGTTTGTATGTGTGCAAGTCTCTGTGTGTCTGTATTTCTGTATTTCTCCTTGATAGTTTTCGTGATGGGTAGTAGGTGGCCGTACAGCAGCTACTTTGTGGGCTGCTGTCTAAAGAACTTGTTCAATATTGCTCGAAGCATTCTTGTGTAGTTGCCGTTAAACTTTTTCTCCATATGTTTAGTTAGCGTCCATGTAGTGCATACAAATAGCAGTATAGACACGACCGCTGCCTGGAAGAATGTGCGCTTTATTCTATAGGTCAGGGAAAAGGTATAAGTCCCATTATTCCTACAGTTATGGGTTAAATATTTTTACAACTGTCCTTCAACAAGAATGGCTTTGGGATTAAGTAATCATCATAATCATGTTGTGCCACTAGCACGGATATCCCTGACCCTCTCTCGCCAACTTCTCCCTATCGTTCATCGCCTCTGGCAGGTCTTCAGGGCTACATCCCGCATCCTCACATAGCTATGGTATGTATGTTCTAGCTGGTAGTCCTGCTTTTGCTCGGCCATATGTGGGGGTCCATTGGAGTACATTACTTATGAGCTCGTCCTTGCTTCTCCAGCAGTGTCCTGCGTGTCTTGTTCGCTTAACTTGGATAGTTTTCGTGATGGGAGGCAGGTGGCCGTATAGTTGGTGCCTTGTGGGGTTTGGCCGCCAGGACTTATTCAATATTGTTCGCAACATCTTATTTGCATAAAGAAATGGTATTAGTTTTTAATATTCTAGGTTGTTTTGACTTTTGCGGAATTACAACTCTAAAGTTTAGGGGGTGCGTAATTGCTAACGTGCCGGACTGCGGCCTCAAAGTAAACGAGTTGAAATTATCGACCCATTATTGATCTAATCATACTATTGATTCTATGATATAGCAAGAGAACGTCACATTTATCATGATTTTATTCTTTGTGAGTTTTTCCCACCAGCGATAGCTAATGGTCTTTCAGGAATCCTAGTGACAGCAAATTTCTTCATGTCTCTAGGACTCTTCTCACTATTCGAGCTGATCTCAAGAAAGCTGTTGTCAGGATGTTTTCAATTTGTCCTCCGATTTCTAACAATTCTAGCACTATTCCCAAGCCTTTGGGGACTATTACAAGCGCACTACTTACGTGGTGCATTCAATAAGTTTCCAGACTTATTTTGTACAGACATTTAAAATTGAGGTAGAAACTTGAAAAATCAGTATGTTATTGCTATACATCTTATGAGATGACAGACCAATTTTTATGATTTCAGTTTAAACGAACAGCTACAGCAGGAATTGGAATACACCCTACTAAAACCTGATTGTCACAGCTGATGAATTTCAAAAATGCAATCTGGATGTGAGGACACTTTCATCATTCATCATCATCATGTCGCGCCGCCAGCGCGGATATCCTTGACCCTCTCTCGCCATTTCTCCCTATCATTCATCGCCTCCGGCAGGTCTTCAGGGTTACATCCTGTGTCCTCACATAGTTGCTGTATGTATGTTCGTGCTGGTCGTCCCACTCTTGCACATCCATATGTGGGGGTCCACAGGAGTACATCGCTTATGAGCTCGTCCTTGCTTCTCCAGCAGTGACCTGCGTGTCTGGTTCGTCGAACTTGTATAGTTTTCGTGATGGGGGGCAGGTGGTCGTATAGTTGGAGTCTCGTGGGGTGTTGTCGCCAGGACTTGTTTAATACTGCTCTCAACATTCTTGTGTAATTTCCGTCCAGCCTCCTCTCCAGCCGCTTCGTAAGCGTCCATGTAGTGCATCCATATAGCAGTATCGACACAACCGCTGCCTGGAAGAAACTGCGTTTCATTTTATCAGTTAGGTCCGACTTCCATATGATCGAGAGCCTATCGATAGCTGTCCATGCCTTCATCAGTCGTGTGTCGATGTCTTTTTCGGTTGATGAGACGCTACTTCCTAGGTAGGTGAATTTGTCGACTAGTTTCAGAGAGGCTCCGTCTAGTGTGGCAATGTTGCCCGTTTGGTTGTAACACATATATTCGGTTTTGTTTGCATTGACATGGAGGCCAATGCCAGCTGCGGCTCGTTCCAGACTATGCAGTAGTGTCTCTGCTTGATTAGGCGTATTCGCTAGTATCGCCAAGTCATCAGCGTAGTCGGCGTCCGTGATTGTTTTTGCGGGGTACCTTTTGCTTCTTCTCTTAGTCAGCTCGAAGCCATTTTCTCTGATTTTGTCGATCGAAGTCCTAAGCACATAGTCTAGACAGATGATAAAGAGGTACGGGGCTAGTGTGTCTCCTTGTAGTACTCCTGCAACAATGTCGAAGTATTCCGTGTCTCCATCTGAAGGATTTACAATAGAATTCTGCTTTAGACTTGGAAAAAATGACACAGAAACGTATGGAATGCTTCAGACTGCTTTTGGAACATCTTGCATGAATTGAGCATCAGTTTTTGAGAGGCATAAGAGATTCAAGGAAGGCAGGTAGTCTGTGAGGGATGATGAGAGGTGTGGAAGTAGTAAGGAAGTCAATAGACCATAGTTGATTGGCCAAAGGGTTAGGGTATGGGTTACTATGTTGAAGTTTTAAGGGAGTTCCGGTAGAGATTCCGTCGGAAGAAGCCAGCACTCTTCAAATAGGGTCAGTGGCATTTCCACCAGGACAATACACCAGTCCACAACTCTCTCCATGTCACAGACTATTTGACTAAGATGGGCATCAAGAGAGTCCCTATAGTCCAGACCTTGCTCCGTGTGACTTTTGGTTATTCCCTCAGTTCAGAGGCTGTCGTTATGAGACAATTGAGGAGATGAAAGAGGCTGTGACGAAGGCCATTGACACGCTCACACAAGAGGACTTCCATGGAGTCTTCCAGCTGTTGTTGGAACGGTACAAGTGCATTGCAGCCAGAGGAGATTACTTCGAAGGGGACTAGAGTTTCATGCGTGTACTATCAATAAAAATGCCCATACAAAAAAGGCTGGAAACTTATTTAATGATCCTCGTATAATTGGTATCAACATCACCTTCATATTCCACAGCTTTTTTTTAGTTCTTTGGCAAGGTTTAATTACATTTCTTTCTTTTAGCTTTCGTTGATATTAACTCGGCAAATATTTTCATTATTTTGAGAGTTTTTCAACCGGTGTTAGTTGATGGTTTCTCACTGGAGTCTGAGTGAAAGCAATTCTCATCAAGGCACAGTATTTCCTACTATTCTAGCCGATCTCAACAATGCTGTAGTTTGGATGGATTCCACTCATCCTCTAATTTCCAAGTCCAGCAGTCCCAGTACCAACACTATCGTGTCTGTACCGAGCCTGCTAATTACAATTGATATCACCATTACTGTGATTTTCCAGAATTTTTCAGTTGTCTAGCAAGGTCTTGGTATTTATCTCTCTTTTTGCTTTCCTTCAGTTTTACCCTGAGGTCAGTCTGAACTCAAAACTCCACTTTTTGGCAAGTTCCCTTTTTCGTTGACAATCATTCGGTCAGGTTATTATTATTATTATTATTATTATTATTATTATTATTATTATTATTATTCATTAGAGTTTTTCACATCAGCGTTAAATGATGGTTTTTCACTGGAGTCTGAGTGACAGCAAGTCTCCTCAAGTCTCCAGGACTCGTCTCAGGATTCTGGCCGTTCTCAATAATGCTGTTGTTTGGATGGTCTCCACTCGTCCACCAACTTCCAAGTCCTCCAGTTCTTTTTGTAATTCCTTAGTTACTGTTCTAAATGCACCAATTACAATTGGTATAATCATCACCTGCATGTTCCACAGTTTTTTTCCATTCCCTAGCATGGTCGAGGTACTTATCCTTTTTTCCACATTCTTTCAGTTTTATTCTGTGGTCAGCCGGGACAGCAAAGTCGACTATTTTGCAAGTTCTCTTTTTTTGTTCATTGGCCGAGATTAGGTGATCTGAGTGTATGTCGAAGCTCCATAGGAGTTTATGTGTGTCATTTTCTAGAACAGGTGCTCGGATTATTATTATTATTATAATTATTATTATTATACTCCTTGAGAGTAAACTTTTTGTATTTCACTGGAACAAAATTTACCTCTCGTGAAATAAAAATTTAAAACATACGACTAATAATTCCACATGGAGGCATCTGTGGTGCAAGGCGTACCGTCAAAGGAAATGGACACGATGATCTTAGTTCAAACCCTCAACGAGGCTGTTTGCATTTCACATAGTGTTAATACACTTGGGAAAGGCATGAATCCGACTATTCTCTCTCTAGTTATGAGTACATAGAACGGCAGAGTGGCCTCTTTAACTTTAGTATTGCAACTGGTCTCGGAGAAGAAAATCACAGAGTTCAAACCTGTAAAACTCTGGTGCAGTTTGATGTGGCATCGTCACCTGATCGAACGTGGAAGTTGGTAATTATTTTTTTATATATGATTCCATATGCCATTGATACAAGAGACGAAATATGATTGTTAGCTTTAAATGTATCATCAAAACTAAATCAAAGGAATTCATTTCCCTATCACTTTACCCTTTTGGGGGTCCACGATGAAGTATTTGCCGTTTTTCAATAAAGTAAAGTAGGCGACTATAGTCGAGGGTAAACCGAAGGCTCCCTTTTCAATAGCTACTACACCGTGGAAACTCTGAATTCAAACCTGTTAACTTCCGATTAAAAAATGATCTTGTGTCATAACCTACTCGAGCGGAGGGGTTGGTAAAGATAGATAGATAGATAGGTAGATAGATAGCCTGACAAAATCAGTCATGAATAATCTAAATAAGGTAAAATCATATAGGAAGAAAAAAAAAAACTTTGATGCACAGTTATATTGATAGATAGATTGCCAAGTAAAAGACGGTCATTAATAAATTAAAAATAAATAAATAAATAAATATGGAGGTGCCCGTAGTGTAATGGTTACCGTCAATTGGACACGGCGACAGGAGTTCAAGTCCTGGACGAGGCTGATTGCATTTCACATAGCACTAATACCCTTAGCAAAGGTATAAATCCAATTATTCTCCCTCCAGTTATGGGTAAATAGTATGGCAGACTGGGTTTTTCAGCATTAGTGAGGCAACTAGTCTAGGAGAAGGAAAACTCTGAATTCAAATCTGTTAGACTCCTCTTAAGAATTGAACTTGTGTCATATCCTGCCCGAGTGGTGGGGTTGGTAAATATGGAGAGGGTGCTACTCCATTCTCTGGATTGCTCCACTTTACCCTCGATCCTCACCCTATAATGCTGTGTGTTAAGCAAGGTATCAAGTACCATTTTTTGAGTTTTTGGTGTGACTCGACCTGGGATTGAACCCTGGTCTATTGGCGAACACTCTACTTATGAGGCCAATGGGTCGGTTTTTCAATACTAGAATATTGATACTGCCTAATATCTTCAAAAGAAGATCTGTATTAATTTTTTTATCATGGTCTAACATGTAGTTTTTTTGCTGATTTTATATCATTAGGTTAATCCTTTATGAATATCAAAAATAACAAAGGCCACAGTTACTAAACACGGAGGTTATATTCTTTATTTAAAAATAATTATTTCTAATTTCTACTTTTACAATATTTTCTTTTTTTCTATTTTTTATCAGATAATTAATTTTTTTTCTCTCCGAGAAACCTGAACTCTGTAAACAGTTAAATAGAAGAATATTAGCAACGTAAGACAAGTCACGTTCCTGATCTTTTGAACAGACTGCCGATATCGTGTGTGTCCAAGACCAAGGCGAAATTGATCATCTGGTCTTTACCATATGTAAAAAAACGTATCAAAACTGGGGGGAGGGGTAGTTAAATAAGATAAAATAAGACAAAAAAAATAAACAAAAACAAAAACAACTTTTTTAGCCCTCAGACTTGTTCACGCTCAGTTATAATGAAATGAACACAGCCTAGTTTGGTTAGATTCAAATCTTGCAGTAATACTTTCCATATATATATATATATCCCAGTCTGTACATAGCTATCTATCAATCTATCTATCTATCCCAGTCGGTACATATCTATCTATCTATCTTATATTAAAATCGATTTACCTATCAGTAGGATGTTGTGCAAGCTGATAATTTTCGTGAAGAAAAAAAAAAGCAACTACCGAAACTCGAATCTCTTTTCATAGCCGTGGCGTAGACAGATGTTATTTCAGACCCTTTTCAATTTTTTTTGCGGGCCATATTTCTGGATGATAATGTAAGTAAGTTAGTAAGTTGGCGACCGTAGTCGAGGGTGATCAGATAGCTACTATACCAAGGTATTGAGGAGGGCGCTATCCCTTCCACAAGATTGAACCACTTTACACTTGATCCATACCTTATAATGCTGAGTGTTAAGCAAGGAGGCGTCAAGTACCATTTTTTGTGTCTTTGGATTGAACCCAGGTCTCCTGGAACACTCTAAACATTATATGTCAATGTCCAGTTCAGATAAAGTAACCACACCTATTTTGTAGGAAACCGGTTTCAGTTAAATCAAAGCCTCTGTATTCTCCAGATTTAGATCTTATATAAGATTGATTGATTGGAGATCGGACAAAATATCCAGCATCCAAACACAACAAAAACAACTCAAGTGTGGACATCCATAGATCTTCCTTGGCAAGATATAATCATCCAACGAGGCGTGAATAGTGTGACAGATATCGTCTTTAGAAATGGAATGGGTGACCAGAGTTCAAATCCTAGACGAAGTTAATTGCGTTTCTCTTCAGACTAATGCCCAAAGGAAAAGCATGAATCCATCTCTTCTCCCTCCAGTTATGGTCAAGTAGCATCGGTAAGGTAACCAATCTAGGAAAAGGAAAACTGAATTTTAAACAGCTTAATTCCCCTCAAAAATTGACCTTGTATATTTATATTAGAGGGGTTAGGTAAATGCATATAAAGAATAAAATTAAGAAAGTTTGACACAAGACCAGAGCTTTATTTTCTTTTTGAAGTTGGAGATATAAGTCATATTATTTATATCTTGGCGATGTGATCTGGACAGGACATGTAATGCACACCAATCCGATCAGACTACGAAAACTATAAAGATTAGTAATCATTGTATTTTCACGTTTGCAAAAGCCAATGTTCTAGATTGGTAGGATTACAGATTTAGTACGATATAAGTTGTTTTACCATATTTAATCTCGCTCATAGCAGAGAAGTTGGTTGAATACATATTTGTGCAACAAATGTAGTATCTCGTCTTGTAGCGGCTGTTATTTAGGTGAAGGGTGGAGTAACAATTTTTTAATGGCTTACTCTTATTTTTTGCCTTTTCTATTTTGATAAGTTATAAAATCCCTTCTCTAAATTAATTCGGTTTCAACAATTATATATATTTAGAATGATAGATAAGCAAATAGAAAGAAAATTAACAATTTAAAGGACACATAGATTTATTATGGTATGTTAAAACTAAAAAGGTTCGAACTAAAAAAAAAACGATAAGATCGATCGATCGATCGATAGATAGATAGATTGATACGATGCGATACGATACGATATAGACTTTTTTGATAAATTTTGGAACGCTTGTTGCATCACACAAATTTGAAACGAAGCGCTTCCAAAAAAATGTGATTTTTAAAAACGTTCAGATCACTTTCGTTTCATTTAGTAATTGACATGCTCTGATGAAGGTGTCAAAGCCAAAACGTTTAACGTTGACAAATATTTCTATACATAAAATCATTCTCTGGAGAGCTTGTTTCTTTTCTTTTTTTTCTCTCCTCTCTGTACAGTTGCATACTGTTGGATTTATTTCCAGTTTTTTCCCAGATATAGAGATATAAATAAAGATTTTAAAAATGTGATTGAATGCATTTTTTAAAAATCGGTAATGTAATGTAATTTTAATTAGAGATAGCAAAGTCCTCAGTAGCTTTTTTTTTCTGAATTATCACTAGGTCTCGTCTTTTGACCAGGAGCAGCTAATCATTTTTATCTCAAAATCTTAGATATTTTTGTGTGTTTCATTCACTAATACGGTTTCTGTTTGTGTAAATACCATTTGGTTCTATGGTCAAGTTTCAATTGTTGGTCCAATTCTCTTCCGCACCCAGTTGTATCAAGTCTTATATTCTTTTTGCACTGGTTTGCTGCATTCGCTTATTATGTGATCAACTGCTTCATCACTATCTCAACATAATGTATAGTTACCATTCTGTTGCGTTTTATCCATTTTCGTCTAAAATTAGTTGGTCCTTATGGCGTTGTTTCGTGCTGCTATTAGAAAACATTCACTTTCTCTTTTAAAGTTTCCTTTTCTTAACTATGTCCAGACCTTCTTGCGTTAGATTTCTCTTGTTTGTTGGTTGAAGTATCCGTACATTTGTTTTTCTTCCCAATTCTGTTTTCTGGTTATTGTTGTTCTGTTGGTCTTAATATTGCCTGTGTTGGTTCTGGTTGCTATACTTAATCTTTTTTGGTTTTTATGTAGTCTTTTAGTCCCTGTATTGATGCAGCGTGGCTATATTAAATGTTGAGAAGATCTCTTCCTCTTTTTCTAGACATATATAGTTTGTCTATGTCATGGGCCTATGTCTAGGCCTTATGCATTGTCATTTGTTTTATTGTCCTCTGGTCGATTTGTTGAAATTTTTCCCTCGTCTATTACAAGAATAGTCGTGAGTATCTTACAAGGAGAGACATTTTTGCTGCTGAGCTTGGTTTTGAAAGGTTTTTTCGTTATCCTGATATACTCGTTTTTTTTTCATTTCAACTTGTTTCATGGCTTCCACTTCCAATATTACCAAGTACTTGCAATTTTTCTTATCTCCAAGTGTTCTGATTGTTTCTTGATTTTGGCAGTTTTACTGCTTCCGTTTTTTTGTCTTTTTCCGCTTCTCATTATTAGCATGGCTCATATTTCTATGCCAAATTCCCTTCCTATATCCTGATTGTATATTCTTATCCTTTGTAGTAGAGATTTCAATACTTTTTCATATTTTTGCAAACATTAGGTGGTTGATTTTTTTCTAGCGAGTTAGTAAATTTGTAGCTTCCAGTACATTTACTAAGTTTGTGGCATCATCACTGTTACAAATAGTAATTCGTTAAAGTGCATCTCCTTGGAAGATAACTTTCAGGATTTTCAATATTTGGCTAAAATTTTTGCTCCTGGGGTCTGATCCACTTTCTAGTTTTTCATGACTTCTAAGATGAATTTAATGACATTGTCGAATATCTTGTATATTTTTAGACGGTCTATGATACAGTTTTAAAGAATTATATTTATAAGCCTTTTTTTAATCAATCCTCGTCATAGGTACATTTTTGTCTCGTTTTTCCCTTCTTTAGGATGTGTTGATCAATGTATAGCAGATTATCTGTTCCTACTTGTTCTCTTGTGATATCCTCTGTTCTTTAGGAAACAGTCCGTGGTTTATTAGCGAATAATAAATCTCTTACCTCATATGTGCTGTTAGAAATGTCTACATCATCAGTAGGCACTTTATTGGTCTACTGTTATTGGGGATATTTTGGGGGTAATTTTGGATCCAGATAGTCTTTCCTTTGGTTATCCATTCAGGGGTGTTTCCTTCTAATCATCTACTCAGTTTTAGAGCTAGTCTGTCGTGGATTTAAAGAAAGAAATAAAAAGATAGATAGATATATAGATAGATGGATAGATATGAACAGCCTGAGAAGAAGAAATGGTGGTGAGGATAATATATTTTTAAAATTCCCTTTTTTTATATAATTTTTTCTCTCTTTATGTAGAGATTTTCACTTACTCAAAATAACTGAAATATAATGTTAAAATTAATAAATTTAGAAATTTAAAAAATGAGTCAGTCTTTGGTGAACTACCCTGTATATATGTAAAGTTTGTGACCCAAGTCGAGAGGAACCTGAAGGATCCCCTTTTAATTTGCTACGACACTGAGGTGTAGGGAAGGGCACTACTCCCTTCTCTAGATTGCTCCACTTTACCTTTGATCTGTACCTGATAATGTTGAGTGCTAATTTAGGCAGCATCAAGTATTATTTTTTGAGTTTTTGGTATGAGTCGACCTGGAATTGAACCCCAGTCTCCGGGGCCATTGGCAAACACACTAACCATTATCTAAATGGATCGGTAACCTTAGCGTCTGTAGTCGAGGACAACCCGAAGGTTGTCTTTTCAATTGCAATTACACCAAGGCGAACACTCTACCCGAATGGGCCGAGAGTAAACGCTTATTTTAACATACAGTTTCAAAATAATTTTTAGTTCATGTTTTTTTTTTCAATATCTAAGAAAAAAGAGAGTTTTACATTTATGCAATGAATCTGATGCATCTTACACTCAATGAAGAAATAAAGAAAGAAAGAAACAAAGAAACAAAGAAAAAAGAAAGAAAGAAAAAAAAAGAAAGAAAAAATAAAGAAAGAAAGAAAAAAGAAAAAAGAAAGAAAAAAGAAAGAAAGAAGAAAAAAAGAAAAATGAAAGAAAGAAAAAAGAAAGAAGAAAGAAAAAAAAAAGAAGAAAGAAAGAAAGAAAGAAAAGAAAGAAAAATGAAAGAAAGAAAAAAGAAAGAAGAAAGAAAAAAGAAAGAAAGGAAAGAAAAAAAGAAAGAAAAAAGAAAGAAAGAAAAGAAAGAAAAAAGAAAGAAAAAAGAAAGAAAGAAAGAAAAGAAAGAAAGAAAGAAAGAAAGAGATTGATAAGGATAGATGGAGATAAAGAGATTAATAGATACTTTTAAGGTTCATTTCTTTTTCTGAAACTTTTAAAATGAATATTGAAATACGATTTGAGATGTTGATAATAGTGCCCATGGTGTAGTCGTTATCGTCGTAGGAAATGGACACGGCGACACGAGTTCAAATCCTATACGAGACTGATTGCATTTCACATAGCACTAATACCCTTGGGAAAGGTATGAATCCAATTATTCTCCCTCCAGTTATGAGTAAATAGTAGGACAGACTGGGTTCTTCAGCCTTGGTTAGGCAACTAGTCTAGGAGAAGGAAAACTCTGAATTCAAACCTGTTAAACTCCGCTTAAAAATTGACCTTGTGTCATATCCTGCCCGAGCGGAGGGGTTGGTAAATAGTATATAATAGTTCGAACAGACTGTCTGAGTTTATTCAATGAAGTGAAGTCCGATTATAAAGTTGGTATTTAGTTCTAAAAGAATTATCTGAGACATTTTCAATTATTGTCCGAGTGTAAAAAAAAAAGTAACGTAATTTTCTCTGATTGTTCTTCTGATTATGATAAAGGAAAAAAATTGTCAATATTGATGAAATACTATTTTCATTGAGTCCCCACCCAGTTAAATTTCTCCCATTTAAATTTCCTTTTTTTCTTTTTTCTTACCTTCTAAAAATCGTAGTACTCTTTCTTTCTTTCTTTCTTTCTTTAGATCATAGCAGTTCGACTTCTCCCATTTACTTTTCTTTCTTTCTTTCCTTCTTTCTTTCATAGCAATTAGACTTCTCCCATTTACTTTTCTTTCTTTCTTTCTTTCTTTCTGTCTTTCTGTCTTTCTGTCTTTCATAGCAATTAGACTTCTCTCATTTACTTTTCTTTCTTTCTTTCTTTCTTTCTTTCTTTCTTTCTTTCTTTAGATCATAGCAGTTCGACTTCTCCCATTTACTTTTCTTTCTTTCTTTCTTTCTTTCTTTCATAGCTATTAGACTTCCCTCATTTACTTTTCTTTCTTTCTTTCTTTCTTTCTTTCTCACATAAAACTGAAGTAATTAGACTTCTCCCATTTACTTTTTCTTTTCTTTTTTTTATTCATTTATTTCTTTGTCTTCCTTTCTTTAATTCATAGAAATTAGACTTCTGACATTTGCTCTTTCTTTCTTTCTTTCTTTCTTTCTTTCTTTCTTTGTGATCTCCTGTTATAATTAAAGTAAATCCCACCGGTACTTAAAACCTTTGATATCGAAACAAAATCGTGGAAATATGGCTAAAATTGTTGGACAGCGACGTCTGAGTAAGAGGCTTCGAACTCCAGTCAAACTTACGTTGAGTTATAGTATGAACTTCCTTAACCCCTCAGTTATGGGTTAAAAAATCACTACTGCTCTGTTACAAGAATGGATTTGGCAATATATAACACACGAAGGTTGATATGTCATTAAACAAGCAACCCAGACCAAACAAAAAAAATCTTATAATGTATTAATGCAGGAACGAAATGGACAATGTACGTGAATATTTTGTTTTTTTCTTTTTTTCTTTGCCTTTGAAAAGTACGTTGCCTCCACTGAAGTGAATGAAAATTAACAGTGGGTGGTCCCTACGTTGTCGTGGCTAACGATATCGAAGTGAGTTCGAACTCCACAAACGCCATTATGGTCTCTTTATGACTGATATCTTCGTGAAAAGTACGAACCTCTTTATACCTCTAGCTATGGGTTAGATAGTACCACTATTGTCCTTCTACAAGGATGGCTTTGGCATTAAATAACCCATCAAGGTTGATATGCTATTAACAAAAATCCAAACCAAACATGCAATAACAAAGCAACTCCCAAGGATCAACCGGAAATCTAAAATGATTTTATTGTTTAGATATTGTGGATATTGAAATTGACAACATGATTGCAAACCTCAATCAAGCAAGTATATATTAAAGACATATAAGACATCTATGAGACTCGAACTTATTAGATACGGTTTGCTCCTCAAGCTTGTTAAATATTAAACTACGTAAGGCGCCCTAATTATTAGAAGCTTTGCTTAGTGGTGACACGAGGCCGGATGTATAGGGCACCCAGTAAAACCTGAATTCATTATTAATTGTTTGCTAGTCTAGCTCGGTAATCATTGATCCACATTTGGCGCCCTAATTATTTGAAGCTTTGTTTAAATGAAACACGGGGGTGTCCTCGTGGTGTAATGGTTAAAGCGATGGACTGCGGGATCGTAGTAAGCGAGTTCGTACTCCAGTAACGCTATTACGTTCACTTTCGGGCAAATACCCTTGGGAAAGGTATGAACCCCCTTATCCTCCCAACGACTGTTCTACTTGGAGAATGGATTTGGCATTAAATAACCTACAAAGGTTGATATGCCATTAAAACAAAAAAAAAAAAACAATTAGATGAAACACAAGGCCGAATGTATATATAGTTTCCAACCACCTCTGCCCAGTCAGGATATGACACAAGGTCAATTTTTAAGCAAAGTTTTCCTTCTCCTAGACTAGTTGCCTCACCAAGGCTGAAGAACCTTGTCTGTCGTACTATTTACCCATAGCTGGAGGGAGAATAATTGCCTTTCCCAAGAGTATTAGTGCTATGTGAAATGCAATCAGTCTCGTCCAGGATTTGAACTCGTCACCGTGTCCATTTCCTACGGCGATAACCATTACACCACGGGCGACTCCATTTATATGTATAGGGCATCAAGTGAGATTTGAACTCACAAATAATGGGTCGCTAGTTTAGATCGATCACCATTACGCTACATGAAGTTACAAAATTATTTATCAAGCTTTGCTTAGCTCTAGCTCAAGGCCGATTGTACGGAGCACCCAGTGAGACTCGAACTCACCAGCAACCCATTTTTTGTCTAGCTTGCTAACCATTATACCATTTGAGTCACCCTATAATAAAAAGGCATAGAAAGGCATATAATGTCCGTAAACCTGACCGAGTTGAAAAAATATGCCAATGTAAGTTTTTCTAAAAATACTTTTTTTCAAAAATAGATTAATTTATTGAATAAATTTTGAAAATGTTATTGAAATCAGATAATTACCTGATTTTAGTGAATCTGGGTCTAGCCTTTGTTAACAATTTGCATACGGACGTTCGCAGATCTTTTAAAATTTTCGGATTTGCCATATTTTTTTATTTTTATTTTTTTATTTTTTGCTTACAAAGCTAAATACGTAATTTGATATGAAGTATTAAGATTGAAGAGTAAACCAGTAATTCATATCTAATGAATTGAATCGTCCATCGAGAAACAGCCAATTAAATTCTCGGGAAATTGAAAGTTATATGAACATATTTAGCGAGGCCTGCACGATTGCAGCCTTAAACCTTAGCCAATAAAGCACGCAATATTACAATTTAAATCTGACTTCCTCATTTACTGTAGGTATTTTTTAAAATTTTGCTTGAGTAATCCAAAGGAAACATATTTCTATAATACATATATTAGTTACAGTTTTGATCACTTATAAGGAATAAGGAGTTGGTGTAATGGTTATCGTCGTAGGAAATGAACACGGCGACACGAGTTCAAATCCTGGACGACACTAATCGCATTTCACATAGCTCTAATACCCCTGGGAAATTATTCCCCCTCCAGCTATGGGTACATAGTAGGTAAATACTGGGTTCTTTAGCCTAGGTGAGGCAATTAGTCTAGGAGAAGGAAAACTCTGAATTCAAACCTGTTAAACTCCGCTTAAAAATTGACCTTGTATCGTATTCTGCCCGAGCGGAGGGGTTGGTAAACAGTATAAGGAATAAGGATATATATATATATATATATATGTGTGTGTGTGAATAAGGATATATATATATATATATATATATATATATATATATATATATGTGTGTGTGTGTGAATAAGGATATATATATATATATATATATATATATATATATATATATATATATGTGTGTGTGTGTGTGTGTGTGTGTGTGTGCGCGTATGTTTGTGTGTGTATGTGTCTGTATTTATCTATTTATGAACCCTTATGCGTGAGCGGAATGTGACTCAAGGTCAATATTTTTCGAGGAGTATAACAGGTTCCGGACAAAGCTAGAATGGTTAAAGTGTTCACTAATGACCCGGAAGACCTGGGTTCAATCCAAGGTCGATTCATACCAAAGACACAAAAAATGGTACTTGATGCCTCCTTGCTTAACACTCAGCATTATTACGTAGTTATCAAAGGTAAAGTGGAACAATCCAAGGAAAGGAGTAGAGCCCTCCCCAACACCTTGTAGAAGAGGGAGCCTTCGGGTCACCCTCGACTACGGTCGCCAACTTTACTTACTTTACTTACAACAGGTTTGAATTAAGAGTTTTCCTTCTCTTAGACCCATTGTTAAATCAAGATTGAAGGGTCCAGTCTGCTTTAGTAGTTTCTCATAGGTGGAGGAGGAATAGTTGGATGCATATCTTTCAACTCAGCTGATAATATTATATGCACACACACACACACACACACACACACATATATATATATATATAACTAAGACTTTTGATACCTGTTCGATTCCCATTCACGAGTCAAATTGAACTGTTTAATCATTTAAAAGGATTTTTATTTTTATTTTTATTTTTTGAAAACCATACAGATGAGAAAAAATGTTTTAATATAATAACACTGGTTTACAAAGAAATTGAGGCAAGCACATTTTTACCTAATTTGAGGGTACTGAATTCAAATTTGAAATCCGTTTTTACTCATCCCCTCAAGAATTTTAGATATGCATAGTGTGCATTTTGTGCATATACGGTAAATAAAGGCGTATATGAATTCAGGGTTAATTCTAATATTGTGAGACTTATGGCTTATTTGTTTAGTTATTATGCCCTAAATGTAAATGATAGCATTACATTATATATATATAGTTATATATCAAGACGGATTTTGACAGTTAAGGCATCAGGTCTCAATCCATACCTGGCAGTCATTGGAAGAGGTTGTCTCGCAGGCGGCGCAGGAGGTTGGTGTCCCTCAACTATCGTGTTACACATCTTTTGGGTTACTAAATATTAGTATCAACAAGGCCAATTCTTTCTGCTACGTGTGTGGGGACTTCACAACAGTTGCACGGCGTCGAACCATTACTTCCCTCCTCAGAACCGCCTACTTTCACTATTTTGACCGTAAAATTGGTGATCAGGACAAGTCTTGGGTTCCACACAGCTGTTGTAAACCCTACTACAATGGACTAACTGGATGGTTTAATGGCAAGAAAGCGGCTTTCAACTTTGCAGTTCCGATGGTTTGGAGAGAGACGCAAAACCACGCAGATGATTGTTATTTTTTATTAACTAATATAACTGGTTTCAATGCATCTTCTAGGAAAAAGATCAAATATCCCCACCTTCGATCTGCTATGAGACCCGTTCCCGATTCAGATGATCTTCCTGTACCCACACCTCCAGTAAATAAGGATCTTCTTTCCTCATCAGATGAAGAAATGCCTTCAAGGGAGGATTCTGCCGAGTCAATATCTTTGGAAGATATTGAGTCTACATATTCAGGAACAAGTGGCAATGAGCCACCCTGGATCACGCAAGAAGACCTAAATGATCTTGCTTGTGATTTGTATGTGTCAAAACAGCAGTCAGAGCTTTGGCTTCTCGGCTTAAACAGTGGAACCTAGTCCAGGAAGATGTAAGGATCACCAGTTTCAGGAATCGGAACAAATAAGGTCATTGGTCTTCTTATGGGTATGCAAGCGGGCTTCACAAAGTACCGTTGTTTTCTCTGTCTCTGGGATAGTCGAGCTGTATCCCAGCATTACAAGCAGAAAGACTGGGGGTTTAGAAGCACTTTTCTTCCTGGCGAACACAACCTCAAAGAGAATCCTCTGGTGGACATGAATAAGGTGCTTCTTCCTCCTCTTCACATCAAACTTGGTTTGATGAAGAATTTCGTGAAGGCGTTGCACAAAAATCGTGCTGCCTTCCAACACTTGTCTACTGTGTTCCCAGGTCTTAGTCCTGCTAAGCTCAAAGAGGGCTTTTTGTCTGACCTCAGATCCGAGAAGTGCTGAAGGATAATGATTTTGAAGAGCTTCTTAACTTAAAGGAACTGAGAGCATGGGAAGCATTCAAGTCAGTCTGTAGTGGCTTCCTTGGTAACACACGCGTACCAGATTACCAAGTTGCTAAAGCCTTAAGAGGATATGGGGTGCCGAATGTAACTCAAGATTCATTTTCTCCATTCTCACTTCAACTTCTTCCCGCCAAACCTTGGAGCAGTGAGTGATGAGCATGGAGAAAGGTTCCACCAAGACATTACGAAGATGGAGAGACACTATCAAGGCAAATGTAACCCCGGCATGATGGGAGACTTCTGCTGGATGCTCTTGCGTGACATCCCGGAGGCAAAATACACCGGATCTAAGAAAACACACTTTTGACTGTCTGTGGTACTATGAATTGTATAATTGTGTCATCCAAGTATATTGATTCAATCAGTGTTCTTTATCTATCCTGTTTTATCTGTTATAAGCTGCTGCAACTCTTGAAATATGCACATATATTCTCTGTTTATACTAAAATGAGACGATTTAAAAGCCAGAAAACTAGAGTTGATAGAGAAAAACTACTTATAAATTTGAATTCAGCACACCCAAATTAACAAAAAACACCTATCCCCATTCTTGCCTCAGACTAAAAATTTATTTTAGTAAACCAGTGTAATCATTAAAAAAAACATTGATTTGATGTCTCTAGCACAAATAATGCGTTTGTACTTGTCTCAGTAATAAATCATTATCATATTAATGGGTTGCATCTATTTTGAGACAACCTGTATTTTAGGATGATATTCCCCTTAGGTTTGATCTGGTTTCTTTGTTTAATGGCATATCAATTGTTAGGGGTTATTTTATGCCAAAACCACCATTGTAGAAGAACAGTAACGAGACTGTTTGACCCATAGCTCGCGGATATGGGGCTTCATCATCATCATCATCATCATCATCATGTCGTGCCGCCAGCACGGATATCCTTGACCATCTCTCGCCACTTCTCCCTATTATTCATCGCCTCCGGCAGGTCTTCTGGGTTACATCCTGTGTCCTCACCTAGCTGCTGTATGTAAGTTCGGGCTGGTCGTCCTGCTTTTGCTTGGCCATATGTGGGGGTCCATAGGAGTACGTCACTTACGAGCTCGTCCATGCTTCTCCAGCAGTGTCCGGCTTGTCTGGCTCGGGTAACCTGTATCGTTTTCGTGATGGGAGAAAAGTGGCCGTACAGTTGGTGTCTCGTGAGGTGTTGTCGCCAGGACTTGTTCAATATTGCTCTCAACATACATCATTGAAATACCTTGAGTTGAAGTTTGCGTGAAAAACTCACAAGAAATTAAATAATAATCTCTCTCTCACTCTCTCTCCTTCCGTCCCTATATATATATATATATATATATATAATGTTACATTGTATTTGATATTGATAAATGATTAGTTGAAAATGCATAAATGCTCGTGGTGTAATGGTTACCGTCGTAAGAAATGGACACGAGTTCAAATCCTGGACGAGACTGATTGGATTTCACATAGCACTAATACCCTTGGAAGAACTTACAAGCGACGTTCTCTTATGGACTTCGGTTCATGTACAAACCAGTGACGGCTGACCACCAATTTACATTCATCAGTTCTGTGCTGACACAAGATCCCGTTTAGAGGACTAACTAAGTGCGATGAGTGATAGGGACGGATGACGAGAGAGAGAGTCAAGGGAAGTGGTGCTATAATCATGACTGGATGGTGATGATGATCAATTCCAGTCTGAATTTCTGAGATAAAACGAATTACTGGTTTGTTCGAACATTTACATCGGAAAAATTCTGCAATAACAAAAACAACCCAGTTTTCCACAGCAGGAATGACGTCATCGCTGGCAGAAAATAACATTATCCGTCGAGCCAATCTTTCGTCGGTCCGACTCGTCACAAATTTGTAACATAACGGTGCCCAAAATTAAAATGCATAAATTTATAGGAGGAGTATTTATTTTTGGACAATGGAGGCATGTTTAGCGTATCATTGATTGACGTTGGAAATAGTATATTGCAGCCCGAGTTAAAATGCTAGATAAAGCTGTGTGCGTTTGATTTTAGCGCTAATCCCGGTGCAAAATGGGATGAATCCTTCCATCTATGGGTAAGTAGTAGGGCAGACGGTGTCCTTTGGCCTTGGTAAGGCAACTAGTCTAGGAGAAGAAAACTCTGATTTCGAACCATCTTTACTTCGCTTAACAAAATGACATTGTCACCTCTTGCTTGTGTATGTATGGGAGAATGATAGATACTTAGATTCGAGTGAGGGTATTCCTATTTTTAATAAAAGATCAACAATAGTTGATATGCCATAAAATCAAACTAAACCAAACCATCTATCGAACCAAAGTCTTATCAGCGTTTTTTTTTCAGATACGATTAGTTACAATCGTGGTTCAGACCGGTACACACCTTGTATTTGCTGATGAAACCACTTTTTTTAGACTGCTGAATCTACAATTGCTACGCTGAGGGCTTTTCATATTCACTACATCGGAATTATGCTGTTCAAGAATATTCAAACCATTGTAATATCGATTTTTAAAAATCCATAACAGCATCATAGGAGGTGCCCGTGATGTAATGGTTATCGTCGTAGGAAATGGACCCGGCGACACGAGTCCAAGTCCAGGACGAGACTGATTGCATTTCACATAGGTCTAATACCCTTGGGAAAGGTATGAATCCAATTATTCTCCCTCCAGCTATGGGTAAATAGTAGGACAATCTAGGTTCTTTAGCCTTTGTAAGGCAACTAGTCTAGGAGAAGGAAAACTCAGAATTCAAACCTGATAAGCTCTGCTTAAAAATTGACCTTGTTTCATATCCTACCCTAGCGGAGGGTTTGGTAAATATGATAACAGCATCATTTCGATGCAACTGAAATAAGTACTAAAAACTCTCTATGTAACAATTACCGATTCCCAAGTGTTAAAAAGAACTTTTTCAACAGCAAGCGTATAATGTGAACAAGTACAAGCAATGATCCTAATTGATCGTATCTGAAAAAAAATTAAGGAAGGTATTAACTTTTCTTAGTTTACTTGCATGGCACAGTAGACTGTTTCAATTGTGCGGTGTATTTCTGTCACACTCTGCATTTACATCGGCACAGATTTTGGAAAAGCAGGGAAGTCTTTTAGCGCTTATATCAATTTCACCGTGTCAATTTCCTAAGACGATAACCATTACAGCAGGGACGCCTTCTAAATATATATATATATATATATATATATATATATATATATATATATATATATATATATATATATATCGGAAATTATTTACAATTTACCAAGTTATTTTTTCTTTGATCTTTTAGATTCTTAGAATGGCTTGATGCCCGCGTATTTGCAAATTTTTTACGAGTGTTGAATGCATACCTATTTCATTCTGAAGATGGTTTGTTCCTAATGAGGTATGGGAGAGGTAACTGCCATTGATCGATTTGGCTTGGTTTGGTTTTATGACATATCAACCATTGTAAGTTATTTAATGCCAAATCCATTTTCATACATATAAACAGTTCTATAGGAAGCAATATAGTTTAGCATAAATACAGGTTATTGTTTACACACAGTTAATTGTCAAAAGAGTTATATTTATGACAATTCAGTTTAGAATTAGAACAGTATAAATCTCAAAAACTTCTATTTGACCAACTGGTAGGTCCTTATCTGTTGTTACCACTTCGGGCCACGGAGAACTTGGGAGCGATGGTAATAAAGGGGTACTTCGCCTTTCCCAAAGCTCTAGCATTACTGGAACATCAGCATAAAATAGTTTAGTGTCATACGTTGGACATTCATTGGAAGTCTCTTACCTCTCCGTAGAGATGTAGTTGGTGTATTCTACTGCCCCAGCCGAGTGGGCCAATCTCTCATTGAGAGATGGTCTCTAACAAGGATTAGTGAGATGTTATATTGCTTTTAGATATATTGCCATTAATTAGAGGTATATTTTTAAGAAATTACCAATTTGTCTTCCTCTAATAATTCATATTATTTGTACATTGATTATTTGGTTCATAGGTAGTTCTTCAAGGAAGAGATGTGAAATAGATTTATAGCATTTTTGCTTAGTTAATAGTGTAGGAAAAATCTTTAGGAAAATGTTTAAATTGATAATTGTCACCCTCTTAAAATAGAAATATAATTTTCTTATCATTAAACAGTTAAAATCCAATACCAGATTTTGTAATATCTTTGTTGTGGTGACTGTTTCTTTCTTAAACCATGATAACTATTTTTAAAACAAGGTTAGCATTTTTTGTGCGTCAAAAAAAAAAAGTTTTGGAGGTGCCCGTGGTGTAATGGTTATCCTCGTAGGAAATGGACCCGGCGACACGAGTTCAAGTCCAGGACGAGACTGATTGCATTTCACATAGGTCTAATACCCTTGGGAAAGGTATGAAACCAATTATTCTCCCTCCAGCTATGAGTAAATAGTAGGACAATCTAGGTTCTTCAGCCTTGGTGAGGCAACTAGTCTAGAAAAAGGAAAACTCTGAATTAAAACCTGTTTAACTCTGCCTAAAAATTGACCTTGTGCCATATCTCCCGAGCGGAGGGGTTGGTAAATATGGTTAGCATTTTTTTTTTTGTGTTGGATAATTTGCAGAGTGAGGAATAAGAAATCCAATCTTCTCCCAAGAATTTATTCAAAGGCAAATTGACAGAATACTTTCTTTGTGCTTCTATAAGAACTTTGGTAAGTGACAACGGAAGCTCCATCTACCTAATATCTTATCAGTTTTTTTTTAAATAAGATCTTTTACCATTATAGCTTTGACCTATACACATTGTGCCTTTGTTATTGAAAGGTTTTTTTAAAGACTGCTGAATCTGAAATTGCAACACAGAGAACTTTTCGTTATTATTTCATGATGCATCAGAATAGTAGAGTATGTATTAAAAAATGCCAGTTCCTATCAAAAGCAAATCGCGTGAGAATTTTCTTCTATGTATAAAAATGGGTTCGGCATTAAATAACCAAAAATGGTTGATATGCCATAAAATCAAACCAAACCGAACCAAAATGACTTAATTCAGCATTAAATGACCCGAAAAGGGTTGATAAGCCGTAAAATAAAACAACCAACCATTTAATATATGTATTAACAAGATTTAGCCCTGAATAACCAAAAATGGTTGATATGCCATAAAACCTAACCAAACCAAACCAAAATGACTCAATTCAGCATTAAATGACCCGAACAGGGTTGATAAGCCGTAAAATAAAACAACAAACCATTCAGTATATGTATTAACAGGATTGGCATGAAATAACCGACAATGGGTCATATGCTATAAAATCAAACCAAACCAATCCATCTATCGAACCAAAGTCTTATCACCTTTTTTTTTCTGATACGATTATTTACAATCGTGGTTTCAACCGATACAAACCTTGCCTTTGATGATGAAACCATTTTTCGGACTACTGAATCTATAATTACTACGCTGAGGGCTTTTCATATTCACTACATGGGAATTATGCTGTTCAAGAATATTCAAACCATTGTAATATCGATTTTTTTTTTTATCATAACAGCATCATTTCGATGCAACATGAAATAAGTACTAAAAACTCTCTGTGTAACAATTACTGATTCCCAAGTGTTAAAAAGAACTTTTTTCAACAGCAAGCGTTCAATGTGAACAAGTACAAGCAATGATCGTAATCGATTGTATCTGAAAATAAAAAATTAGGTAAGGTATTAACTTTCCTAAGTTTGCTTGCATGGCACAGTCGACTGTTTCAGATGTGCCAGGTATTTCTGTAGTACTCTGTCTTTGCATCGGCACAAATTTTGGAAAAGCAGGGAGGTCTTTTAGCACTTATATCAATTTCTCCGCATCATATCGCTAAGACGATAACCATAACAACAAGAACACCTAAATATGTATATATATCGGAAATTATTTACAATTTACCTAGTTATTTTTTCTTTGATCTTTTAGATTCTTAGAATGGCTTGATGCCCGCGTATTTGCAATTTTTTTACGAATGTTGAATGCATACTTATTTAACTCTGCGGATGGTTTGTTCCTAATGAGGTATGGGAGAGGTAACTGCCATTGATTGATTTGGCTTGGTTTGGTTTTATGACATATCAACCATTGTAAGTTATTTAATGCCAAATCCATTTTCATACATATAAACAGTTCTATAGGAAGCAATATAGTTTAGCATAAATACAGGTTATTGTTTACACACAGTTAATTGTCAAAAGAGTTATATTTATGACAATTCAGTTTAAAATTAGTACAGTATAAATCTCAAACATTTCTATTTGATATTAACTTGCCTAAGTTTACTTGCATGGCACAGTCGACTGTTTTAAATGTGCGAGGTATTTCTGTCGTACTCTGTATTTGCATTGGCACAGATTTTGGAAAAGCAGGGAAGTCTTTTAGCATTTATTTCAATTTCATAGATAAAACATTAAATGATCAAAAACTCTGTTCCTTGGCCTAGATGAAAAAAAAAACAAAAACAAAAACAAAAAAAAAAACAGGCAACTTGAAACGTGAATATTAGGAATTGAAAAAAAAATGCATTTTAAAAAAAAAATTTTTTTAGAAAGCTTTTAAATAATATTAACTTTAATATACGATAAATTCTTGGGAATATACCCGTGGCATAGTGGCTAATGTGCTGGATTGTGACATCTGAGTAAACGAACTCTAGATACATTTTACGCTAACTTTCGGACTGATACGTTGGGTAAAAGGTAGGAACTAACTTTTTACAGCTTGCTATGGGTTAAATATTACCACTATTGTTCATCTGCAAGGATGGTTTTATTGAATAACTCACGAAAATTAATTTGTCAAATGAAAGAAAATGCAACGTATGAATTACAACTCAATAGTTTGAAAAGATTAAGAAATCTCGAGGCTCAGTTGACTCCCCAACGAGTGTCCTGATGTGACACTAAACAATCTGATGGTGATGCTCTCGTAATTAAAGAGATTTGGGGAATGTAGACTATCCCTTCAGTGCCATCGTACCCAGGTTTTCTCTGACCTGTAGTGGTAGCATCTTATAGGCTTCTATCTCTTGGTTAAATAGAACTAAACTGTGTAATTCTGCTTAATTGAATTATTTGAAATAGAACTGTTTTTACATTTAATTGTGTGAAAACGAAAAACTATACTTTTACTAAACTGAATTGTTTGAAACTTTCATCAAAATGACTTACTTTGGCGTTAAATGACCAGAAAATGGTTGATAAAACAAAACAAACAACCAAACAATCTCCATCGGAACGCTTGTTCTAGATGATAACGGGTGAGGACATACACGTATGGTGAAGATACACATAGATTTACAAAACGCATATACATAGAGCAGATGACGTGAAAATCGCTGTAAGATCAAATTTAGTTACACTCGGTCTGGACGCCTCGGGTGATGTAATGGTTAGTAAGTTAGATTAGCTAAACTTTCATGGATGAGTTCGAGTCTCATTAGGTGCCCGATTCATCCGACGTTGTACCACATGTAAGTAAAAGAACTAAAAAAAATTACTAACTGTATTTAGTAAAGTTTAACTAAACATACGTCATCTAATCGTTTCATGTGGATACAGTTTACTTAAGTATTTGTTGGTGCAAAAGTAATTGCATTTTTTCCTATTATAAACCAACAGTTCATCTAAACAAGTGAAGCGTTGAATTAACCATCAGTATACTTAATTTGTTCATAGTAGTGACAAACTCTGTAGAGCTGGCCATTTTTTTTAGATTAGCTGCAAATATAGAATAAACAGCGCTCTGTGCCACAGATTCTCTCGAACATCACATCTGGGATTTTTAATTTAGGGTTTTCTTCTCTCATTCTCCAAAGCAGGTTGCCCTACCAAAGCTAAAGTGCTTAGTCTACCCTTTGATGAATTTTTAAAATATATTATTATCTTTTTTATGTAATACGATTAGTTTGGTTTCTTTGTTTAATATATGTGGGTTATTTAATGCCGAAGCCTTCCTTGTAGAAGAACAGCAGTGATGCTATTTAAAACAAAGGAGTTTTTCATACATTTTCCAAGGTTATTAGTCCAGAAGTGAAAGGAAAAGCCCGACTGGTGAATTACTGAAACCTTAATTGTCTTCAAAGTAATTACCTTGTCATTCAACTCACTTATTCCACCGAGCCTTTCATTGATCAAGGCATCACAGAAATTCATCTTTTTCATATGGCATGGGACTTATCTGGTTAATTTCTATTATTGTCGTATACGTTCTCAAATCCATCTCTTAAAATACTTTTTCAGTTTATTGATTGATTTTAACGGCATGTGCACATATCTGGGGTTATTTTGTGCCAAGAGGTTAGGGAATTCGGTATATTGTACGTTCATATTTAAGCTTTTCGTATATTTTCTTACACATGTTTAGAATTAATAAAATATTCTAATCTAACAAGGCTCCAGTATTGGATATTTGGGGAATGTGGAGTACCCCTTCATTACCATTGCTCCCAGGGCCAATCCTACCCAAAGTAGTAGCACATGATAGGGCCCTATCAATAGATCAAATAGAACTGTTTGATATTTAAACTGAGTGCAAACAAATGACTTGTGTTAAATTGAATTGTTAGTAATAGAACTGTTTGACCCTTCCCTTGTGTAAACAAATGACTCATGTTTAATTGATTGTTAGTGATATATAGCAATACTTGAAACCATTTAATTGTGTGTAAACGGATGAGTAATGTTGAGTATAATTATTAATGTTAAATAGCAATGATTAAAACTCTTTACTGTGTGCCTAAATTGAATATTTGGTATTGATTAACAAAACTTGGAAACATTTGACTGTGTGCAATGAATAAATTGTGTTGGATAGAATTAGTGTCAAATAGGAATACTTGAAACAATTTAACTGTGTGAAAACAAATGATTAATAGTAAATAGAATTATTCTCATTAGATAGCAATTCTTGAAGCCATTTAACTATGTGCAAAAAAAGAACTTGGGTTTGTTTAAAAATTTTATCAACAAAATCTGTCTACAAATCATACATGTTTAATATATATTAATAAACAGAATTTAGAATTAAATAACTCACAATGGTTGATATGCCATAAAACGCAACGAAAGTAAATTCCTATCTAATACAAATTGCGAACGGATTTATTTGAGGAACAGATGGAATTCTGGTAGGTACTACCATTAGGAACTAAGAGAAAAGTGCCTTGGAACAAGTTCTGGTAAAAATGGACTAGGATGTATTTTTACAATTTCGGTAGAACCTGCAGGAGAGGTTGGACAGGATGTTAAGCGCCGGTACATTGTCATCTTGAATCAGTCAATAAGCCGTGGATCATATACGAGGTGCATACGATAAGTTTCCAGACTTTTTTTCGTATAGGCACACATGAAACTCTAGTCCCCTTAGAAGTAATCTCCTCCAGCTGCAATGCCCTTGTACCGTTCCAACAACTTCTGGAAGGCCCCATGGAAGTCTCTTGTGTGAGCGTGTTAATGATCTTCGTCACAGCCTCTTTCATCTCCTCAATTGTCTCATAACGACAGCCTCTGAGCTTAGGGAATAACAAAAAGTCACAAGGAGCAAAGTCTGGACTATAAGGAGGGTGACGAAATGTCTTGATGCCCATTTTGGTCAAATAGTCTGTGACAAGGATGGAGTTGTGGACTGGTACATTGTCCTGGTGGAAATAACCACTGACCCAATTTGAAGGGTGCTGGCCTCTTCCGACGGAATCTCTTCCTGCACTCCCTTAAAACCTCAACATAGTAACCCTAACCCTAACCCTATCCCTTTGGCCAATAAACTGTGGTGTATTGACTTCCTTACTCCTCCCACTGCTCTCATCATATCTCACAGACTCCCTGCCTTCCTTGAATCTCATATGCCACTCAAAAACTGATGCTTAATTCATACAAGATGCTCCAAAAGCATTCTGAAGCATTCTATACGTTTCTGTGGCATTTTTTCCAAATTTAAAACAGAATTTTATTGCATATCGTTCTTCTAAAGTGTCCTCACGTCCAGATTGCATTTTTGAAATTCACCATCTGTGACAATCAAGCTTTAGTAGGGTGTATTCCAGTTGCTGCTGTAGCTGTTTATTTGAACGTGAAATCATAAAAATGAGTATGTCATCTCATAAGATGTATAGCAATGAAATACTGAATTTTCAGGAGTTTACGACAATTTTAAATGCCCATAGGAAAAAGACTGGCAAACTTATCGTATGCACCGTACTTAAATTGCATACCTGTATTGTTCTTCAACCAATTTCGGATCCCTCAGTCTCAGGATCAACATCATTATGGCGTGCTGACAGCACAGATTCCAGGATTTGAAATCGGACTGCCGTATCCTTTTCCTCTATCCATAACCATTAACTAATGAGCACCTCCAACATTTTTTATCTACATCAGGGGTTCCAAGATTCTTTTGTTTCACATTCGAGCATAACAACTAAAAGAATTTAATGAGATCCTTATCCTATATCCTTTTGTCCCTCTCTGCTCTTTGTAAAAATATCAGTAAATCCCATTGTTACCAACTTTCTGGTTCATCAATTGCGATTGTTACCAATTATTATGTGGTTGATCAACCACGAAGTAGTTCCAGGTTCAAGATGAAAAGATATGCCAAAGAACATTGTCTGTTTTATAGCATCAGAGACTGCAGAAGACTCATAATGCGACTACAGAAATATATATATATATATATATATATATATATATATATATATATATATATATATATGACGGTCATTCAGTAAATAAAGGGAAATGTTTGACTGACGAGTACATATACATTCAATAAATATTAGGATTTTTTCTTATTGATGAGAGACCTATCATAAATGCAAGGGTCATTCAATAAATAAGAGCATTGTTTTATTGAGGTGGAACCTCTTAAATATGCGAGGTTCATTCAATATATAAGGGTATTTTTGATTGAGGAGGGACAAATCATATATTTGAGTGTCATTTTTTAAATAAGGAGATTTTTTTAAAAACAAAAAATTTCTTTTTTATAATTTTTTCCCCTGAATCTAAACTATGCATTTCTCGGAATTGGTTAATAGCAAAAATTATTTTCATTTCGCAAAAATATTTCTTTTGAGACTTTTCTTTGTTCTGTTTTTTTTTAATTTTTTTTATAGCATATCAATCTTCGTGGGTTATTTAATGCCAAAGTCATCCTAAGAATAGAAGTGCTACTAATAAACCATTGCCGGGATTTTAAGGACATCTATAACTTTCCCAAGGGCATTAGTCTGAAAGTGAGTGTAAATTGAACGACATATATTAAAACTCAAATACTGCAACGTCACAAGTTAAACAAGTTAGAAACGATGCCTTTAACGCATTTCAAAATAGCCAGAGGTCAAACAGAATGCTTCATGCTTGAACAGCAGTCAGTCATCAAATTTTTGATAGCTGAAATTGCAAGCTATGCGAAATTTACAAAAAATGATGGATTTTTACCGAGAAGTATGTTTTAGTAAAAAAAACGTTTTGGAGGTGCCCGTGGGGTAATGGTTATCGTCGTAGGAAATGGACACGGTGACGCGAGTTCAAATCCTAGACGAGACTGATTGCATTTCACATAGCACTAATACCCTTGGGAAAGGTATGAATCCAATTATTCTCCCTCCAGCTATGGGTAAGAGTAGGACAGACTAGGTTCTTCAGCCTTGGTGAGGCAACTAATCTAGGAGAAGGAAAACTCAGAATTCAAATCGATAATTTGACACGAATTCAAACCTGGATGAGGCAATTTGCATTTTACATAATACCCATGAAAATGGTACGAATCCAACTATTCCCTCTTCAGCGATGAGTAAAATAGTAGAGTTAAATGTTATATGTCAACCAGTCTAGGAGAAGAAAAACTTGGAAATAAATGCTGTTGGCATCCGCTTAAAAATTGACCTTGTGTCATATCCTGTCCGAGCGGAGGGGTTGGTAAATATGGTAAAAAATGTTTACAATTGGACTAAACAAGGTTTTGCTAGACTATAGAGGGGAAACATTAAATCTCCAGTAAAGAAAAGGTTCTAAGCGCAGCAGTCAGTAAAGAAGATGATGCTGACACCCCAATGGGACATGAATGGATCTCTCATTATTGATTCCTCTTAAAAAGTTGCTACAGGAAACATTCCTGCCAAATACCCATTTCTTTGCAAAATACGACTTATTTCCCCCCCAAAAAAAAAACTCTCGTACATTTAACAAGAATCATCATCATCATCATCATGTCGTGCCGCTAGCACGGATATCCCTGACCCTCTCTCGCCACTTCTCCCTATCGTTCATCGCCTCTGGCAGGTCTTCAGGGCTACATCCCGTATCTTCACAGAGCTGCTGTATGTATGTTCGAGCTGGTCGTCCTGCTTTTGCTAAGCCATATGTGGGGGTCTATAGGAGTACATCACATATGAGCTCGTCCTTGCTTCTCCAGCAGTGTCCTGCATGTCTGGTTCGTCTAACTTGGATAGTTTTCGTGATGGGAGGCAGGTGGCCGTATAGTTGGTGCCTTGTGGGGTGTTGCCGCCAGTACTTGTTCAATATTGCTCGCAACATTCTTCTGTAATTGCCGTCTAGCTTCTTCTCCAGATGTTTAGTTAGTGTCCAAGTAGTGCATCCATATAGCAGTATCGAGACGACCGCTGCCTGGAAGAAACTGCATTTCATTTTATCGGTCAGGTATACTAAGATTATCAATTTGATCAGTATAGATAGTGGATCAAAAGAAAAAAGGAATTAGACAAACTAAAGACAAAATTCTAGTCCCTGCCGATTGGGAAATATAGGTATGCAATTGATGTACGGCTAGACACTTTTCTCTTAGTTCCTAAACTGAAAATTCTGGTATGTCGTGGAGTGGGACCTTGTAATAGGCTGATTGTATCAGCAGCAGAGGGGTAAGACTCCTCCTCAGAAAAAGACATATCCAGGATATGACAGTAAGTTGAATCTGGTGGTGAGGCTCCATTTCTGCAGCTCTGGGGTATGTAAAATACCCTTTCATTACCATTGCTCCCAGGTTCAATGAGATCTGTTATGGTAGTACCTGTTACAGTCCTATATCACGCACATTTAAAATGCCAACAAATTTTTCATTGATCTATACATTGTCATCCACAGACAGACTGTTTAGTTGTATCACAACTCATCATAGACCCGCGAGATTCTTCAAGCTGGGATGGAACCCCGGCTGATTTTACGCCAATCGGATATTTTACCGCGCAGCCATCAGCTACCTCAGTGTAAAGGAAGAGATTTTAACGTATATGAATTATTTTTCTTTCGTTTACATAAACGCTTTTCGGCTACCAAATGCTGAATTTATTAGAAGAGCTTTGCATTTCGCAAATGACAACCGGTAATTAATTCGAGAGTGTGCTTAACAACTAGGGGGAGTATTTATCAGAAGCACACACACACACACACACACACACACACACACACATATATATACAGGTACTATTTACCAACCCCTCAGCTCGGGCAGGATATGACACAAGGTCGATTTTTAAGAGGAGTTTAACAGGTTTGAATTCAGAGTTTTCCTTCTCCTAGACTAGTTGCCTCACCAAGGCTGAAGAACCTAGTCCGTCCTACTATTTACCCATAGCTGGAGGGAGAATATGGGGGTTCATACCTTTCCCAAGGGTATTTGCCCGAAAGTGAACGTAATAGCGCGACTGGAGTACGAACTCGCGTACTACGATTCCGCAGTTCATCGCTTTAACCATTACACCACGAGGACATATATATACAGGTGTGTGTGTATGTGTGTGATTGTTATCGTCGTAGGAAATCGATAAGTTGACACGAATTCAAACCTAGATGAGGCAGTTTGAATTTTACATAATACACTCTTCAGCGATGAGTAAAATAGTAAAGTTAAATGTTATATGTCAACCAGTCTAGGAGAAGGAAAACTTGGAATTAAATGCTGTTGGCATCCGTGTAAAAACTGATCCAGTTTGAAATGCATATGAAGGAAATTATACAAATCATTAGATTGCGCTGACAAGAAGGAGTTCACTGACTCTTTCTCTCTATCTATCTTTATTTTGCATAGTGACCTTTAACAGAACCGTCATGTTCCAGCTGTGTAAAAAGGATGCACCTGTGTAAACAGGCGGAAGCAGTTGCGTGGGTTGACAGCTAGAAGGACGAACCGAAAGCGCGTAGGTGTTGTGAAATCAGATAAACAGTTACCCTCGGCAGAGAGAGACTCAGTCTCGTAGTCTCTCGTTAGGCACCGAGAGAGCCCAGGGTATCCTCGAACATTGATAAACACTCTACTCATTAGGCCAATAAGGTCTCTTTGTTAAATGGCATATGAATTTTCCCGCGTTATTTAATGCCAAAGCCATCCTCGGTGAAAACAGTTTCATTACTATTTAAAGTTCCTTTGTTTAATAGCATATCAATCTTAGTTGGTTATTTAATGCCAAAGCCATACTTGTGAATGAACCGTAGTGGCACTATTAAGGTTTCTTGGTTGATCTTGTGCAAACAAATGAACTCCTGCCAATAGAAAATTTTACCTACCTAAGTATCCGTTTTGAAATCTTTGGTTGATTATGTATGTATATATACCCAGAATTTGGCGTTAAATGACCTACAAGGGTTGATATGTCATAAAATCCAACCAACCAACCAACCTTATTAACCTTCGTAGCTTATTTAATACCAAAGCCATCTCTATAGAAGACCTGTAATGGTTCTATTTAATGTTACTTTGTTTTATGGCATATCAACCTTAGTTGGTATTTTAATGCCAAATCCATCCTCGTAGAAGAACAGTAGTGGTATTATCTAAAGTTTCTTTGTTTAATGGTATATTAACCATCGCAGGTTATTTAATACGAAAGCCATCCTTGTAGAAGAGCAACAGTAGTATAATTCAATACATAACTGGGGGATAAGGGAGTTCATGCATTTCCTATGCGTATTTGTAATAAAAGTCAACGTAATAGCGCAACCGAAGTTTGAACTCACTGTCTGCCTTGACCATGGAGGTGCCCGTGGTGTAATGGTTATCGTCGCAGGAATTGGACACGGGGACACGAGTTCAAATCCTGGACGAGACCGATTTCATTTCACATAGCACAAATACCCTTGGGAAAGGTATGAATACAATTATTCTCCCTCCAGCTATGGGTAAATAGTAGGACAGACTAGGTTCTTCAGCCTTGGTGAGGCAACTAGTCTAAGAGAAGGAAAACTCTGAATTCAAACCTGTTAAACTCCTCTTAAAAATTGACCTTGTGTCATATCCTGCCCGAGCGGAGGGGTTGGGTAAATATGATAATGTTGTAGTCTGACATGCTAGCCTATACGCTAAGGGGGACCCTCCTTTAGAAATAATTCAAAATTAAAGAAAATATATTAAAGCTTCAGAATTTATTTAAAAGCTTTCTAAAAATTAAAGAAGAATTGTATTTTTTTTCTTAATTGGCACGTTTAAAGTTATAAGTTTTTTTTTTATTATGGTCAAGGCAGAGTGTTTATGATAATACAATGCTTTCATCTGAGAAAAAAAAAATGTCTTCCTTCATAGATAGATAGGTTTAGTTTCTTTGTTTAATGGAATATAAACTTACATGGGTTATCTAATATCAAATCCATCCTTGAAGAAGAACGGTAGACCTACTATTAACCAATAGCTTGATGGAATAAGGGTGTTCATACCTTTCTCAAGGAAAGCGTTGGTTACGTCATATATCCAAAATATAACATAAACTATGTTCAGATATTCAAGATATAACATAGACTATATGGGTTATTAGTCCAAAAATGGAACGTAATTGCACAATTGAAGTTCGAACTCGTTTGCTACCATGCCGCAGTCCTGGGTTTAATCCCAGGTCGCATCATATCAAAGACTTTAAAAATGGTACTTGACACCTCCTTGCTTAACACTCAACAATAAAAGGTACGTATCAATGGTACAGGGGAGCAATCCAGAGAAAGGAGTAGCGTCCTCCCCTACAACTCGGTGTAGTAGCTGTTGAAAAGGGAGCCTTCAGATCGTCCTCGTCTATGGTCGCTAGCTTTACTTACTTATTCACGTTGTAGGCGTTCGTGTTGTAATGGTTATTGTCACAGGAAATGGACACGGTGACCGGATTTCAAATTCTGGACGAAGTTGTTTACATTTCACATAACGCCAATAACCTTTGGAAAGGTATGAATCCATTTATCCTCCCTCTAACAAACAAACAATCAAAAAAAAATAATAGGTCTGACTGTGTTCTTTAACCGAGGTTATGTCAACCCGTTCAGAGAAGGATAACTCTGAATTCAAATCTGTTTATATATATATATATATATATATATATGTGTGTGTGTGTGTGTGTGTGTGTGTGTGTGTGTGTGTGTGTGTTCTCGTATATGTGATAATCCTATTATCTCTTTATATATCTGCATTCATTAATCACTGGCAATTTTGAAGCTCCTCTTCTGGTTCTTAATCGTGATTACACTTTCTGTGCATTCAAAATTAACCTTCTTTTTGCTTTTATCCTCTCCGTTTATCTTCCAATATAATGCTTCTCTTTACAACGTAATGTTTCCTCTTAATCAAGCAGTTTTAATCCGTTTATTCTTCATCTTTCTTATCTATTTGACTTGTCTTATTTCTTGTCACTAATCATCTCTGGCTTCTCAAGCAGATTTCTTTTGAATTGATTCTTTTTGTAGGTTGGCTTTTTCAAAAGGTTTCATCACTAAAAACATGATAAGATGGAGGACTTCTCCGTGGCGTAGTGTCTAACGTGCTGGACTGTGACATTGTAGTCAGCGAGTTGGAACATTAGTCGTTCTATTACGATCCCTTTCGGTCTAATACCCTTTTGAAAGGAATGAACCCCTATATCCTCCCAGTTATGGGTTATATCGTATAAATCCTGTTCTGTTACAAGAATGACATTGACATTAGATACTCCACGAAGGTTGATATGTCATTTAACAAAGAAACCAAACCAAACGTATCTATCTATCTATCTATCTATGAGGAAAGTTATGGTTTATATCGTATAAATCCTGTTCTTTTACAAGAATGACATTGACATTAAATAACCCACGAAGGTTGATATGCCATTTAACAATGAAACCAAACCAAACGTATCTATCTATCTATGAGGAAAGTTATGGTTTATATCGTATAAATCCTGTTCTTTTACAAGAATGACATTGACATTAAATAACCCACGATGGTTGATATGCAATTTAACAAAGAAACCAAACCAAACGTATCTATCTATCTATCTATCAATGAGGAAAGTTACCATGGTGTAGTGGTTAATGTGCTAGATTGTAACACAGATATAAACGAGTTCGAACTCCAGTTTCGCTATTACGTTAACTTTTGGATTAATACTCTCAGGTGAAGGTATAAGCTCCCTTATTCCTACGAGCTATGAGTTAAGTAGTATCACTTTGTAACATCTTCATAGTTGAATTAGGCATCAAATAGCCCATGAAGGTTGATATGCATTTAAAACAAAGAAACCAAGCCTTTTCGTCGTTGCCAAATTATCATGGTTGGCAACAGCACAAAAGCCTATAGAAAGCCAGTAAATACACATTCAATGACTACTTCAAGTATCTCAGGAATTTTATTTACCAGTCCATTGACACAAGGTATGATCGGGTGGTACCAAAAATAGCTTTTGTAAAGGGCTTTAAATGTCACTTAAGTCGTAAGTATGGGAGACTTAGTGAAGATAGAAATAAAAAGGCAGGATTAATTAATATGTAATTTGCAGCAAAAAAATTCCGTTGCTAAGGAGAAATCACTGAGTACGGGAACTTTAAAACATTTTCACATACTACCACGTCTTCAGAAACTGAAAGGACGGAATATAACTACAGATGCGAGTAGCATTTTCATGTTTTCCTCAGCCTATCAGACGATCAACCATCATCCATATAGTAAGTGACGAAGCCATATATTGCAAAAACTCCCCCTGAAAAATCGTCGATGTTAGACAATATAGTCCAGGTTAAAAGAGCAGTTAGTGTAACCAAAAGCTGAAATTCGAAGATCTTATTTTTATGTTGTTATCTTGAGGGAATGAAAAAAGCTTAAATAAATGGTCCATCCACAAAATTTGTATTTACCCAATGATACGGGGATCGGAAAAGGCTTAAAAATTCAGCTTTGAATAAAAGATATAGATAGAAATGTGTGGCGAAACACTACTCAATTCTACAAAACGATTTCTTTTTTAAAACCTTTAAGAACAGTAAAATAACTACTCAAAACAAACAAACAAACAATAAAAAAAACAAGCAAAAAGTTAACAAATAATCAAAAAACAAAAAAAAAAAACAAAAATCAAAAAACAAAAACAAACTAAAGAATAAACAAAAATACTGGAGAACATTGCATTAACAGGGGAAAACATTGTTTGGAAATAACAAACACCATTCGGTAAAGTGATTGGATTTTTAAAAAAAAATTGTTTTGTCTTAGACTTACGTCGTAGTTATTCCCAAATCTTTTCTTAATTGTTACCCAAGGCCGGATGTATAGGACATTTAATGCAGGACCCGTTATATACAGATAATGTCTCAGCAAAGATGCAACAATATTTTTTGAGAACTTTTACCGAAACTATTTTTCTTATTAGTAGCCATAAAAACAGTTGTTATATACAACGCAATCTGCAAAGATAATTTTGGGAGTGATTTTCTTGGAGCTGGAGAATAATGGCCAAATGCATCATAGTAAGAAAAGCTGACCACCTTGACCAATTTAGATACTCTGCACATTTTGTTCTGTGTTATTCCCAACAGAAAACCAATATCCAATATGATCGACTTATGGGCTGAAAGAAATAGTGTCTTCTTAACAACTGTAAAAACTGACTTTATTATTTTCAGAGGTTGGTGGGGGTGGTACAAGTGCTGTATTTCCTGGCCAGCTCTCTACATGAGAGAAAATTTCAGTTATATGTTTATTCTAATGATAGGTAGAACTTCTTTTATCTCATACCTTTGAATTGTTCGTTCTTTCTGGGAGGTGGGCACGAATCCTATCACTATATCTGCCAGTGTGTGACTAAGTGTCCGTTCTCTATATTTACTCCAGCTGGGTTGCCCACTAATGGGCATATTGTTAACTCTCCAATTTCTGTCCAGGCATTTTCAAAGACACACGCTTTTCCTCAAACTGCTAAGGATGACATCGTTGTATTATCTAGGTATTTACACAACAAATTTACCTCCATTTGTATTCGCCCCTATTGTGATTTATTTCTGGTTATCATATCCCCGTTATCATATCGATCTCTGTAAGTTTACCAGTCCAACGCAGTATTTTCGATTTCCTGGGAAGCACAGGCAAGGTAAATTTCCAATCAAATTCACTTTTGCATACTTGTAAGATCTGTACACAAAAATACATTTGTCCAGTCGGCTAGAGCTGTAGAATACACCGACTGCTTCTTAGCAGAAGGGTAGGAACCCCCAACGAGTGTGCTGGATATGACACTAAACAATCTAATGGTGAGGTTTCAGTGATGCAGGAGCTTTGGGGAATGCAGAGGACCCCTTCATTGCCATTGCTCCCAGGTACACTCTAGCCCGGAATGGTAGCACCTGGGGGTGCCCTGTCTATGGGTTAAATAGAACTAAACTGCATATTATGCTAAACTGAATTGTTTAAATTAGAACTGTGTGACTAAACTGAATAGCTTAAATAGAAATATTTTGACAATTAAACTGTACTTACATTTAAACTGCATGTTTATGCTAAACTGAATCGTTTGAAATAGAACAGTTTTTGACATTGAAACTGTACTTACACTTAATCGAATTATTTAATATAGAACTGCTTTGACATTTAACTGTACGTAAACAAAATCTGTACTTATACTAAATTGAATTAGTTGAATTAGAAATGTTTTGAAATTCAAACTGTGTACTCATGCTAAACTGAATTGTTTGAAATACAGCTGACTATTTGCATAAAAATGGAATTGGCGTTAAATAACCTACAAAGATTGATATGCTATAAAATCCAACCAACCAACCAACCAATGAAAATGCATTCCTCATTTGAAAACGACATCGCTGACATCGCTGATGCTAAAGAGAGGTTAGTGCCTGACAAGCATTTAACTGCTAAAAGTCGATGCCTAAATTTAAATGCCCATACATTCTATTCACTCCTCTTGATGGCTTTTTCCTTCAGGAACTACTCTGATGGTTTGTTTGGGTTTATTTAAAGCAAAATCTTGTTTGTACATATATATATTAGATATATATGATCCGTAAACATTTTCTTGATAAGATCTTTGAATGAGCTTAAGCTCAGTTAAATAGTTCTACGTATTGCTTTGCATCAGTTACAATTTAATAAGAGTCATTTATTTGTACATATTTAAATAGATATACATAATATGCAAAAAATTAGTATGTCAGTAATTTCACTTTTAACTAGAGCTAATGTGTTTGCTCACTAGTATTACTTTTGTTTCTACGCAGTTATTGGTTTCAGTTATTGCTACGGGGATCATTAAATAAGTTTTCAGACTTTTTTCGTATGGGCACTTTTATTGATAGTACACACATGAAACTTTAGTCCCCTTCGAAGTAATCTCCTCCGACTGCAATGCCCTTGTTGTACAGTTCCAACAACTGCTGGAAGGCCTCATGCAAGTCCTCTTGTGTGAGCGTGTCAATGACCTTCGTCACTGCCTCTTTCATCTCCTCAATTGTCTCATAACGACAGCCTCTGAGCTTAGGGAATAACCAAAAGTCACAGAGAGCAAGGTCTGGACTCTAGGAAGGCTCAGGAACTGTCTTGATGGCCATCTTGGTCAAATAGTCTGTGACAAGGATGGAGTTGTGGACTAGTGCATTGTCCTGGTGGAAATGCCACTGACCCGATTTGAAGAGTGCTCGCTTCATCCGACGGAATCTCTTCCTGAACCCCTTAAAACCTCAACATAGTAACCCTAACCCTAATCCTAACTCTTTGGCCAATCAACTGTGATGTATTGACTTCCTTACTCCTCCCACACCTATCATCATCCCTCACAGACTCCCTGTCGTCCTTGAATCTCTTATGCCACTCAAAAACTGATGCTTGATTCTTGAACGTGAAATCATAAAAATTAGTCTGTCATCTCATAAGATGTATAGCCATAAGATACAGAATGTTCAAGAGTCTACGACAATTTTAAGTGCCCGTACAAAAAGTCTGGAAACTTATTGAATGCACCACTTATTTAATGCTAACAATTAATTCCAATCTTTCAATATTAATCATTTGTTAGCACACAATAAAGTGGTTACATCTATTGCTATTTAACACTAACAATTCAATTACATACCAGTCATATGTTTACACAGCAAAATTTCAAACAGTTCTATTTCAAACAATTCAATATAAGTCATTTGTTTGCACACAGTTTAGATTATCTATTTGACCCATAGATAGGATCCTATTAGTTCTCACCACTCTGAGTCAAAGTGAACCTGGGGGTAATGGAAACGAAAGTGTAATACGTTTTTCCCCAAACCCAAGTATGACTTGAACCTCACTATTGTTGTATAGTCTCAACCAACTATACATACACATATGCATATGCATGCAGAATCATAACAACGACACAATAAAGACGAACGGACACAGTTCTTTAGAAAAATATACCTCTCACTTTATTTGAAAGGGTTCGAAAGGGTTACGAAGGGTATTATTGTGAGAGAGGTGAGTTGGAGACTGAACAGAACTGCAAAATATTGACCCCCACTCTTCTGGCTATCACAGCCTTTCTTTCCCGTTCTCCTGAGCTGCTTAACCGGGGGCCAGCCTCTGCTGGGACATGGTTCTCATTCCAGCATCTTCTGTCCAACTGATCTGAACTTCCTGTTTCCGGGGTTATATAATAATTTGATGTCCACCTACTTCCTGCGAGCGTAACAATTTCGCGCTCAATTCAACCCCTCGACAGTCAAGGTCACCCCTGATCTCCTGATATCTTCGACCGGATGCACCTTTTATTTACACAGGTGCATTTCTTCTTTTGACAGCTTGGCCGGGTCAAAGGCCTATATGCAACAACTATCAGATGGTTTAGTGTCAAAATCAGGACACGTCGGGAGGAGAGTCTTACCCCATCAGTAGAGAAGCAGTCGCTTGGGACGATTTTGGCTTGATTTCTGTCAACATATATTTTCTCATATAAAGGACACAGATGCTTTTTTCTCACTATGACGTAAAAAATATAATATTTACAATTTTTTTGTATTCTATAGCTTCAGTTGACTGGGCTAGAACTACCCTAAAATAGAGTATATATATATATATATATATATATATATATATATAGACTCAAGTATTCTGTGGCTAGAAATAGTTATTCTGGCTCACCAGCAAAACATTGTCTCTCTCAAGAACACCTTTTAACGACGCCTATGACGAAAATTCGCTAATTTTTTAAAATACTTTTAATACTTAACAAGATATATTAATTCTTTAACCTCGAATCGGGTTCATCCCAGTTTTATTATGTGTATTGCTTAAGCTATTTTGGTTCAGCTATTCTTTTTTAATAAATAGAAGCCATATTGTTGATTTATTTTAAAGTGTAGATTGTGGGAATGTTCACTTTAATTTAGTCTCTCATAAATTTCTAAGTTCTTTTTCCCAAAAATGTACAATTGTTCTCGGATAACGATAGAGCTAACACAACACAAAGGCAGAAATGCTCGAATAAGCCTCTTGATTAACTCAATCAGTTCAACTGCAAAAAACTGCTTTTTCTAAGTACGATGTTGCCTACTAATTAATATTGTATTATGTAGCAGAAAGAAACTTGTATTTTTGTTTGGCACGTAATTTAATTTGACCGTTAGGATCGCCGAATATTTTCACCCAATCCGGAAGACTTGTCCTATTCAGCCCGAACCATCTTTCCTAGCAGCACCAAAAATTGAAGAAAGCCCGCGAATCACTCTCTCCCTCAGAAATTGTCAATAGAAAACATATATTTTATTGTCTGCTCTTGAATAGTGACAGCAGCGTCAACCGCTATGAAGGGAGCCATCTAGTGTCTGTTTTTCTAGACCAAGGGATCCTAGTTAAAAACAACTTACATGATACACTCTAAAAATTTCCTACCTTCTTTCCTTCCTACGAGACTCTTAGCATACCAGCGTAAACCCCTTACTTTATGCTGTCATTAAAACCTTCATTTAAAGCCTAACGACGTCTTCGTTCTTCTCCACCACCTTTATTTTCCATCAACATTTAGAGAGGGGATAACAACCAACGTAATACCAACGCTACCAACGAAATACCAACGCAACCAACGTAATACTAACATAACCAAAGTAATGCCAACACAACCAACGTAATACCAACGCAACCAACATAACCGACGAAAAACCAACTTAAACCAAAAACCTAACAATAATAATAATAACAACAACAATACCCCCATCGCTATAAGTATACACCTCACGTACACATATATTCTACTTACTTAACTTAACTGCCCAGTCGGCTGGTGCTGTAGAATACACTGATTACACCTCTGCAGAGGGGTTACACCCGCCCCCAACGATTGTCCTGGATATGACATCAACACAACCTGATGGTGAGGTTCCAGTAATGCTAGGGCTTCCGAGGTCCTCTCTGGCCCGGCGTGGTAGCACCTGATAAGGCCTTATCTATGGGTTAAATAGAACTAACGGCATACTTATGCTAATCTGAATTGTTTAACTAAACTGAATAGTTTGAAATCGAAATGTTTTTGACAATTAAACCGTATTTACATTTAAACAACATGCTTATGCTAAACTGAAACCGTACTTACATTCAAACTGCATGCTTATGCTAAACTGAATTATTTGAAATGGAACTGTTTTTTAACATTGAAACTGTACTTACAGTAAATTGAATTAATTAATATAGAACTGTTTTGACATTTAACTGAGTGTAAACAAAATCTGTACTTACGCTAAACTGAATTATCTGAATTAGAACTCTTTGACTTAAAAATGAACTGTGTACTTAAATTCAAACTGCGTGATTATGCTAAAATGAACTGTTTGAAAAAGAACTATTTTCAGAAAAAATGGATTTGGCGTTAAATAACCTACAAAGGTTGATTTGCAATAAAACTAAAAAAAAAAGCAAAAAAAAAAAACAACCAACTTACTTGACTTAATGGTAGCGTCATATTTGAAACATCTTGTATCTAACAACCTATGTATATGATATTGGCCTTGGTAGGCAACTAGTTTAAGAGAACGAAAACTCTGAATTCAAAACCAGACACTGCAGACCCCCCTTTTTTTTGACGTGTTGTCTCCTTCATTCTGACAAAAGCCTTGTGATAAGACAGGCATCAAGCTATACCAGTTCTTCCTCTTCTCGTGGATATTATAATCTTTGAGAAAAAAAGAAAACTGCTGCCTAATCAACTGCTGGCATTCCATACGAACTTGCCTAGTTATTACGCAAGGATCCGTTATTTCGTGAAACGAATATATTCTACGAGTAAATATTAGTTTTCTTTTTATGTATTTCATTATGAGCATAACTTTTTGAAGTCATTCTATACTTTGTAAAGGCGATATCGATAGCTATTGAATTCTTGTGAGCGAGGCCTGTGTAGGATATCTTTTCTTAAGAATATAAATATTCAGTATATTATTTGTACATGAGTAATGTGGACCACTAAATGAATAAATATAAGAGCTGGAAAGAAAAATATTGTAAATGTAATAGAGTATGTACAAAGAAGACTGTGAAAGTCAAACGAGAACTCACGAATAGAATAACTTTACGAATCATTTCCTTATTAAAAGCATTTATGAAATGTCAATCTATAAGCTATCGTTGGTGTTGAAGATTCACTGAATAGATCTTTGTCCAAGATCTTATTATCAACACAGATAATACCGTATTGACACAAGGGCCTTCCAAAGCATAGGTAAACTTGATGACTAAAAATCTAAACTTACAGTATCCTGCCTACGGCACTACACTGCATCCGTTGTTGAGACATCATTTATAGAGCTCTGTAAAGCGTCGATTATTTAGCTGGTTGTATTTTATGGCATATCAACCCTTGCAGGTTATTTAATGCCTAATCCTGTTTATATATATATATATATATATGTGTGTGATGGATATCACCCACCTTTCTCCACACAATGAAGTAGTCCACCTGCCATATATAGAAGTGGCTACTAATACCATGGCTCACTAGGAGGTGAAGAGCAGCTTCTTATAGGAATAGTATTAGAGCGTTGGAGACTGGAGATCGCACTAGATCACCTTACTTGCTACCGTAATAACGGAAGCCAATACTATCGTTGGACTATATCTTTATTCTGTATTCACTAATCCTATGTTCTTGTCTACTAATAGTCTCGCTATTGTATATACTTTTTTCTGAGAATATATCTCTATTTCCTCTCATATCGTGGTTTGTCCTTTATTTAATATTACAAGCGTCCACTAACCAAAACGCAATAATATATATATATATATATATATATATATATATATATATATCATGTCGCGTCGCCAGCATAGATCTAGCTGACCCTCTCCTGCCACCCGTCTTTATCGTTCATCGCGCCCGGGAGGTCTTGCAGGCCACATCCTGTATCGGCACAGATTTGTTGTAGATAGGTTCTAACTGGTCGTCCAACCTTTGCTCGTCCATGTGAAGGGGTCAACAGGAGTACATTGTTTATGAGTGTGTCCTTACTTCTCCAACAGTATCTCGTATATCTGGTTCGTCTTACTTGGATAGTTTTCGTGACGGGTGGCAGTTTGCCGTACAGCTGCTGTTTTGTGGGCTGTTGCCTTCAGGACTTGTTCAATATGGCTCACAGCATTCTAGTGTAATTACCGTCAAGTTTTTCTCTCTATACGTTTAGTTAGCGTTCATGAGGTGCATCCATATAGCAGTATCGACATAACCACTGTGTTTTATTTCATCGGTCAGGTCTGACTTCCTTTTGACTGATAGCCAATCGGCAGTTATCCATGACTTTGCTTGTCGTGTGTTGATGTCATTCTTGGTTGATGAGACACTGCTTCCTGGGTAGGTGAACTTGTCCACTAGTTTCAGAGGACCACCCTTTAGTGTGGAGATTTAGACTCTTTAATTAAAGCTCATGTATTCTATTTTGTCTGCGTTTATATGGAAGCCTGTACTACCTTCTGCTCGTTCCAACTATGTAGTAAGGATTCGGCTTAGGCGAGCGAATTTGCTAGAAGCGCTATGTCATCGGCGTAGTCCACGTCCGTTATAGTTTGTGCGGGCTATCTTCTGCTTCTTTCCTTTGCCAGCTTAAAACCGTTTTCTTTCATTAAATCTATAGTCGTTCTAAGCTCGTAGACTAGACAGATAATAAACATGTATGGGGTTAATGTATCTCCTTGCAGCACACCTGTTACAATGTCGAAGTAGTCTGTGTCTCCATCCAGTGAGCGGACTATAGTGTTTTCATATACATATATATAAACAAATATGATTTGTGAACGAACAGTTTAAAGGTAACCTTTTTAAACGAGGCAGAGCTCATTGGTTTGTACACAGTTTAATGGTTACATGTATTGCTTTTTAAGCCTAATAATTTTATTCAACTTTATTTATTCACTTGCAGATAGTTATTTGGTTCCAAGTATTGTTATATAACGTTATTAATACAATTTAACATCAGTCATTTGCCTGCACATACTTAAATGGTTTTAAGAAAGATGAATGATTAATTCATTTGCAAATAGTTATATGGTTCCACCTATTGCTATATAACGTTATTAATACAATTTAACATCAGTCATTTGCCTGCAGACACTTAAATGGTTTTAAGTAAGATGAATGATTAATTCATTTGCAAATAGTTATATGGTCCCACCTCATGCTATATAACGTTATTAATACAATTTAACATCAGTCATTTGCCTGCAGACACTTAAATGGTTTTAAGTAAGATGAATGATTAATTCATTTGCAAATAGTTATATGGTCCCACCTCATGCTATATAACGTTATTAATACAATTTAACATCAGTCATTTACCTGCACACACTTAAATGGTTTCAAGTAAGATGGATTATTAAATATTTCCATTTGGGACACTAACAAATACCACGACTCCGAGTCAGAGTTGATCTGAGAGTAATTGTAATGTAGAGGTAATCCACCTTCCTTATACTCAAAGATTGAAGCCTCACCCTCAGATGTTGTTTAATATCATAACTATGGCACTCGCTGAGGGGCCTTACCCTGCGGCAGAGATGCAACTGATATGTACCACACACCCTGTGGGCTGCGCAGTATAGAGTATTGTCACCTCTTCGTTGCCATTACTTCCAGGTCAACTCTCATCCAAAATGGAAGTATCTGGTAGGGACGCGTCTACGAGTCAAATGGATTTGTTTGAGAATACGTCTTGATAAGAAAACTTGAAACAATATAACTATAAAAGAATTATTTTATTCGATAAGATCGTTTCAAATCATGCAACTACTTGCAAAGTGTGAGTATTAGATGAGAATAGTTTAAACCTATAAGTAATTGTAAACAAATGAATGTTTGAAACAAATGAATGTTATCATACGATAGAAATGGTAACTTGAAACTCTATTGTGTATAAACTTTTAGGTATTAGATTGGAATACTTAAAACCATAGAACTATGTTCAAATATTTTGTATTAAGTATATCTATGAGAAATTATATTGTCTATAATTTATTAGTATTAGATTGGATTAAAACCATGTAACTGTGTTCAAATTATTTATATAAAGAATAACTACTTGAAATCATAACAGCGGAAATAGTCTGAGTTCGATAATTATGGCCCAACGAGATCTGTCTGAAATTATTTTGGGTTTAATTTATTAGTTTAATAGCATATGGGTTATTTAATACTAAAACCACCCTTGTAGAAAAACAACAGTGAAGCTAAGTAACAGATAACTTGAAGGATAAAGGATTTCGTACTCTTCCAAAGTGTTATATTGTCATCCGCTGATTCATGGAGAAATATACATATATATACTTGATACATGCCGACGCAATGATAACAGACGCAAGATGATAAAAACGCAGGAAGACTTCTTTATAGATATATATTTACCTCTCCCTTTATTGCAAGGGTTCGAAAAGGGTTACTCAAGGTTTGTGTGTGAGAGGGAGTTGGAGATCGAACATAAACTTCAATATTTTGACCTCCACTCCTTATGGGCGTCACGTTATGTCTTTCTCGTTCTCTTGATGCTCAACCGAAGCCCTGGGGTCCACTCTGCTGGGTGCTGGCTTTCTTTATTGCATGTGATCAGCATCTTCTCTGGACCCCAACTCATCAGGGCCAAAAGGCCCTTTCGGCCTGATGTGGCTTTCCCTACCACATCTCCTCTCCAACTGGCTGCAACTCAACTGGCACTTCTCTGCCGAACTCAACTGGCCGCCACTCAACTTCCGTCTTGACTGCGTTATATAATAGTTCAACGCCAACACGATCGCCCACTCGATCTTTGAAATCGAATGTTTAATCGTCATCAAGCGGAAATAGCTGCCATGCAGTTCACAGGTCACTCTCTTCCAGTGCATCAGTCTATGAGTGTATCATGGGCTTTACCTTGTCCCATTTCATCAGCCAATTTCCGCCCACGCGATTTCCTCTCCTAAGTTCCATTGGAATGTGTCACTTCCTTCCGGTGCATCACCTTAAAATAGCATTTTTGGGCCGGGTCGAAGGTCAAAATATAACACAAGGATATTAGAAAGTAAAGATAATAGTGCGACTGGAGTTCGAACTCATTTACTTGAAGGTCACAGTTCTGCACTTTAGCCATGACACTGACTCTTAAAACATTGATATTTCAGTAAACAGGGAGTGTTTACTTGTTTCAGGTGATTGTACTGATATATTTTTAGTTTTGTTTGTTTGTTTACTTGTGTTTTATGGCAGTTTATACAAATAAACTTCTTTTTCAAACAGTTTAGTTTAGAGTAAGTACACAATTCAATTGTCAAAAACATTTCTATCTCAAGCTAATCAGTTTAGTCAAACAGTTTCAATTCAAACAATTCAGTTTAGTATAAGAATAGTTTCGGTTTACAAACAGTTAAATGTTAAAACAGTTCTATTTCAAACAATTAGGTTCAGCTTAAGTACAGTTTCAATGTCAGTTTCAAGTACAGTTTCAATGTCAAAACCACCTCTATTTCAAGCAATTCAGTTTAGCATAAACACACAGTTTAGTTCTATTTGACCCATAGATAGGACCCTTATCATATACTTCCACTCCAGGCTTGAGTGGACATGTGAGCGATGGTACTGAAGGGGTAAAACGCATTCCCCAAATCTCCTGCATTACTGAAACCTTACTATCAGATTGCTTAGGGTCATACCAGGGCACTCACTGGAGGCTCTTACCCCTCTGCAGAGGTCCAGTCGGTGTATTCTACTGCCCCAGCCGATTGGGCAATATGTTTTGGATGGTATATAATTGGACAACTTCGTATTTAAACTGGGCAGGATATGACACAAGGTAAATTTTTAAGCAGAGTTTAACAGGTTTGAATTCAGAGTTTTCCTTCTCCTAGGCTGAAGAACCTAGTCTACCCTACTATTTACCCATAGCTGGAGGGAGAATAATTGGATTCATACCTTTCCCAATGTGAAATGTAATCAGTCTCGTCAAGGATTTGAACTCGTGTGGCCGTGTCCATTTCCTACGACGATAACCATTACACCACGGGCACTTCACCACATGTGGCATATAAGATGAAGTACGCCTTATACGCTGTTAAATACGGGGATTTTTTAAAAAAATTTTATAATTTTAGTTTGTGGGAATAGTTGCTCCTTTTACTTATTATTTTATCTGGTTTGTGTTTAAACCATTTTTCACAATCCAATATTACACAGTATTTACATACTTTCTGATGAATATAAAACCGATTTTTCATGCCTTTATTTAGATTCTATTGTTAGAATTGAGCAACCATACACTAAGTGTTTAATTTAATCAATTTGCTCGTTCACACAATCTACTCTTTGGGTTTGATCCGTTTTATATTGTCTTTACCTGATAGTGACTAGTTGTTAGGCTCTTGTCCTTTGCTGCTATTATTAACTCCTCTGTCTCCACTTTCAGTCGAGCACTTTTTAACCATCGATTCATTATGATATCTATATCAGCATTTCTAATTCTTTGTGCGTATCATCCATGGAGGGGTTTTTGTTTGATTGATTTGATCCTTGTATTTTTGCTTTCTTTCTATATTTTTGCTGCATCTATTGCTTAATCATTTAAGTTATTTTTTTCTTCGGTATGAGGTGTTCAGGAAACATTAATTTGTTTATTAACAGAACATCTTTTTCTTTTGCTTCGTTTGTGATTAACCGTAACATCCAATCTGTTGTCGAGATTGAGTATTCCTTTAATTCTTTAGCGGTTGTCATGAAGGTCAATTCTAGTTGAAATAAGCATCTTCCGCCATTTTCTTTCTTGACGTAATGGCGTTCTACATCTTTTTTTGGTAGATATATTCTGTGCTTGGTTATTAGATTCCTAACTTTAGTATCCATTTTTTTTTATTTCAGCTAACAGCCATCTTATTATATGAAAATTGTATTTCCCTTCTGGTATTACCAGAGTGTTAATTGAGATAACTTTATTATTTGCCTCCAATTCTATTCATAATATGACTCTTATTCTTCTGTAGCATTCTTTACTTATTTTCTATTAATTTATAGTATGATGGATATCATTCACTTCATTGATTCATAAATAACCATAGGTTTTATTGTGTTCTAACTCTGTAGGTTCCGTGTTTATATCTAGAATGATGTTTTTAGACTTTATTCACGAGCCTATTCTGAATGTGACTTTCGCATATTTGTCCAGAATAAATTGCATCATAATATCGTCTCTAAGTCTTTTTACGGAGCTAAGTAGACTTTCTAAAACGTCATAATTTTTTAATATAACTTTAAATCGTGTACATTGAATATGAGGTTTATTTTTTTATTTGCAGTTTTAGTCTGTGTTTAGAAAGGGATTTCAGCTATACAAAAAGAAGAGAGGGATGTGAGTCTCCTTGGAAGATTCTATTACTGATGTTTAGAGGATTAGTTTTGAGCATTCCTTTTTAATGGATTAGTCTAAACATAAAATGCCACCTTTCCTTATTGTATGTCATTTGAAGGGGATATCTTTATAATGACTTCTTTATTTCTATGTTTATACATAGAAGGCACAAGGCCTTGAAGTTTTTGGGGGAGGGGAAGGGAGCGGTCATGCTATTCTATGTGTTCTAAGGGAACGTAGCTAGCCACATTCGCCAACCCATTCAGCAGTACAATATATAACCACTCATCCATCGCCATATGCGCAGCAACCACCAAAATACCACATTTGCTCTATGAAGAAGTCCTACTTAAAACCCGAAAGTGATGTATGATTTTATTTACAATATATGATTTATTTACAATGAATATGATGGGAATGGGAGAAAAACCCCGAAATATATACAAACGAAAAACAAGGAAACATTCCCCGTTTGGTTGCCCTCCCATCCCCCCGTCTATAAAATTAAAGGCCGACTGTTTTCCGGGGCGAAAGAACCGGAAACAAGCCGGACCTACCCTAGGTGGGACGGGGAATCCTAATCTACAGGGGTAAAAAAAAATAAAGGATCGGGCGCGGTATGGGTCGATACAAGCAGGTAATATGATTTTTATACATATGAATGTTCAAGATCTTCAATAAAAGCGGACTGGGTTGAGATAAAAAATAACAGGGATGGGGAGGATCTTGAGAACTAACGACTAGATGACGAGGACAATGACTTACAACATACTGCTAACTAGGTTTCAAGGGAAAAAAACGTCCTACTTACCAGGGATGGGGTCCCTGTACCGTAGACACCATGGGCCGGCAGAGGAGGGAGGGGTGACTCCAACATTGCCCCCTTTCTTACTACCAGGCTCGCTGCATTCACCCACCTTTTGCTGAATGTTATGTGATCGAAGCGTTTTATATCACATCTGATTTTGACCCTAAGCAAATGCCTAAAGTAAAAAACCAGATCACGATGAGAAAAGTTTGCATCGTCATACAATCCCTTGTTTCATGTCGACCAGATCACCATTCGAGCTACAGCTAGGATCGTGAGAAACACCACACGCTTCTCACCCTTAAACGGAAGAGGAACGTTGTCCACGACGTAACCAACATCGAGCAGCACGAGCTGTTTGGGTTCGATGCGGGCCGTCCACTCCCCGACGTGATCCCAAAACAGGCGAACTCGCTCGCAGTTGTGGAAGGCATACTCAGCCGTTTCTTCTAAGCCACTGGCACAGCGAGGGCAATCGGACATGTCTGGCAGGCCCACTTTGTAGTTCAATCCGACAAGGGGTAACGCATTCCGTACAAGTCGCCAGGTGAGCGAGAACTCGGAGTTGTTCAAGAAGCTCGATCGTGGCGCCCAATTCCAGTGAGAGCGGATCTCCTCCGCCGTGAAGCCTCGCCGCACGCTAAGAGGATCAGAAGCGGAACCCACCGCTAACTTCCGATATAGCTTCTTCCGGGGCTGTGAAAGGTCACTGGACCCAAGAAGGTTACAAAGGGCCTTTCGGCACTCGCGGACAAACAGTGCTTCGCCCAAAGGCTTACGTCGACCTTCAGCCTTTGGGTCTGGTTGCCAGCCAAACGGACGAATGTGGTCAACATTGGTGCGTCTTTGAGTAGGTATGGGTTGGTTATATCCTTTTCGTCAATCGTTTTTAATGAGCGCAATGGCTTTAATGATTGTTTTAGCATGTGGTCTAAGTGTGGGTTTTCTAATGTATCTTCACAGAAGTAGAATGCGTTTATTGCACGCCGGGCTTCCGTAGAAGCCGAGCATGCTCTTAGTTTATGTCCTCTTGATGATGTTGATGCTGTTTGAGAAGGTGGATGTCTTGTCACCGAGTGTGACCGTGTGAGTATTTTGGGGGTTGTGATTGGTGAAAAAGAGGGAGATGGTGGGAGTTCAGTTAGGCTTGCTGGGGTGGTTTTTGGTTTTTGTGGGGGCGAATCAATTGAGCCGGTCGCTCATTTGGGGCTGGTGATTTTTCTATTGTTTTGTCCCCCTTAGGATGAAGTTGTGGGGGTGTTTTTTGTGTTATTTTTTTTTTGTGTTTTTTCTCCCCCTCTTCAGTTAGTGAGTCCTCGCTATCCCTTCTTCTTTTTAAATTAATGGACATGTCCATGGGTTCCGTTGTTTGGTTGTCTTTTGATGTTGTCAATGATTATTTTGTAGCAGTGGTCGATGTTGATGATGATTGTTTCCTACTAGTGGTGCTATTTACCAACCCCTCCGCTCGGGCATGATATGACACAAGGTCAATTTTTAAGCGGAGTTTAACAGGTTTGAATTCAGAGTTTTCCTTCTCCTAGACTAGTTGCCTAACCAAGGCTGAAGAACCTAGTCTGTCCTACTATTTACCCATAGCTGGAGGGAGAATAATTGGATTCATACCTTCCCCAAGGGTATTAGTGCTATGTGAAATGCAATCAGTCTCGTCCCGGATTTGAACTCGTGTCGCCGTGTCCATTTCCTACGACGATAACGACTACACCACGGGCACCTCCATTCGTACTAGTGGTCGATGTTTTTGTAGCAGTAGTAACAGTAGAGGCAGTAGTAACAGTTGTTGAATCGGTTGTTGAATTTGTTTTGTTTTCCATTGTTGTTAAATTTTTCAAGGGAGTGTTTTCCCCTTTTTCTTTGTTACTTTGGTCCACCCTTCCTCATCTTTTTTGTTAGGGTTGTCTGGGTGGTTTTCGCTGGTTTTTATTGGTGTTGTTGCTATTATTGTGATGTCATGTGAAGGAGCAGAAGTAGAGGTTGTAGTCGTTGTTGGGGTGGTCGTTGTTTTTTGAGAACAGTTTTACAGAAGTGTCCGATTTTGTTGCATGACCAACATAACGGTTTCCTGCCCTCAACGATCACCGTCGGGGCACGTTGTTAAACCCTCCCCTATCAAGGCACATGATGAAGACGTAGTCACCGTAAGCGGTTCGTCTGGTTGATGTTACCTGGGTGACTTGTTCCACGCCGCCATGTATACTTAAGTAGGCGGCGAGGACGTCACCACTTAATTGCATTGAAACATTGCATACGGTGACCTTGATACGTCTCTTGCCTCGATATTCCGGTTGTAGCCGGAGAAGCGTGTGGTGATATTACCACCGGCCAGCCATTTCGTTACTTCCTCCGAGGGAAGCAGAACATCCCAGGTAGCAAAGCTTCTACGGCAAAAGTACTACCTGGGATGTTTGCAGTTTTTAGGAGGTCTTCGAAAGTTTCTTTTTTGATCCCTGCTAGTCTCTTGGTCTTAAGATCCGTGACTCCGAAGGACAGGGCCTTAGGTTCGACCGCCTAGACCAGTTCCGGTATTGGAAATATTTCTCCTTCCTTGAAATAGCTTGCATATTTTTCGACCCTGTCTCTTGCGTAGTCACTTGGGGATTTTTTATTTCCGCAATGTGAAGACCAAGAGACAGTTGTTTCCTGTGGTTTTTGGGCCGGTGGGATCGTATTTGCCGATGAAGAGAGGTCGAATGGTACTTCTTCCGGCATTGGGGAGGGTCTCGTCTCGAATATGTCAATTGGTGATTTTTGATTGTTAGACTCCTCCATAGTTGTGAAACACAACTAGGAGGAGATGGACGTGGATGATATAGATAAAAGTCAAGGAAGACGACGAATACAGGAAATAATGAATAGTCCGATGTGAAAGATGGCGGTCGTTTTTTTTTTAAATAAACAAAAAATCGATTCGAGGTTTGACCCTCCTCACTAACAAACAAGAATAACAAGCTGTAACAATAATAACAACAATGCAATAACAATAAATTTCAACAATAATCACTTACTTTTAGCAGTAAAAAACGCAGACACAAATCCAAAAAGAGAAGTGGTCTTCTATCTTTATAATGACTTCTACAACTACTACAATCACTATTACTACTATCATTCTTGTAACTCATTGAGAGTTTTTCATGCCTGAGTAAGCGGATAGCTTTTCACTGGAGTTTCATTGACAGCAAGTCTCCTCAAGTTATCAGGACACTGGTAAGTATTCTGGCCGATCTTAATAATGCTGAAGTCTGGATTGTCTCTACTTGTCTTTTGATTCCTTTATCATTTAGTCTCTTGACCAAATATTGAGGGATTTTTCAAAGCTCACCAACTACAATTAATATCACCATCACCTACATGTTCCAAAAAGATTTTAGTTCTCTGTCAAGGTCTGGGTACTTATCTCTCTTTTCACTTTCTTTTATTTTTACTCTGCGATCTGCCGATACTGCGGAGTCCACTATTCGACAGGTTCTGTATTTTTTTGTTAACTATCACTATAGGTCTGGTCGTCTGGCCAAGATTAGATGATCTGTTTGTATGTCAAAATCACAGAGAATTTTGTGCATCTCCTTCTTCAAGACGGATAACGGGATATGCATATGTTAAAACTTTAGTTTCTTGCATAGTTCCCTATGGCTCACCTTTCCCAACCAGTCATGTCTTGTCTCTTTTTCGGCTAGTTTGCTGCATTAGCTTATTATGTATTTTTTGTATCATTTTTATGTAGTCTTCGAGTCACCGTATCGATGAGTCGACGCTATCTATGGCGAATCCTCTTCCTCCCTCTTTCCTTGACACTTATAATCTGTCTCTGTCCTCTCTGGGATGTAAGGCCTTCAGCATCATGAGTTTTCTTGTTCTCTGGTCCATTTGTTGAAGTTCTTCTCTGGTCCACTTCAAGAATGGTCCCGAGTATCTTACTAGGTGAACAGCCCAGGTGTTTGTCCGTTTTATGAGGTTCGGCGATATAGTTTGGATTCCAGTAGTTTTCTCGTTCTATTGAGATACTCTTTTATTTTTTTCTTTCATCTGTAGTGTCCGCTTTCAATATTACCAAGTACTTGGAAGTTTTCTTCGAGCGTTCTGAGAGTTTCTTGATTTGGTACCTCTATCTCTTCTGTCCTTTTTTTGCTTCTCATTATTAGCACGGGACATTTTTCAACGCTAAATTCCATCCATCTCTATATCCTGACTGTATCCTGAGAGTGTATTCTTATCGTTTGTATTAGTCTCCAGTTCTTTTTCTTTTATGGCAAAGAGTTTATGCCGTCCATGTACATATTATTATTATTATTATTATTATTATTATTATTATTATTATTATTATTATTATTATTATTTACTCATTAGAGTTTTTCACATCAGTTTTAGCTCATGGTCTTTCACTGGAGTTTGAGTAACAGCAAGTCTCCTCAAGTCTCCAGGACTCTTCTCAGTATTCTGGCCGTTCTCAATAATGCTGTTGTTTGGATGGTCTCCACTCGTCCTCAAAGTTCCAAGTCCTCCAGTCCCTTTAATAATCCTTTAGTTACTGTACCGAAAGCATCAATTACAATTGGTATAATTGTCACCTTCATGTTCCATAGTTTTTTCAATTCCCTAGCAAGGTCGAGATACGTATCCTTTTTTTCACATTCTTTCAGTTTTATTCTGTGGTCAGCCGGGACGGCAATGTCCATATACTCTCTTGAGTGTTTATTACATCAGGGTAAGCTGATGTTTTCTACAGTGTTTTGAGTGACAGCAAGTCACTAGTACTCTTCTCGGGATCCTTGTCGATCTTATTTCCAAATCCTTTTGTTCCTTTACCAATCCTTGGGGGGTTGTTCCGAGCACACCAATTATAATTCATGTTCCATAGTTGCTTTTAGTTCTCAAGCAAGGTCTCGGCAATTATCTCTGTTTTTGCATTTTTTAATTTTTAAACTGTGGTCTGCCAGTACGGCAGGTTCACGTTTTTTTGTTTACTTTCATTCCGTCTGGTTCTCTGGCCGAAACTACGTGATCCGTTTTTTTATCGCAAAATCTCAAAAATTTTATCTGATTCTGACAGATGGATTCTAGTTGGTGCCTATACCACTTGTTGGCTTGATCAAATTGAAATTTCTTTCACAGCTGCCAGTGAATTACCTTTCCCATCCATATTCTTTTTGCGCTAATTTGCTGCATGTGATTGATCGTTTTATTATCATGAGAGTGTTTCACACAAGCATTCGTTGATGGATTTTCACAGGTGTTTGAAGGAGATTAAGTCTCCCCAAGTTTCCAGGACTCTTCTCAGTATTCTGGCTGATCTCAACAATGATATAGTCTCTATGGTCTCCACACTTCCTCTTTTTTTATAAGTTCTCCAGTCCCTATACCAATTCTTTGGTGACGGTAAATAGCTCACCAATTACAATTTGTATCACCAGCACATTCATGTTCCATAGTTTTTTTTTATGTCTTTAGCAAGGTCTTGGTTCTCATCTCCCTTTTCGTTTTTCTTTAGTTTTATCCTGTGGTCAGCCAGAATGGGAAAGTCCACTATTCGGCAGATTCTCTTTTTTTTTTTTTTTGTTGACTATCACTAGGTCTGGTCGTCTGGCTGATAGGTGATTCGTTTGTATCCCAAAATCCGAAAGAATTTTGTACATCCCATTTTCTAGGACAAATTCTGGATTGTACATGTAACCTATGTTCATATGGTCAAATTTTAACTTCTTCTATGATTCCTAATGGATCATGCTAACCTCTAGTCATGTCTGGTCTAATACTCTTTTTCAGCTAATTTGCTGCATTCGCTTTTTAAATGCTAGATTGTTCCGTTTCTATAACCACATTATCTACATCTGCTATTTTGCTGCGTTTTGTCTATTTTGGCTTTGACATAGTCCTTATGGCGTTGTTTTGCGCTGCTACCAAAAGAGATTGAGTTTCTCTCTTAAGGTTTCCCTTTTTTAGCCATGTCCAAGTTTTCTCATGTGAGATTTCGCTTGTTTGTCGCTCGAAATGTCCATACGATTGTTGTTCCTTCCCATTTTTGCTTTCTGGCTATTTTTGTTCAATCGATGCTTGTGTTGTCTGTATTGATTCTGGTCACTGTAATCAGTCTTCCTGCACGCTCTTTTTTATGCAGTCTTCTCGTCTTTTTATCAATGCATCGACGCTATCTTGAAGTCCTTTTCTTCCTTCTATTCTTGACTCATACCATCTGTCAACGTTATTTTTGTGATTTAAGGCGTAATGCATCGTCATGGGTTTTCTTGTTTTCTGGTCCATTTGTTAAATTTCTTCTTTGGTCCACTTAAAGAATGGTACCAAGTATCTTACGATCAGGACAGCCCAGATGTTTATCACTTTCATGAGATTTATGCTAAGTTGCTTGGTTTCAAGTAATTTTCTCGTTCTTCTGAGGTATTCATTTAAAATGTTTCTTTCATCTCCACTTGTTTGGTGGTGTCTGCTTCTACTGCGATTGTTACTATTATTATTTTTTTCTATTATAATTAAAATCATTTTCGTTGTTGTTATTATTATTGTTATTATAATTATTATCATCATCATCATCATCATCATCATCATCATTATTATTATTATTCATTTGAAAACATATAACGAAAAAGTGGCAAGAGAGGGTCAGAGATATCCGTGCTACCAGCACGACATGATGATGATGATGATGATGATGAATCTTATAAAAAATTGGCTAAAACAAAAATCTCGAGAATTCCAAAGAATTTCTATCGAATTCATATTTTGAGGGTTCTTGATGATTTAAAAAAAATTATGTTCATTCTCTGTATTTTTTTTATTTCTCTTAGTGAAGATTTAAAAAGATGGTCTTTAATTATCATATGAACTTAATATGCTAACATTAGATTACTTTGATTTTTTCGTTTTCGGTATATTCAGCTTAGAGACATGTGCAAATTCAACAACGTCTTCCAGTATTCAAGAAATTATATTGTGAACATCGGAAACCATTGTATTTCATTGTTTTATTTAGAATAAAAATGGATTTCAATTTGCAATACAGAGATTAAAAGAAACTGAATATGCAATTAGAAAAGGATAACAAAATAAACCAAAAAATAATCAAATTTGAATAATATTTTATCTAAATTTTTAAGTAAATAGCATTGATGTTGTTTATATCTTGTTATTTTTTTATTAACTTGAGGCAAAATGTCTGATAATAACGTAAATGAAATGTTCCAGTTTTTATGTGAACATATTTGAAACTAGCGATATTTTGTCAGGGAGAAAATTAAAAAAAATAAAATAAATAAGATTCAACGACATCAATATGAGGCAATTCGAAAATAAGGACAGCACTTTTATATATTTATACAACTTTTCTATCTTTGGTAACAAATTCTGGAGAGTTTGGTTATAAATGAGAGGTAATAGAATCCATTCTAATTATGTACGTTCCACGAGAAAATCTTGTTACCTCTAGTTGAGAAGACCTATATTATATTTACAAAAAATATAGGTTTGTACTTATTAATGGGTGGTATTACAGAGCAACTTGCTTATGCTTTTCTTCAATTTTTTAGAACGCCTTATACAAATATATCAATTTCTCATGGAATTAATATTCTAACTTTCTAATCAGATTGTGTTTACGCAAGAATCAAGAATACAAAATGAAACTAAATAATAATAATAATAATAATAATAACCTCGACCTTGCTAGGGAACTGAAAAAAAAACTGTGGAACATGCAGGTGACAATTATACCAATTGTAATAGGTGCGTTTGGAACAGTAACTAAGGGATTACTAAAGGGACTTGGAGGTTGGCGGATGAGTGGAGACCATCCAAACGACAGCATTGTTGAGAACTGCCAGAATACTAAGAAGAGTCCTGGAGACTTGAGGAGACTTACTGTCATTCAGACTCCTGTGAAAAACCATCGGCTATTGCTGATGTGAAAAGCTCTAATGAGTGAATAATAATAATAATAATAATAATAATAATAATAATTGTAATGAAAAGTGGCAAATGACATCTAACTGACGGAATGAACTACCAAATAAAAACAAAATTAGAACGCTCGGAGAAAACGAAACCTACAAATATTTCGGCTGACACTATCAAACAAGTGGAAATGAAAGACAAAATTCAAAAAGAACATTGCAGAAGAACGAGAAAAAACTACTCGAGACAAAACTCAATTGCTGAAACCTTATCAAAGGGATGAATACCTAGGCTGTACCCCTCGTTAGATATTCGGGACCCTTTCTCAAGTGGACCAGAGATGAACTTAAACAAATGGACCAAAGACCAAGAAAACTAATGATCATGCATAAGGCACTATATCCCACAGACGACGTTGACAGACTATATGTATCAAGAAAAGAGGGAGGAAGAGGACTTGCCAGCATCGAAGACAGCGTTGATGCATCGATGCAACGATTCGATGACTACGTAGGAAAACACGAAGGAGGACTATTTACAGCCATTTCCTTTCTAATACGAGACTGACAACATGATAAACAACTAGGAAACAAAAATAGGAAGAAAAACAACTATATGGGCGTTTTAAACGACTTATAAACAACATTTCACACTAGAAAACCTGGACCTGGCTAAGAAAATGGAACCTTGAGAGAGAAACAGAATCTCTCCAAATAGCAGCAAAAAACAACGCCATAAGAACCAATCATATCAAGATGAGAATAGATAAGACGCACCAAAATAGCAAATGTCGGTTATGCGGTGAAAGAGATGAAGCCACCAATCACATAATAAGCGAATGTAGCAAAAACGAGTATAAGACTAGACACGACTGGGTTGGCAAGGTGATTCACTGGGAGATGTGCAAGAAATTTAAATTTGACCATATCAACAAATGGTAGATGCACAACCCAGCACCTGTCCTAGAAAATGACACATATAAACCTCTATGGGACTTTGACATACACACGGATCACCTAATCTCGGCCAGAAGACCAGACCTTATAATAATCAAAAAAAAAAAAAAGGAAGAGAATTTGCAAAATTGTTGACTTTGCTGTTCCGGCTGACCACAGAATAAAGCTGAAAGAATATGAAAAGAAGAATAAGTAACTCAATCTTGCTAGAGAATTGAAAAAACTATGGAACATGAAGGTGATAATTATACCAATTGTGATTGGTGCTTTGGGCACAGTAACTAAAAGATTACTAAAGGGACTGGAGGAATTGGAAGTTGGTGGACGGGTGGAGACCATCCAGACAACAACATTATTGAGAACGCCAGAATACTGAGAAGAGTCCTGGAGACTTGAGGAGACTTGCTGTCATTCAAATTCCAGTGAAAGACCATGAGCTAAAACTGATGTGAAAAACTCTAATGAGTAAATAATAATAATAATAATATGTACATTGATGCCATAAACTCTTTGCCATAAAAGAATAAGAACTGGAAAACGATAAGAATATACTCTCAGGATACAGTCAGGATATAGATATGGAATTTGGCGTAGAAAAATGTCCCGTGCTAATAATAAGGATACTTGCTGTCACTCAAAATCCAGTGAAAGACCATCAGCTGACGCTGATGTGAAAAACTCCAATGAAGACAATCATAATAATAATTATAATATCAGGGCCAAGCGATCAGACCTTATGATAATCAACCAAAAAAAACTTTCAAATTTGTGGACTTTGCTGTCCAAGCTGACCACAGGGTAAAACTGAAAGAAAGTGAAAAGAAGGATAAATACCAGGACCTTGCTAGAGAATTGAAAAAAGGAACTGTGAAACAGGAAAGTGACTTTTATACTGATAGTAATTGGTGCTCTTGGTACAATTACAGAAGGATCAATAAAGGGACAAGCGGACATGGAAATAAGAGGACGAGTGAAGACCATCCAAACTACAGCATTGTTAAGATCGACCAGAATACTGAGAAGAGTCCTGGAGACTTGAGGAGACTTGCTGTCACTCAAACTCCTGTGAAAGAAAATCAGCTAATACTGATGTGAAAAACTCTCAAGGAGTAAATGATAATAATTATAATAAACAATTGCAAAGGGAGTAAAACACTAGACACACCTGGGTGAGGAAGGTGATCCACAGGGAATTGTGCCAGAAATTCAAATTTCTCACTCTTTCTCAGTTTTTCTATCGTTCGATATTTCTTTATCTTGCTTTCTTTATTTTACATCCTTACTCTCTCTCTCTCTCTCACTTCCTCCCTCCCCCACTCTCTCTCTCTCACTCTTTATTTATCTTCCTTTCTTCTCCTCATTTTCCTCTTTTGCCTTCTCTCGTTCGCTTAATCTTTCTCTCTTTCTCTCCTTCTTTCTCTGTCTGTCTCTCTTTCTCTCCCTCTTTCCCTGTCTGTGTCTCTTTCTCTCTTTCAGTATTTCTATATTTTCTTTCCTTCTATATCTTTCTTACTTATTCTCTCTCTCTCTCTCTCTCTGTCCACACAAATAAAAGTTGGCGACCGCAGTCAAGAGTAACCCGAAGGCTCCCTTTTCATTTGCTACTAGACTTTGGTGTAGGGAAAGACGCTACTTCTTTCCCGCCATTGCACCACTTTACCCTTGATCTGTACCTTATAATGCTGTGTTAAGCAAGAAGGCATCAAGTACCATTTTTTAGTCTGTGGTATGAATCGACCTAGGATTGATGCATGGTAACTTGGGCCATTAGTGAATACTCTAGTTTCAAGAAACTATATATATATATATATATATCAAGAAACCACACACACACACACACACACACATATATATAGATATATATATTTTCTAAAAAAAACCATTGTCTTCATTTCTTTGTATTGTTTGCTTTCTCACAGTGTTCTTTGATGAAAGGTAATCGAAAAAAGCTATTTTTAAAAACTTAGGATGGTTGCCCTACTTACGAATTCTAAGATTTTTCTACCTATCACAGAATTTATATATATTAAGTTAGTAAAGTTAGCGACCATAGTCGAGGGTGATCCGAAGGCTCCCTTTTCGATAGCTACTACACCAAGGTGTAGGGGAGGGCGCTACTCCATTCCCAGGATTGCTCCACTTTACACTTGAACCGTACCTTATAATGCTGAGTGTTAAGCAAGGTGGTATCAAGTACCATTTTTAAAGTCTTTGGTATGACTCGACCTGGGATTGAACCCAGGTCTCCCGGGCCATTGGCGAACACTCTAACCGCTAGGCCAATGTCCTGGTTTTATATATATATATATATATATATATATATATATATATATATATATATATGTATATATATATATATATATATATATATATGTATATATATATATATATATATATATATATATATATATATATATATATATATATATGTATATGTATATATATATATATATATAAATATATATATATATATATATATATATATATATATATATATTCTCCTGTATATTCTCTCTGTCTCTTTTCTCTGTCTTTATCGTTCACACACTCATTCACTTTGTAATAATTGAGATTATAGGATAATTAAATGGAGATAGTTCATAAAATCAACAGGGCAATTGGACCTATTCCAAAGACTCTCTTTAACCAAACCTCTCTTTCTCTCTCTTTCTAGCTCTCGATTCCTACCTTACCTTTTTTTTCTCTGTCGTCTCCCTCTTTCTTTCTCTTTCACGTTTTGACATTTTATTTATTCCTATTTCTCTCTCACACATTCAATATCTATCTTTTTCTTTCTTCCTCTGTTTCTATCTCTCCCTTTCAATTTCTCTATATATGTCACTCTTTTTCTTTGATTCTTTCCCTTTCTTTCAATCTTTTTTCTCACTTTATCTCCCTCACTTTCTATCACCTTGTTTCTCACTTTCTATCACTCACTTTCAGCGTACTCTTTCTCTCTGTTTTTGTCCCTGTCTTTGTCTTCCTTTCTTTCTAATTTTCTATATCTTTCTTCAAGGAGATTTCAGAATATATGAAGAACTTGTTGAAAATTTTGAAGAGAAGATTCTGATAATCGACGGGGTAGAGTGACCACTTTCAAAGACTTTTTAAATCAACAATGATAAAAAAAAAAAGATCAGTCGAGCGTGGTCGTAGAATTCACCAACTGCATCACTGCAGAGTGGTAAGACTTCAAAAACATGTGTCTTTGATACGAAACTAAAGAATTTGATAGTGAGTCTCTAGTCTTGGAGCTTGGTAAATGTAAAGTACCCCTTCATTACCTTTGCTCCCAGGTCCATTCTGACTCGGTGTTGTAGCTCTTGGTAGTGTCTCATCTATGGGTTAAATAGAACTGATTTCTGTTTGTGTGCAAACAAATGACTGATATCAAATTGAAATGTTTGTGCTACACAGCAATAGCTGAATTAGGTTTGGTTTTATGGCATATCAACCATTGTAGATTATTTAATGCCAAATCCTTTTATACAAATATTCTAAATATATATGATTTGTAAATACGTATTCTTGAAAAAAGTTTTAAACGAGCCAGAGTTCATTTTTTCACACGGATCAATGGTTTCAAGTATTACCATCTAATACTAATAATTCTATTTAATATTAATCATTTGTTTGCACTAGAGTTAAATGGTTTCAAGTATTAATATCTAACACTAATAATTCTATTTAATATCAATCATTTGTTTGCACACAGTTAAATGGTTTCACTTTTTACTATCTAATACGAATAATTCTATTTAATATTAATCATTTATTTTCACACGATGTTGTGGTTACATGTGTTGCTATTTAATACTAATTGTTCATTGAAACATAGGTTTGTTTACACACAGTTAAATGATCAAAGAGTTCTAATTCTGAAAATTCAATTTAGCATTAATCAACAAAGTTAAATCGTTCCAAATATTGCTATGAATAATCAACAATTCAATTGAACATCAGTCATTTCTTTACACATGATTCAATGATCAAACAGTTCAATTTCTTACAATTCAATTAAGCGCACAGTTTAAATGTAAAACAGTTCTATTTGATCCATAGATAGGAACCTATCAGGTTTTACTATTCCGGTTTGGTTTTGGTCAGTTGGGTTTTATGGCATATCAACCTTTGTAGGTTATTTAACGCCAAATCCATTTTTATGTATATAATCTGTTCTATTTAAAACAATTCAGTTTAGCATAAGTACGCATTTTAATTGTCAAAAACATTTCTATTTCAAACTATTTAAGCAGTTATATGCAACAATTCAGTTAAGTGTAAATACAGTTTCAATGTCGAAATGCAGTTCTATTTGAAATAATTCAGTTAAGCATGAGCACGCAGTTTAAATGTAAGTACGGTTTAATTGTCAAAAACATTTCTTTTTTAAGCTATTCAGTTTACCCAAACAATTCAGTTTAGCATAATTATGCTCTTAGTTCTATTTAACCCATAGATAGGGCCCTATCAGGTGCTACCACGCCGGGCCAGAGTGGACCTGGGAGCGATGGAAAATGAAGGGGTACTCTGCATTCCCCAAATTCCAGCATTGCTGGAACCTCACCATCAGATTGTTTAATGTCATATCCAGGACACTCTTCGGTGGGGGGTCTTAACCCTCTGCCGAGAAGCAGTCGCTGTATTCTACAGCCTAAGCCGACTAAGCAATTACTATTCCGGGTAAAAGTTGAATAGGGAGCGATGAAAATAAAGGGATACTTTGCTTTCAAGCTTTATCAGAGCCTCACCATCTAATTGTTGAGCGTCATAAACAGGACACTCATTAGGTGGGGGTGGAGTCTTACCCCTCTGCCAAGATGCAGTCGGTGTATTCTACAACTCCAGTCTTTCGTCTGCAATAGTTGAAGCCATTTAACTCTGTGCAAACGAATGAACAATGCTAAATAGTATGGTTACAATTGAATAGCAATACTTGAAACCCTTTAACTGTGTGCAAAGATGGAATTATTGGCACTACATAGCAGTAGTTGAACCTGTTTACCTTGTGCAAATGGATGCATGGTGTTGAATAGAATTTTTAATCTTAAGTAGCAATACTTGCAACCACTTCACTCTCAACAAACAAATGATTAATTTAAATAGAAATATTAATTTGAGATAGATACTTGAAACCGTTTATCAGTGAGCAAACAATCGCAATACTTAATTTTGTGCAGAAAAATTACCCATTTTTAAAATTGAAATTACTTACAAACAGTTCACTTACAAATCATGTATATATTCATTTAACTGTACACAAAGAAAAGAGTGATATTAAATAAATCTGATGTTCAATTAAGTTGTTAGTGTTACATAACAACACCTAAGCCCATTCAACTGTGTGCAAACAAATGATTAATACAAAAAAAGTTTATTTCTGTTAGATTGGAATACTTGAAACCATTTATCTGCAAGAAAACAAATGACTTCCGGCTTGTTTGAAATTTATTTATATTCAAAGTTTATTTTACAAATCACACACACACACACGTGCATATGTATATATATATATATATATATATATATATATATATATATATACACACACATATATATATGTGTGTGCGTGTGTGTGTGTATATATGTGTGTGCATTTTTGTGTGAACAGGATATGTCATTGAATAACTTACAATGGTTGATGTCTTAAAACCTGACCAACAAACCAACTTGATAAACACATTGCTCTTTGCAAACGAAAAAAAAAAAATATATAAACATTTTTTGGGAAAGCATATTTTCATTTACAATTAACTTTGTCAAAAAAAGTAATGCACTTTTAAGTAAACAAATAAATCATTTATTTTATCTTGTAAATATCTTATTATATTAATAATTCTTGAATACTTATAATTCATATTTTTAATCAAGTGACATTTAACTCTGCACCATCAACCCTATATTCTAGACTTAGTGCATTTTATCTTATACCCTAAGCCCTATATTTCATTATATGCAGAGAACCCTTTAACTTGAAGAAAATTTGTTTACCCATGGTTCATTTCTATCTACGTATATACAGCTTTCCCATGATATCTGTATGGGTGTCCTCGTGGCATTATGGTAAAAGCGATGGACTGTGGAATCGTAGTTAGCGAGTTCGTATTTCAGTCGCGCTGTTACGTTCACTTTCGGACAAATACTCTTGGGAAAGGTATGAACCCACTTATCCTCCCAGCTATAGGTTAAATAGTGCCACTACTGTTCTTCTCGGAAAATGGCTTTGGCATTAAATAACCTACAAAGGTTGATATGCCATTAAACAAAGAAACCAAACCATGATATCTGTTTTAAAAGGAACGTAAAAGTGCGAGTCAAGTTCGACTTCACTACAATATTGCAATCAAGCATGTTAGCAATTATAATGCAGGCACCAACCACTGTTAACTTTCATGCGTTTCTGTGGAGGCAATATACTTTTCAAAGGCATAGAAAAAGGCAAAAGGTTTACGTACATTTCACATTTCATTCCTTAATCAATACCTAATAAAATTAAGATAACCTTCAGCAATTCTTGTAAAGGTTATGCACAAAACTATTGCTTATATATATATATATGGGAATAAACAATACAAGTACTAATGAATAACATATGACTTTTATTTATTAAAAACTACCATTTAATATTGTTATGCGAATTAAAATTCTTATGAGAGTGATAATGGCGATTTGTTAATATTTAAGATGTTGGCCGTTTGGATGCTGACAAGGGTGCTAAAATAGGCATAGGATTTCGTATTTATTTAAGAAGTAGACGATATCCAGCAGAAAATATAACAAACGCAGACTACGCAGATGACCTAGTGCTTCTTGTAAATACTCTGCGCCGGCCGAATCCCAATTGCATTGCCTGAAGCAAGCAGCTGAAGAAATTTGTCACCCGGTGAACGCAATAAAACAGAGTCCATTCGCTTTCAACGAGATAGAACCATCACCACTTTGAGTGGTAGGCCTCTAAAATTTGTTGAAAAGTTCACATACCCCGGGTGGATGCACCACATATACGCTCGCAAAACGTGTGTAAAAAAGCAAGAGGAGGACAACAAATGCATGCTACGTGCTGTTTTTGAAAAATCCTGGAAGATACACCCCACAAAACATCAGTTGTATGGCCAATTACGATGGATGTTCGGGATGAATGGAGAGAAACAAAGACAGAGAGAGAGAGAGAGAGAGAGGGGGGAGGGGACACAGAAAGAGTCTGACAAATCCGTTCTCTCAGCGTGACTTGTTGATGATGATAATATATATATATAATGGGAAATGGACATGGTGCACCGAGTTTAAAATCTGAACGAGGCTGTTTGCATTTCACATATCACTCGCAACGCTTCGGAAAGGGAAATATTGAACAATTCATCCACCAGCTATGAATGATTTCGTAGAGCAGATTGAGATAACTTCGTCTTTCTCTATCTTTCTCTCTCTAACTCTGTCGGTCTATCTGGCCGTCTCTTTCTCTCGTTCTCCCATTCTCTCTCTCGATATATATATATTTATATATATTTCATTGAATAATATAGACATGTTTTGTTTACATATTTTGTATATGTTCTTTCCAGTTGCCGAATTGATTTATAGCATCCGGTGGGAATTGATTGATAAAATTCCCATAACTAATTGTTACTCAAGTACTTTCTGACCGATCTTAGGCTATCATCAGGGGTGTGTATATTGCAAAGCTATATGTCATTTTAATGTACATTACTACTTTGTAAGAGTTTATTATTTATACTGGTGTGCTGTTGTAGCGTTTTATTGGGCAGAAAGTACTAGGGTAACAATTAGTTAATGGGAGTTTCATCAACCAATCCCCACCGGATGCTATAAAAAAAAATTCGGCGACTGGAAAAGACATTTACCAAAATATGTAGACAAAACATGTCTATATTGTTCTATGAAATATGCATTAATAAAGAAATGCTGCCCAAATACATATATAATTATATACATACATATGTATAAAGATATTGTGAGAATGATAGAAACGTATATACATATTAGTATGTAAGTATATTTATATATTATAATGAACTCACACACACATACACATACATATATATATTTGTATGCATGCATCTTAGAGTATATATATATATATATGTGTATATATAAGTGTGTGTGTTTATTTGTGTTGGTGTATGTTTAGCACGATGACACCAAATAGACGAGTCTAACATCACGGTTTCTAAATAGGTTATTGGTATAGCACTACCCCTTAGGTTTCAGTCGGACTTCATGGTAACCTTTGCGTGGAAAATTACGAACACTCAAAACATTGTCTGTAAGTTCGCTTGATAGGAACATATATTTGCTTCATAATAATCACCTAAAAGTGAGAAACAGAGTATGAAATGTGTCAACTGTTTTTGATCGACAGAGAAGATTAACCGTTACGAGACGAGTGAGATTGTTATTAGGTTTTCCATCCCGATCGTTTTCTGTTGTATTTGTCCGGGGTTCTCATGTTAGTTGTTTTTATCTTTCTCGTATTTTCAGAGGGAAAGCCTGATGTTCATTCGTTCTTTCGGCATTAAAGAATCTTCACGGCCCCCTGGCTTAGTGCGCTGGTGTAGGTTGGCTTCTCTGCTAAGCATCCCAAAAGGGATGCTGGTTTTTCGACACGTATTCACGCCAGTTGATGTGGAACTCCTTTACTTCACCGTCTTCTATTCCGCGCTCACGCTGACGACTTTCTGTTTAAATTTGTTTCAGCCAATCACCGCCCGTCGGTCGATTGCTACAAATAATTCTTTTTTTAGCTTGGGTGCTCTGTCTGCTACTATCATTGCAAGGAAGTGAGCTCTGTCATGTTTAACGTATGTTACCTATAAACTATTCGTTTAAAAATCATTTGTATAAAGAGGGTCATGCATTAAATAACCCACAATGGCTGATATTCCATAGAATACAATCAACCAACTATCTAATCTTCTGTTTAAAATAATTTTATAAACGTATACCATATATATATGTATATATGCGTGTGTGAGTCTGTGTGTGTCTGTGTCTGTGTTTGTAGATGAATTTGTATATGATAGAAAATTACTTGAACTGTTTTCATATAAGATATTGTGATGTAAATACGAATACATATATTTGCATATATTTGCATATATACATATTTATATGCACAAAGTAAGCACGATATTTGCTGAAAATAAATATGCATAAATATATTGGTAATTTCTATTCAATATTCGTCATGTATACCTTTAAAACATATAGTTTACCCTGCTATATTTTTGGTGCAATCAATTTTGTACATAACTTTTTAAAAAATTTTGTTGTTAAATATATCTTGAAAGTTCTTGAGTATTTATGTGCTAAACATTTCTGACTGTTTTCACTTCTATGGAAGTGCACACACCAATAAATATGCCCTTTTTCCTACTGACAAGTAGTCGGTAATTGAATTTTGATGAGAAGACTTTTTGATAATATTCAATCGAAGTTAACCAGATCACTAGTGAATAAATGCACTAAGAGGGAAGTATATATGTTTTTTTAATAAAATAATTTCACACAAACAAACTCTCTCTCTCTCTCTCTCTCTCTCTCTCTCTCTCTCTCACTTACTCACTGACTCACTCCCTCACACTCACATAATGAACTCCTGAAGAATTAAATTAAATGTGATGCTTAAGAATTATTCTATATAGACATTAATGAAATAAACTGTTTATTCATTTTGTGTTTATATATATATATATATATATATATATATATATATATATATATATATATATTATATTATATATATATAGTAGGTATCATACAATAACTGATGTTTATACAACGGCCTTGCTTCTAACAAAACCTTTATCAGCTGATGACTCTGTGTTCAGGCATGGTTTCGGGGCCGAAGCATCATTACCACTAGCCCAGAGCGCCACAGCGGTATCTCACGATACCACAAAAATTTGTCCGATTGCTG
>OY757940.1:53150683-53155683 GCA_963585895.1 Sepioteuthis lessoniana | reverse complement strand
CTACATTTCCAAAATCTCCGAGGCTCTCGTCATTAGAATGTTATATACTAGTTGGGACGGCCTTACCCCACTGCAGAGATGTAGTTGGTGTATTCTCCAGTCCAAGCCCACAGGGTTTCACTGGGTTGATGAAATTACAGCACAGCAACAATGTAGTAAGAAATATGTTCTTTCTGCTAAGATAATTCAATAATTTTAACTTTTTTTGGAATAAGAGTAGCTTATTCAATTCTAAGGTTTCTTTCACCTGATATTTTAATCCTGCATTCTCATCGTTCTGCTAATTGCTTGTTTTTGTCTTGTTTTATTTTCGATGAAGTGCAAGGCAAGAGGGATAATTGAAGTGGTGTATTGGATTTTGAAATCTCCTAATTTGTGAAACCCTCTAAAACTACTCAGAATTCGACTTCTGCTATCTGAATCGACTCGAAAACAACTTCAAAAATTGATCTTGTGAGTATGTATAAACAATTTTCACTATTAGTACTAAAGTTAATTTGATCCTCACTGAGTGATTTTCATTTGCTAACTTGTGACATGCGAGTTCGTACTCCAGTCGCGCTATTACGTTCACTTTCGGGCAAATACCCTTGGGAAAGGTATGAACCCCCTTATTCTCCCTCCAGCTATGGGGAAATAGTAGGACGGACTAGGTTCTTCAGCCTTGGTGAGGCAACTAGTCTAGGAGAAGGAAAACTCTGAATTCAAAACCTGTTAAACTCCGCTTAAAAATTGACCTTGTGTCATATCCTGCCCGAGCGGAGGGGTCGGGTAAATAGTAACTTGTGACATGCAAATCATAGGAAACATGCGCTTATAATACAAAGAAGATTTTGCTGTGATTGAAAGTTAAATCCTTACAAAATCAGATCTAAAACATTTTATAGACACCATTGGTTTCCATAAATTTTATCAGGTCATGGTACTTGAAAAATATATTATGTGCATCATAAGTAGATTAGACGTATTTTAGGTATCGAAGAAAAATAAATAACTAGAAAATAAATCCACAGGGGGACATATCAATTTAAAAATATTTACTTTTTTCTCTCATTGGACCAACAATATATATATATATATATATATATATATATATATATATATATATACGAGGTGCATACGATAAGTTTCCAGACTTTTTTCGTATGGACACTTTTATTGATAGTATACACATAAAACTCTAGTCCCCTTCGAAGTAATCTCCTCCGGCTGCAATGCACTTGTACTGTTCCAACAACTTCTGGAAGGCCCCAAGAAAATCCTCTTGTGTGAGCGTGTCAATGACCTTCATCACAGCCTCTTTCATCTCCTCAATTGTCCCATAACGACAGCCTCTAAGAAAGGTCTGGATTATAGGGAGGGTAAAGAAATGTCTTGATGCTCATCTTGGTCAAATAGTCTGTGACAAGGATGGAATTGTGGACTGGTGTATTGTCCTGGTGGAAATGCCACTGACCCAAATGTTTGCTGTCTGGCCTTCGTGGGTCTGGGAGAGCCAGCATGCTTCCATTGGGAATTATGAGGTTTTAGTAGGGTGTATTCCAATTCCTACCGTTGCTGTTTATTTGAACCTGAAATTATAAAATTAATCCAGTCATCTCATAAGATGTATAGCAATGACATACTGAATTTTTAAGAGTCTACGACAATTGTAAATACCCGTACGAAGAAAGTCTGGAAACTTATCGTAAGCACCTCGTATATATATATATATATATATATATATATATATATATATATATATATATATATATCATCATGTCGCACTGCTTGCACGAATCTCTCTGACCCTCTCTCGCCACCTGTTTCTATCTTCCATTTCTCCCAAGAAGTCTTCCAGACTACATTCTATGTCGGCACAGTGCTGTTGCATATAGGTTCTAGGTGGTCGTCCTACCTTTACTCGTCCATGTGAAAGGGGTCCGCAGGAGTATATCTCTTATGAGTTCATCCTTACTTCTTCAGTAGTGACCTGCATATCTGGTTTGTCTAACTTGGATAGTTTTGGTAATGGGTGGTCGATACCTGCTGTTTTGTTGGGTGTTGCCTCCATGACTTGCAGCTCGCAGCTGTAATTGCCGCCAAGCTTTTTCTCCATACGTTTAATTAGCGTCTGTATGGTGCATCCATATAGCAATATCAACGTGACTGCTCCTTGGAAAAAACTGTGTTTTATTTTATCGGTCAGATCTGACTTCCATAGACTTTTGCTAGTCACGTGTTGATGTCTTTCTTGGTTGATGAGACCCCGCTTCCGAGACTAACGCATAAACCACTTACTTTTTTATAATATACGTTATTAGAGGAACATTATATTACATAATTCAAAGTAATTTTAAAGAGTCAAAATAGGATTTTATAATTGCGCTCACATTCTTAATTCAATATTTGTACAATTCTTATCGCTGTAAGTAAATTTTGCATCTATTCTATTAATCTTTAACAAATGTGTGTACGTTTATTTGAATATGTTGAAAATGTCTCTTTCTCTCTCTCTCTCTCTCTATATATATATATATATATTGTTGCATGTATGTGAGAAAGAGCTGAGTTAGATATAGTTAGACACTATACGAGGTCCGTCAGGAAATATGTGAACGTTTATTTGTGCTTATGTACGCATATACATATAGGATCTCTCTCTCTCTCTCTATATATATATATATATATGTATAATCAACATGTATATATATACATATGCACAAACAAACACTCGCGCGTGCGCACACACACACACACACACACACACACACACACATATATATATATATATATATATATATATATATTGTTGCATGCGTGTGAGAAAGAGCTAATGTAAATATAAGTAAAAAGTCAAGTTGGTGACCTTAATCGAGGGTCGACCCAAAGACTCCCTTTTCAATGGTTACTATACACTAGTGTAGGGGAGGGTGCTACTCCTTCCCTAGATTGCTCTACTTTACCCTTGATCCTTACCTTATAATGCTGAGAGTTAAGCAAGCATTTTTTGAGTCTTTGGTATGAACCCCGGTCTCCCCGACAATTGGCGAACACTCTATTTATCAGGCCAGCAGACAATATATAAGGTGTATCAGAAAAGTGACTGTACTGAATACACTGTATCAGCTATAGACGAAAGAGTGATTAGCTGATTGTGTTATCTAACTTATCTGAGGATAAAGTAACCGTATTCTTAGCTTTCTGCGACTATTGCATTTTTTCCACGCGTTTTTGTTTAATCCTTCTTTTTTTTACTGGTCTTACAGGTCAGAGCGCTGAGGAACAAATAAACATCCGGCTTGGAAAATCTCTGTCACACGTATTTAGAATCGTTTAGCGAGTGTATGGAGATAACACCATGCTGTTCATACGTAGTTTTGAGATGTACAATCAGTTTAAAGAGGGTTTCGAGATAGCGAAGGAGGACTCCAGGAGCTGGAGGTCTTTAACAAGCAGGGCTGAGGTCAACGTCGAGCGAGTAAGGCTGGTGGTATGTGGCAATCGTTGATTGACAGAATGTTTGCAAGTGAGTAGGACCTGAAAAAGTTCAGGGAAGGTTGGAGCATGTCCAAACAGTAATGGGACTGGGTGTGTTTAACATCCGGCAGTTACTGGCAGAGATGAATATCATCGTACTAAAACAGCCAGTCTTTTTACCTGATCTTTTTCTGTGTTTTTGTTCTTTTCTTCCTGCTCAAGGGGATCGTGAAGTAGATCCATTTTATAGGCGTAGAGGTCATCAAGTGAGCCATAAAGACGGAGGTTAGAGGCAATCCAAGAGAATTCTTCCAGCAGTACTCAAAAACGTGACCAAGAAGAATGAGAAAGTGTATTAGAATCGAATTGTTTGTGACATCAGAACCGTTATTTTAAACCCACATCTTGTGTGTCTAATTATTCAATTTTCCACAAAATAACGTTGTGACCGAATTTCTGATGTTGTCAGAGGATCAAGTGTTTTGTTTTTTGCGTTTCAATCCATATTCTTATGTAATGGCCTGACCAACCCACTCAGCTTTATTTGCAGGGGATGGTCAAAAGTTCAATAGCTGCTTAGGTAAGTTAACGAAAGGTAGGGGTATACTGTAATTGTCTGTTAGAAGCTAAGTGATATTTTGAGATATTGGTCGAAATTTCGGAGAGGAAGCTTAATAATTATTATTATAATATTCGGACTGTTCCCAACAGTTTTATTCTTATTACCACAAGATATCGGTTTAAAGGTCCAGAAAAATTCACTCTCAATTGTCTGTCATGGACACATGCCGCAGTAAATAAGGCGTTTGGTTGGAAGGTGTTTCTGGGTGAAATCAGGAGGTTGCAGGTTCAATCCCAACAACAGGTAAGAATAACAAGGAATACTATCTCATCTAGATGAGTAGAACGAGTCAGATTCGAGCACCGAGTCGCAAGTGAATGGAGGACGTTCGTTGCAAGTATCGACCACTGACGTGAGCGCTTTACACTTGTACGCGGTCATCTTTAACAGAATTAGAGCAGTCTGCCCCACTGTGGTTCAAATAAATGGTTCAGCTCGTGATTCTTTGTGGACGTTCGAGTTCGATATGAAACACCTAAAGAAGGCTGAAGGACATATCGGCCGAAACGTTGTGATTATATCAATAAAGATGAGGTCCGAATGTTCTAAGAAAAAATGATATTTTGAGATATTTAAATTTCCAAAGTTAGTTGTGTCGAGGTTCAAGAAAGTCGGGACTGTTACATAATTGGTATTTATCTATTGCTGACATATAGTGCAGCAACCAATTAAAGTCCTGAGTCGTTAATAAGGTTGAAAAACACAGTGGATTAATCAGTGTGATCGATAGTAATTGAACTTGAAGTCAATCTGAGACCACGTTTCTCATTGGATGGTTTCAGTCTGATGATCAAAGCGGTTCTAGAGTTTGGAATGAGTTAGTATGGGATGCTCAACGCGAGCAGTTATAGTGCTCTGTATATACTCTTATCATTAACTGTCCGTTTAGCCGGACGGGCGATGAAAGAAAAAAGTCACG